>CM028336.1:14624879-14802379 GCA_016647705.1 Eucommia ulmoides | reverse complement strand
TTACTTAACCAACTACAAATATATACTACTATCAATTGATATAGTTTTTCAAAATATTTATCAACTCAAAATTCAGAGAAACATATGCCCCATATATCTCATAACAAAACTACAAAAAAAAAAAAAAAAAAAAGTTTCAACTACTCACTCCCAACAGCTATCTTGATAGCCTGCAAAACAAAACCCACTACATTCGCCGACTCTATCTAGCGCCATAGTGGACCCGTCCCTAATTAAGGTACCTAAGATAAAATATTTTATCAGTATACTATCTTCATAATATATATAAAAAAAAAAAAAAAAAGTTACGGATCAAGCTCATTTAGTGAAATTCATTTTCCAAAATCGAATATAATTACAGTGATATTTTCCAAAATAGAATATAATCGCACTAAATACTAACAAAATTTACAGATATCATCAAGATATAGTAACTAGATATAAATCAACCAATCAAATCATTCACTTTCCAAAACTGAATATAACTCCAAAATAGAATATAATTGCACTAAATACTAACGAAATTCACAGATATCATCAAGATATAGCAACTAAATATAAATCAACCAATCAAATCACTCTTATATAGTAAAATACCATAATCATATTTCTCTACTAGACATATGATTGTTTCACCTCACGATCGGGAGTTATAACGGTACCGCAACTTGTACAACTGTGCAATCTAAGGTTGCCATCAGTGTTAGGGTCATTCAATATCTCCAATGGTAGGAGCCGACACATGATATAAACCACTATATCATGATGATAGTCATCATCGTCAAAATCAACAACCACCTGTAGGACTTACCCTCTTGTCAGATCACAACGCAACGTCCTACAGGATATGCCCTCCTATTAGGACTAACAACATCACGCAGGACACGCCCTCTTATCGGGATCACACTATGGCATATAAGTATAATAATAAAAACAAGTTCTCATATTCAATATTTTACTTGATCCATCTAACGTTATAAAACAATTAATTTTAATAATATTTTATTTTTCACAATTTAATATGAAAATATAATTTGAAAATTTACGTAGAATACAATACACTCACCTTGATAATCGTACTACTATTTTGCTGCTACCGAAATATTGACGTATTTGGCGTTGCCTATGGACCTAACAACCATAGGGTCTAAACTAAGAATTTAACCAAATAAATCTAATATGCAATGAAATGCGTGACACTAAAATGTAAATTTTCTCCTTCCCAAATTTTCTTAATTATACAAGATTTATTAAAATTAAACGCTTATTTTCTCAACCCAATATTATTTGTACAGTTAAAATATTATAGTTACATTTATAAAATTTATCAATTAATAATTTAATTACTACAAAAATATTATCTGTTTTATATCCAATTTGTTTTATTTACAAAGAAAATATAACGATAGTAATAATAATAATAATTATTATTATAATTTTTGTTCAATACACTACACATGTTTTCTAAAATGAAACACTTAATTAGCCATTTCTATACAAAAAAACATACAACCGCATAGTTTATAAACTAAAACTTTTCTTTTTAATTAATTTTTTTACTAGTTAATTCAAACAAAGTTAATATGTGTATGAGTTAATGGTTTTCATAGAATGATTTATGTCTTTATAAAGTATTGAGAGCAAGTACCTTCAAAATGAGTGGAGAGAAATAGAGCCTGAGCACAAACCGGGACTTCCCATTTCTTTTTCCTTTTTTTTTTTTTCCTTCGCTTGGCTCATATATATATATATGTAAAAATAAAGAGTGCACAAGTGACCATTAATGCATTCAACACCGCCTCTTTTTCTTTTCTTTTTTACTTTTTTCATTTTTATTTTTTATCCTTGCTGTCCTAAATCCCCTGAAACCCAAGTCATATTTTTTTTTTTTTGTTTGACCTTATCCACTTCTAATATTTATTTATTTAATTATATTACAAATTATATTAATCTTCCCTCAATAATTTTAAATTTCTATTCAAACCCAAAAACACTAAAAGTTAACATTTAAAAATACAACTTGACACCTAAAATTTATATAGACAAATCAAAATTAACATATTAACTCCCAAAAAAATTTAAAATTAAACTTTTAAATACCATGATAACCCCTAAAATTTTTAAAATAAAATTTAAATGACACATTGGACTATATTATTTTTAAAATGTTCTAAAATGCAAATAAAAATATGCAAAGGTAAAAAGATTGGGTCTTATAAATAACGTTGTAGAATCAAACTCGGGTTTTCAATAAAAGCCTTTTCTCAATCAAGAATGTTTCACATTTTTTTTTGTAAAAAATATTTTTTTAAAAAAATATGATCTCTCTATCTTTTAGAATTCTGAAATAATATGTATTCTTGATGATTTTCAAATGAAATTCGCAGGTCGGTAAAAACAATGCCTATAACGGCTATTTTTTTTTTAAAAGATATGCACAAAAATGGAATATATAGACCCCATATATATGATAGATTCAAATAAGCTTTGTTTGACCAAGAATAGAACTTTCAAAACATTAAATTTAGTTCCAAAAAAAATTTGATTTAAAACCTAGAAGGATAAAAGGAAGTTTAACCGATATAAATTACAAAATATGAAAATATGTGGACTAAATCAAAAGATCTTCAAAATATAAGACATATCTTCGAAATACAGTCAAAAGCAATTAAAATAATATATTCCAATGTTCAAATGTTTGAAAAATGGGTGGAAAATCGTTATGATCAAAAACAGAAAAAGACTATGTCAGTTGACCTGTGTTTCAAATGGTCGACTGGTTGATCTTCAACGTCTATAATTATAACCATTGCACTACAGGTCAGTTAACTGGATAGTCGGCTATTTTGGACTTTGAATCAACCGTTCAACCTATCAATCGACCGGATAGCCTAAAACTCCAAAACTCACCATCCTGAATTAATAGGTCGACCGATCTATGGGGTGGTCAACTGTTCAGGCCAAAAAAATCAAAATTTCAAACTTTTTATACACCTTCTTGATTGAGTACTTAGAAATATTATTTGATCACATATGTTTATCACTTCTGGCCATTTAAAAAATATTTCAAGTTAATTTTGAGTGTCGTCCGTGATCTTAATTGGATTGCAATAAGAGCTTAAAGAAGAATATCGTTGTTTTACCAAGAAATACAAAAAAATATTCTCTTCCCAAGAAGTCTTAAATATCTTTATTGCAACCATCTCAATCTTTATTAATCTTCTTTATAACCAATCTTTTTATCATTGAATCATTGGAACTAAAATATAAAATACTCAATAAATGCATTAGTTCCTCAAAACATCCAAGTTAATTGATTCATCAAAACATCTAGGGTCTATAGGTGTGATAAGTTCTTTGAGATGGTGAAATTTTGTAATTGCGAGAGGGGGGAGAGAATTAGGGTCGAATTGTGATTTCAGAGTGATTTTTCAATTGACAATGTCGATTACGAATGTAGATAGAGAGAATTAGCACTCTCTATGGTGGATGTTTCCAGATCTGAGAAAAATATTATAGCCGGCGGAGAGAGAAAGAGAAAGAGATCAATACGGTAACGTGGTAGAGGTGATGGTTAAAGGCCGAGAGTGAGAGCAGATGGTGAGGGGATGGTGGTATTTGTGTTGTTAAGTAATGATGGTATGATAACGATGGCACAACGATGATGATGGCGCGACAATGGAACAATAACGGCGACGGTGACCCAATGGCGATGGAAGAAAGAGATATGGGGCTGGGGGTTGCACGTTGAAGAATGATTGCAAATGAGAGACCCTACAAGGGGGCGACAAAAAAAATTGACCCTAAATAATGTAACCCTAATAGAATAATTATTTTGGACCGTTCTGTCTCCTATGACATCAAATAGCTGAGAAATGTCTAAATCTTTTTATATTTGTCCTGTTTTATATAATTTTTTTTAATTAAATATAAATTAAGGATACAATAATTGTAATATATTTTTTAAGTAAGGATTTCTTGGTAAGTTAAATGGGGTAATATCTTACACACCCCCTTAAATTTTTCAATGAAACCACAAAAATCCCTTAAAATATCAAAATGACTTGCCAGACCCCTTATAATATTATGTTAGAGGCCAATAACATCCTCTTTAACAAATAAAAAAATATATTGCCCATTATACCCTTTAACTTTCAACTCATACGTTGTATTTCTAAATTTAACCCTAATATGCTAATTCTAAAGACTATATTACCCTTTAATAATATTTTTAAGGATTAATATGAGATTACTAAAACAAAATGTGAAAATTAAAATATGAAAAAAATTAGAGTGTTTTTGTAGAAAGTCCCTGATTTTACCCTTAATTTTAAAAAAGTCTCATACGCAATTACAACTTGCGTTTTAGTCCCGCGCATTAAAAAATGCGGAAGAACCAATACACATGTTATAATGTCGCAGTTACATGTATTTAACTTGTGTGTAAAATATTTATTAGATTTAACAAATATTACACAAGTATACGTAATATAGTTACATGTAATTTGTAACGTATAATTAATATTATACACGCACATATAACTAATATTACACAAACGTAAGCACATGCGGGACTAATACGCAAGCCATAACAAATTTAAAGGACTAAATCAAAACTTATGTTTTAAATGAGACTAATACTAGATTACATCCGCTATTTGGGACTAATCACTAATTATCCCTAAAAATTATTATGGTTTGAGCTGTAATGTCTAGGATTTTACTTCATCTTCCCCAAATGGTTACAATACTATCATCATCCCCAAAGCCACTACAATAACCCTAAAACGCCACCCCACAAGCCTAGATATGTACCAAAATCTTCATCGATCCCCATCATCGTTTAACATTTGCAATTTTTCCTTTGAATTTACATATTTGGTAGTGGTGGAGATGGTGGTTAATTTCAATGGTGGTGTTTGGATTTGGAGGAAGAGAAAGAAGTATACTTGTCTTTTTTGGTGATGCAGTAGAAGGCAAGCAATGCCAAAGTAGACATATATATAGAGAGACTTCGAAAGAGATGACTGCAACTCAAAAGACTTAGAGAGAGATAGAATACAATGAAGCAAATGCAGAGGGCAATGGACATGGTGGCGATTGCATTGTGGAAGAGGCGGTAGGCGAATAGTGGGAGAAGAGGAAGGTGGCCAGCTTCGTGGTTTGCTTTGGAAGGTGGCCGGCGTTGTGGTGGACAGTGGAAGGTGCTGGCCATGGCATCGAGTGGAAGATGAAGTAGAACAGAAGAAAGAAAAAAAAAAGAATGGGGATAAAAGACGTAACTTATGATTTTTTTTTTTTTGTTCATGAGGACATCAATGTGATTATAATTTTTAAATTTTTAATTCAGATAACATTGAGGATAAAAGAGTCATTTCATTTTATTTTTAGGGTTTTCGTGATAATTTTCATATATAAAGAGATATTGGTGAAATGTAAAAAATATTAGGGGGTCTACGGTAATTTCCATAAATCAAATAAGTGAGGTTTTATATGTAAAAGCGTGTCGATGGATAAGCCCCGTATAATTTGCTTCTACTTGTTCAAACGATGATGTGGCACTGGCATACCCGCAGACCATTTGACTTTTGGGCCTGGCGCCACCGAAGATATGACTCGACAGCGGAAATACCGAGACCTTGTGATAAATTAGAGCCTTCGTCCTTAAGCATAAAGATATTTTTTTTGGTGAATAAGCATAAAGATATTACCGAATCAAAATTCCTCTCGTTTAAATCGTCCATCTTCCATATATCGTCCGTATAAAATGACAAGAGAGACGATGCAAATGAGAACAACCTTAACCATCCTATTTCTCTTTCTGACCAACTCTGTTTGTTCGATCGTATCAACAATGGCCGATTCACAAGCATCTACCACCTCCGGAACAGCTGCTTCTGTTCATATTGTTTACACCGAGAAACCAGAAGGCGAAGAGCCTGAAGCGTATCATATCAAAACCCTAGCTTCTGTCTTCGGCAGGTACATCTCCTTGTTAAACCTGTATGAATGCTGTTTACGCATAATTGATTAATTGTGTATTTTTGTGTTATTGAAGATATATATATATATATATATTTAAAAGAGAATGTAGACTTAAAAGACTAATTTTGTATATTACTTTGAGCTATTCTCTCGTGATAACATTGTCCAATATTAGGCTAAAATCACACCTAATCAATGAACTAATTAATGGAATAAAAGAAACTACTGAATTGGTCAATGTAAAATATTTGTAAATGCTGCATAATAAATTAAAGAAATATTAAATATTCTCCCCCTCAAGCCGAGACGGAGATGTTTCAGAGCATTAGCGTAACAATAGTCGATTGAAGGAGAGATGGGCCAACAAACTTGGTAAACATATTGGTGGCTTGCTCGGAGGATGAAACAAAGCGGGGTGTGTTAACTCCCGACCAAACTTTCTCACAAATAAAACGAATTTCGAGTTCGATGTGTTTTGTTTATTTGTAAAGGATTGAGTTAGAGGATAGCATGATGACAAATTTATTGTCGTAGAATAGCCTAGACAAGTCTGTCATGGGAAATCCCAAGTCAGTCAGAAGGAAGTGAAACTAGAGGAGTTCACGTGTTCCCTGGGCCACAGTGCGATACTCGACTTCAGATGAGGACTGAGAGATGATTGCTTGTTGCTTGCTTTTGCACGAGATGAGATGATTGCTGCGGAAGGTGCATTGTCCTAAGGTTGAACGCCTATTACTCTTTGACCTTGCGTAATCGGCATCAATAAAGTAGGAGAGTCTTTCCTGTGCATCTCCCACATAATTCTTGTCCATCTGTCATATAGAAGAGACCATGGTCGGGACAAGTGTTGATGTATTGGAGGATGTCATAGACTAGATTCCGATGAGAAGTGCAAGGTGAGTGCATAAATTGGCTTACAACACGCATGACATATGTAAGATTTGGCCTCGTGTTGGTCAAGTAGATGAGATATAGCCCACACGCCTTTGATATATCAATGGTTTTGGTAATGGTTCCCTTGATTCAGCTATCATCTTAAGGTTTAGGTCCATTGGGGTTGAGACAGGTTTGTATCCGAGCATACTTGTATCCTGAAATAAATAGAGAGCGCACTTCTGTTGAGATAGAGATAGCCTGGCGAGACTGAGCAACCTCAATCCCAAGGAAGTGTCAAAGAGGACCCAAATCCTTAATGTCGATGATTTTTTCGAGATCACTTTTTACCTGAATGTTCCTTGACGCGGTATTTGCAGTAATGATGATATCATCCGCATAAACAGAGATAATAATGCATTGGACACTGACCCTTATGACGACAATGGATGAATCATGTATGATGTGAGTGACATTGTGAATATCCCATGGTAAGGATTACATCGCTATAACAACTGACCAAGCCTGTGGGGTCTGCTTAAGTCCATAGAGGGACTTTTGAATGTGACATTCTTTTCCAAAATATTCTCCTTGAGCCCAAAAATCCGGTGGAAGATCCATTTAGATGATTTATTGAGGGCGTATCCTTGTTTGGTATTTGAGTGAACGTTTTGGAAAGAGTTCAACTTTATATCTTCCAATGGAGCCATCTGCCAAGTATTTCACATTGAACACCCACTGACAACCAACAACTCGCTCACCAGCGGGAAGATCGACCAAGTCCCAAGTCTGATTATGCTGAAGATCATCCATTTCCGCTTTCATAGTGGCCACTTTGGATTTTGGAGAGCCTCGTAAACTGATTGCGGAAGTGAGACTTAATCAACATGCCCAATAAAAGATTTATATTGATCTGAGGGACCCTAAAAGGACATATACTTGGCAATAAGATGATTAGTACTGCTTGAGAGGAAATAGTAGGAAGGGGGCCGACGTTCACGGGAAGGATAACAGAGAGGATCAAAGACTATGGGAGATAGGGATATACCGAAGTTTGGAGAAGATGCTGACAGGAAAGCTGAAATAAGTGGACGATGAAAGTAAACCTGTAACAGGGTAGAAGGAGAAGTAGGAGATGGAGACTCACTAGAGGAAGGTGTAGTGGTTGGTGGAGGTGTGTTAACTTAGGATTGGGTGCAGAAGTAAAGAACGGTCCTTCGTGGAAAGATTTGCTATGGAGGATTCCTCATTAGGCTTGACCAATGGAGGATTCATGTCTGAAAAGGAAGTGACAGTTTCTAAGAAGATGACATCCATAGAGTGGTAGAAGTGGCGAGTAACAGGATCATAACACCTACATCCTTTGGACATGGAAAAGTACGCTAAGAAGACCCATCAGATAGCCTTATCACGTAGTTTGGCATGGGTAGGACTATGATTTTGAACACAGCAAGTGCTCCCAAAGACTTGTGGTATGAGAGGGAATAAAGTATCTGGTTAAGTATTCTCAACCATTATAAAATCTGATATTGTGAACAACAGTACGATATTGAGTTTTTATTATCTGAAGGAAATGAGTGAAATGTGTGAAGACATCATGCTTCCGTTTCATTAGGTATACCCAATTGCAACAACTATAGTCATCTATGAATGTGACCTAGTATGGTGATGAGATATGGCGGTGATAGGAGAAGGGTCCTAGACATTAGAATGGACAAGGTCAAAGGCACTAGGAGCAGAGGTGTATATAGGGAATATGTGCGAAGATGTTTTGACAATTCACACACAACATACTTAGACTTGAAATTCTTGCAAGCTTTATTTAGAGATGGAAATAACTAGCATAAGTATTGAAAATTTGCATATCCTATGCAGACGATGGCACAAATATGAAGTTTTAAAAGAACAAATAGATGAATTAAAGGCTGGTAAAACTTAAGCTTGCACCCTCGATGAAGCAATTGATGACGAAGGTGAATCCTCAAAGTAGCAGAGTATGTTATGTTCATATCCCTTGCAAAAAATCTTCCTTGAAGTCAGGTCTTGCAAGAAGCATCAGTCGGGTAAGAAAATGACACTATTAAGATTCTTATCAAGACTACTAATAGATACAACTTTATAAGCAAAGTTAGGGACATAATAAACAGAATGGAGGGTAATACCAGAGGATAAACAAGCAGCTCCCCGACATTGTATAGTAATGGAGATTCCATCGGCGATATGAACGGACTAGTCAATAGAAAGTTGATAGCTCACTAGTCATATCGTTAATGACGCTGGAATCAAGACTCTAAGTTGGTTGTCTTGACTTACCATGAAGAGCGGTTGGAGTACCTATAGCAAGAACAACTGTGGGACCAGATGATGATGTCAAACCCAAATATAGTTTTAGCTTAGGTGTTTGAACTTGAAGTTGATTGTAATTAGGTGTGGTCAAGGTTAGGTTTGGTTGAATAAGAATAGGAGTCGTTCTAGAGGAGAGGGATCTTGTAATAGGAGAAGTCGTCGCGTTCATTAGCATTCATGATTGAAAAAGCCTCGTATAGAGAGGGTATTGGTGATGAAATTAAATTCTTAGTTTGAAGATTCTCATATTTAGGTTCTAAACCCATTAGGAATTGGTACGTCCGAAGAAAATCAAGGTGTTTGGTCTCAACCATATTATTGAAGACTCTAGGTGCAATGCTCAAGGCGAGCCACGTGCCTGAGCGAAGTAAGGTACACAAGATAAAAAAATAGAGAATAATTTATGCTATTGTTATATCAAATCTACACTCAAAAAGTGAAACTATGAATTAAAATTCAATTATTAAAAGTAAAACACTCATATGAGCCAACTAATTTGGTTCCTAATAAATGGGAATTTTTAGCATAAAATTAAATTATTGATCAACAATTATGGTATAAAAACTAAAATTTAGAAACAACAATAACATACAATAACAAAAATAAAACATAGTATGAAAAATGAAAGAAAAAGGAAAATCAGGGGTGAAAAAGAAACATAAAAAGGAAAAATAGAAAAGAAAAAAGAAAAAGAAGGGAGAAAGAAAGAAAAGAATAAGAAGAGGAAGAAGAAGTAGGAGCATAGAAGAAGAATAAGAAGCACAAACTCTGTTCAACAAATAAGAGGAAGCAATAACAACAACATAGTGCCTGGAGCCTTGCGCCTGGGGCCTTGCACTTCATGCCCTAAGGCGCGCGCTTATGCAACCCCTGCTCCTTGATTTAAGTGAGGCAAAAAACATGTATTTGTATGCTCCTTAAGCCCAACGCGCTTCCATGTGCTCGTTTAAATAAGTATGGCCTTAACATCAACATCATTTGAAAAATCAGTCAACGGTTCATACTGGCCAGCTCTTCCTATTTGGTTTGGAGAGACCCAAAGTAATTAGCGATGGAGAACCCCAAGGATGCTTGGGAGTCATGATAGATTTCACGATGAATCTTGAGTATGTAGGAATCGTACTATGCATGGGCATACATCTTCATTAGGGCAAACCATATCCCATAGATGATCCTCATGATACATAAACATGTTATAGAGTTGGTCGTCTATTTAGTTGAACATCCAGTCCAAGATGTGACACAATTGTCTATACCCCCCCTGAGCGAAATTGGGATCAAGTTGTCCCAAAATCCAATTGGTGTTTTTCACCACGATAAAGGTGAGAGAAATGGAACCAGGCATGGAAGTTCCACTTGTTCAATAACACACTCATGACAAACTGAGCTGGTGTATTTTGTTCATGGGAGAGGTCAGGGAAAATTGAAGATTATTATATTTTTTCCTTTCCGATAGCCACAAAGACGGATGGTATTGCAGAAAAAAACGGAAGAAGGGTTGCTACGGGAAAAATTGCAGTAACATGACGAAGGTAACAGGACACTGTTACCTAGACGATGAGGATATAGGATCCATTGTTATTTAGTATATATTCGGTACAATAAAATGGGCACGAGCGACTGGACAATGCCTCTAAACCCGTGAAAAGTAAATCGTCGCACTTACGGTCCAACTAATTGGGAGAGAATCAATAGATTCCTTTCTGGACCCATCTAAAAAATGGATGGGGTCTTTCTCGAATGAATAAAAGTATGTATTATTATCTAGATCTAGACTATTAATGAATATCTATCTCAATTCCAAGACCAAAATATTCGGAGGACTCTGCTAGCCAAACAAAAATATGTTATTGTCATTCAATGAGCATCTTGTATTTCATAAAAATTGGGGGCAATATAATCCCTATGTAAGGGCCATGGGGGGGCTACAAATTAGTTGAACAGTAGAGCAGGAGCAGGGTAGCACACTAGGGTTGAAAACTGCTATTGGTCGAACAATAATGCAACAAACTAGATCTCAGGAAGGGTTGGACTTCCGGACAGCTGCGAGGCAGAGACAGGACAACCGCGGGCCAACCGCAGGACATCGGTGGTGGGATTGGTACGGTGTTTGGATTTGTGGGGCAATGCAGTGGCTGGATCTGCAAGGTAGAGGTGGCAGGACTGGCTCGGTGTCTGGATCTGCATGGCAACAGTAGCGGAGGGCTGCTCTTGGTGGGCCACTATCAGTCTTTAACGACGTGGCGATAGTGGTGTTTTCGGATGGTGGCGGTGACAGTGTTCAGGTGGGCTTTTGTGTTAACTGTTCCCCTTTTTTCCCTTAGGCTCTAGATACCAAAAACAATATAGGCTTAAAGAATAATTTTGTATATTACTTTGAGGCCATTCTCTGCTGTTTATATAGCCCAATATTAGGTAAAAGAAAGAAGGAAATCACCCCTAATGAAAGGACTAACTAATGGAATAAAGGAAACTGCCAAAATGGTCCACATGACCTAGATACTAAATAATAATACATTAAAGTAAATATTAAATATTCCACACACACACATATACATACATACACACACATACATATACACACACATGTGTGTGTGTGTATATATATATATATGCGCATACGTTTATTGATCATGTTTCTATATTCATTGGTTTGTCTAAGTGAGGATGAGGCGAAAGAGGCCTTGATTTATAGTTACAAGCATGCTGCGAGTGGATTCTCTGCCAAGCTTACTCCTGAGCAGGTTTCTCAACTCTCAAGTAAGCCCTTCTTCTCCTCGCCCTCTCTCTATCTCTCTGTCATATCATTTTTTATTGATTTAATAATATAGTGTATTTTGCCTGGAGATCTTGTTTTAAAATTGTCTTAAGACTGAATGATTTGTTTGTCCTATGCTTAACCTAAAATGATGAATGTTTCATTGCTTGTGTTTTAGATTCAATAAAGACATTCTTGGTAGACTTCTGATAATTGCATCGTGTTCAGCCATTTAGTATATGTACATATGTATATTTTAACATTGTGTATATATTTCGGAGGATCTTAAATTTTTTTGTTTTGCTGTCGGGCATCCTCAAGAATTCTTTTTGGCGGCTAATTGGCTATTGTTTGGCATAACAGGACCGTATCACACACAAGCATTTAACATGTCAATCCGTGATCATATTTTTACTTGATAATATGAACAATCTAGAGCTGACAATGATTCAACAGACGCCTGTTTAGAAAAATCTTTGATGCTTGGCAGCATCAAACGGTGCCTTCAAAATTTGATTTCTGGGAAAAGCTGAGCGGTGTTATAAGCATGAATGGTACTTCTTGGAATGGGAATTAGGTTTCAATTTAGGCAATTGTATTGCTTTTTTCTTGCCCCCTCAAATTCTCACTCTCCCCCCAAAAGGTAGTTAATTGAATATGAACTCTAGGTTTTTGATCCATCATCTGGGAAGAGATAAATATGTTGGAGGCTAGTGGTCCGTTGAATAACTGGATAGGAGCATCGTAGTGACGGAGAAAATGATTCTTTTTGTACTTTCCACCTCTTTGAGATAGGAAATCAACGATAGGATAACAATATGTGAACTTGATGCTTCCAGTATTGGATCTCCATTTGCTCTGTACTTTGTGACTATGAACTGTCTTATCATAAACCCTACTAAGGTATGTAAGGATTTTCATGCTTCGCTCCCTTCCTCCCCAATGTAATTCCAACTTAATCTTATTGGTTGGATATCTAAATCGGCTTTTTTTTTCCTCAATTTTTTTGGGGTGAACTGTATTTATGTTGGATGATATACCTACAGTTCGAACTCATAAATTCTAAGAATACATGTAAATTAACAGCTATGTAAATATAAGGTGTTGCAATTATACAGTTTGGATTGCCTTCCTCTTCTAGCTGAACTAAAATCTATTTCCACCAGGTTTGGCATTAATGGGTACCGGATGGGTTAATTATATTATGCAATTTGTTTCCAATATGGTGTTTGGCACCTATTTGTGTGCTAATGAGCATGTGCTAGTTTATGTACTCTTCATCCCATTCTTACATGGTTGTGGAATTCATCTAAAGAACTTGTTTTCATTGTTTACTAGGTTATTTGAGAACAATGTTGGATAAATTAATGTGAAATACTATTTCAATGCTTTGGTTAAATGTGCGGTGATTGAATTATGAAGGCAAAGGAAAATACATAATAGGATATGTCCTCATACCATCCGCTTTTTGAGTCACATGATCTGTATTTGCAACATAGATCATCCTCCGAAATAGAATGGTTTGTAGGTGTAGTTTGACTAGCGTGTTAAATTATGTTTCGTTGTTTCTATTTCAAAACCTGTTTCTATTGTAATCCCAAAAATGCGTTCTAAACTATGGGATTACAATATAATTTTTTTTTCTTTTTGTTTTTTCTATTTTTGTTCCAAGCCCTGTGGGAGCAGAAGCAAAAAAAAAAAAAAAAAAAGTAGCGACACACAATATTAAATTATTCCACGTAAGATATATTGTTGACAAATTATAAATCGACATGTGTTGTGTGTGTGTGTGGGGGGGGGGGGGGGGGGGCGGGGTGGTTTCTAATTATATTGCCAAATCAGATTATAGTACATGTAAAAACATACCACATTTTTTTTAAAAATTGTATTGTTCTTATCAAATTAAAATACATGCGTTTAATTGAAATACATGATATTTATTTATAATAAATTAGTGGATAGTATCAAAAGTAATTCAAAGTGTGATTTATCTCTAGAAAGATTAAGAGATAAATTAATTAGAATCTGAGTTGATGTTTATCTTTAATAAATTAGGGATAATGTCTAAAAGATTTTGACATCAAATTTATCCCTAGAAAATCAAGAAATAAATTAATTAGAATTTTAGTTGATACTTATCTTTAATAAACTAAGAGATAATATCAAAATTTTATTTGAATTCTACCTTTGTGCCTATAAATGCGGAAATTTGGTTGGAGAAGGGAAGAGATACATCTAAACCTTCATTCTAGAGAAATTCTTCTCTCATATCCCAAATTCAAGTCCCTCAAGAACATTAAGGCATACTTGGTATACTTCGGCTTGAAGAATCATATCAAATTCTTCAAATATCCAAGTCTTAATTCGTCATGAATAACTAAGTTGTTCTTTGTGTTCTTTAACAACTCGAAGAAACTTATGAAGTTCCTCCATTTAGAGCAAGTTTTTGAAGCCCTCAGTCAATTATTCATCTTATTTTTACTCGTTCATGGGAATATTTGAAGTTTATTTTGAGATCAAGCTTCACAACCCTTGAATCGAAGACCCATTATGCAAATGACATTAGAGGATTTTCCTTGTAAAATATTTCTACAAAGTTTGTACACATGACAAACATATGAATAAGGTTGCTTCGCATTTTCCGTTGTTTGTTAAATGCAAAATTTGCACATGCAAATTATCCTTTCAAATTCTTAATATTTTATTTAATTTATCTCGTAATTTTCTAGACACAAATTAGCTATGAAATTCTTTTAGATATTATTGCTAGTTTGTATCTTGGGAAGTCCCGAATAATGCCACGTGTAAGAAGGAATCCACGTAGAATACACTTGGATTTGAGCAACATACCTCAAGACTCGCTTGCAACTCACGTGGGCCCAAACTCAACGAAGAGGCCCAAGGACTTTACCTGGGTCCTCAGTAGATTCCTGAGAACACCTCATCCGATTACGACCCTAATTAACTTGAGGTCGTAGCTCGAGGATATGTGCAGGAGAATCATCCCCGAGACATCCGGGGCTGCCTCAAGCCCCATCCCAGGCTCGGGGTCTATCCTTGCTTGGGAAGGGTTACCAAATCCCGCTATGAATTGAAAGGGAATCAGATACTGTGTAACGGTCTACAAATTCTCAATCCCGCGAATTTCGTGTGCATTAATGCACACCTTTGAAGAATATATGGAGGATCCCAGATTCCCAATGCATACCTCTAGTGCACATTTGTACAACAAAAATGGTTGAAAATTGATCTTTGCAATTTAGATTCAATGTCTGCCAATGATTGATGTACTCGGTGACTCATTCATCTTTCCACTTTTTAGTACTAGAGAGTTCCATCATACTCTGTGGCAGGTACTGTAGAAACGATTAATGAATTCTCTCTCCATCTGTTCCCAACTGTCAGTGGATTCAGGTTCCAAGTCCGTATTACCAATAAAAAACATTTCCTTTTAATGGAACGTACAAATTATTTGATGAGGATTTTACATTCTATACCGACATTATTGCAAGTTTCAACAAAAAGGGCAACACGTTGCTTTGGATTCCCTTTGCCATGAAATTGTTAAAACTTTAGAGGTGGGTATCCCAAAGGTATCTTCAGATTATCTATAGTCTTTGTGTGAGGGTTTGAATTGTCGAACTGACAAAGATGCTACCAATGTTTAGATCGGAACTTGATCACATCTTTATTGTGGACTTAACATGGTAGGAATCACATCCATTTCTTTATTATTGGAGGTGAATCTCGGGGGATGTGTAGGGCTTTGGCTTGATTCTCCTTCCATCTCTAGCTTGTCCATCAACTTACGGAATTGAATATTTTTTTTCTCAACAGTGGTCTCAAGTGATTGATTGCTCAGAATAAGTAAGCTGGTTGCTCGTTCGGGATGTAGCATCAGTTATCATTATTTGCATAGTGATATAATCTGACGACACTGGAGGATTCTAACTTAGAAGTAACTTTTTCTTAGTCTTTCGTAGTTGAGCTACTTCTTGAGTACGTAGTCGAAAGACCGTTTGAGGGTACGTATGAAGACGTGTCCCATATAGATAAACTTTCTTGGGCTGTCGAGGAGTTCCACGAGGTAACGTATTTATTTGCTCTAAGGAAGTCTAGCATTAATGATTTGATAGGTGGATCAATAATGCTCACCATACGTGATGTTTGTGAAAGAGCCTCGGACTTGTTATGGGTAATTGGCCCCATAGTGGAACTTGAAGGTGCTGCTGTTGTGTTGTTCTTGTTGAATTGCAACATATGATTCTTCTTTGAATTCATGTGCCTTAATATGACTTGTTCGTGCATGAGAGTGAGATGAGAGGCATGGTGGTTTCACTGGGTGTGCCAAAAATTTGTACTCTCAAATTTAGAGTTTACAAACATTGGAAAATGCAGATAAAAATAAATAACTTTATTACAATGAATAAATTTTGTAGAAATTTTTTTTACAAGAAAAAATCCTCTAATTCTATCTCTATAAGGGGTCTTTGATTCGAGGGCTGTAGAAGCTTTTTCTCGAGCATGATATAATCTTCAAATCTTCTCATGAACGGGTGAAAATATGAATTGTTGATTGAGGGCTCCAAAAGCTTGTTCTCACATGAACGACTTGATATGTTTCATCGAGTTGTTGTAGAACAACCTAGATATTCTTGAGGAATTTGGACTTGGATATGTGAAGAATTTGACACGATTCTTCGGGCTGGTGAAAAACACCAAGAATGCCTTACATTTTCTTGAGGGACTTGAATTTTGGACATAAGAAAAGAATTCCTCTAGCCTGAAGGCTTGAATGTATCTCTCCCCTTCTCTAACTAAATGACCCTATTTATAGGCATTTGTAGGGCGGTACAATTTAAATAGAACTCTTATGATATTCTCTCTTAATTTAATAAAGATACATATCAACTAAAATTTTAACTAATTTATGGCTTGATTTTCTCGAGTGAAATTAAATATTAAATTTTGTTGGCCCAAAGATAGCCCAAGAAGGGGGTTGGGGGGGTTGAATTTGGGCTATTTTTTTTTCCACACATTAAATTTGTCTAACAAAAACTTTCAACCCAAACTCAGTTAGTAATTGTGTTATTGTGTATAGCGGAAAAACAATTAGCGAAATGAAGTATAGATAATTGAGAGAGTAAGGGATTGAGAAAGGCAAACCAAACAACACATCAATTTTATTAATTTAATTGTAGTTTGGCAAGACACCTTGCCTACGTCTACTCCTCCAAGTTCCTACGGAGATTTCTAATCCACTATTTATCTCGATGTTTCTTCCTAGTTGAAGATCAAAGCCTTTCCACTCAATGACCCAATTGCAAGTGTGAAAAACCTTTACACCAACAAGAGTCCCTCCCTTAGTTTTACCCACCTCTTTCCGCTGCAGAGATTAAGCCGTTCTCGACTTGAGAAGCCTTCTCAAGGTTTCTTTACGCTCTTTCAGGCATGATCAAATTGTCGTGTCTTCAAAGGATCTCCTTTGATTCTTCCGATCACTTGTTGTAGCCAATGTATTCTTTGTTTTCTTGAGGAGCTTTCTTCTGATGATGTACAATCAATGACAAATAAAAAACTAAACGAAAATCTCTCGAGTAAACAAACTTACTCAATTTCTCCAATAGTTTTGTTTTCTAAAAAAACAAAACTCAAAGGAGCTTCTAAACGCTCTTTTGGATTACAACAACACTAATTCACCAGTGTTTAGTGCTCACCAGAAACTCACTGAAGAAGATAATACAATATCGAAAAACAACATTTTAAAAACCGATTTCTCAAAACACCAGAATCTGGAAAATATACATAGATGAAGAACAAGAAAACAGAGCACCCGTTTTCCAGATCAGTCACCCTATTTCTCTTCCTTTTCCTCGGTCCTTCTCAGTCTTTTTCCTCTAATTCCTCAATAATTCTCTCTTTTGAATGATTAAACAATTAAGAACACGATTAAAATATATAGATCTCATCAGGAATGAGTGCTGGAACTTTATACAATGAATTTCAGATCTTCATCAACTTTTCCAAATCTCGGCTCTCTCTCAGATTCACACAGTTTTTGCAGCTATTTTTTCAGTGATTTTCTGTGTTTTTCTCAATAATATTCTCATGAATTTCGTGCAAATAACATGTATATAATCAGTTAATATCATGCCAAATCAGTAAGTAGCTGTTGGTGGAGAGATTTAAAGGGAAATTAGCCAAACATGGCAGATCTGAAATCAATCACTCTTGTGATTGATTTGACCATGCAAATCATGCCTAAAACAACTTAAAGACGTTATGAAATTAATACTATAAATGCCACAAATTTCTTGCACTTAATACTGGTCAAAATTTTAGTTTAATCCAGCTGTTCTGATTGACCAAAACCTGTAATCATTTTTAAAGAACAATTGAAATCATATGAATATGCATGTGTGTGTGTCATCCTAGAGTAGAGAGTCAACATATATGTAATCCATGATGAGTGTGCTATTACCTATAAAAAGATTCACTTTTCATCACTTCTTGTCATGGTTTCCCTTAAGAAATACGTCACTTAATAATTCAATTACGGTTGGCACAAGAACTAACAATTCTCATTCACCAAAGCACTACTCTGGAGGGGGAGGGTTGAATTGGGTAGATAAAAATTATCTAATTATTTTGACCTCCTAAAGATTCTTCTAATCAATTTTAAGGTTAGTTTTTTATAAAAGGAAACATATAATGCAAGCAAGAAGATAAGCAAACACAAGAGTAAGGCATAAAAACAATGACAGATTTTTATAGTAGCTTGGCAAGCTACTCTTGCCTACACTCCTCCGAACTCTCGCAGAGAGTTCAATTCACTAAATTGATTCTCTTTCTAGATGAGAATCGAACCCCTTACACCCTTTGAGTGAATTATCTTTACACTCAATGAAATAATAAACACTCACTTGAATCAACACCCTATTTCAAGTTTACAATATAATTCTTCACAATTTTTCTTCTCACAAAGGGCTTCTACCAATACTTATAAGAATCAAATAAATATTCAACTCGACTAAGTGTGTAGAAGGTTTAACACAAACAAGATTTAATATTGTATTCAAGTGTTAGTAATCTGTAAAATACAACCAAGGTTTAGAACGAGTAGTCACTTATGAAGTTATCAAATTGTTTTATTTAGATATGATCAGAAATCCTTTTTGTAGCATGCGAGTATCTTAACGATTTTGTTTCACAATAATTTTACCTCAACAATTATATCAATATGAAGATTTAGGATGAATATCAAATATTCAAACTCTTAGAATAATATCAATTTAAGATCAAGAGTTTCATAATCACCAATCAAGTCAAGAAAAATCTCAATTTTTTTGCATAGAAAAATCAGTTAAATCTTATCCAAATAAATACCAATTGAAGAACAAGATCTATTTAACCATAATCGAAAAGATCTTAGCGGATTTTTGTAGAAGATTGAAACCAATTGAAGACCGCAAATCAAATCCTACGGTAGATCAAGGTGATTGATTTTCATCAATTAAAATCACGTTATCACGAATAATGATTTTCTTATGATCTCTCTTTCTCACAAATATGAAGCTCAGGAAAATTTCAAGATGTAGAGAATTTTTCAGATGTTTCTCTTGATAATTTTATGGAATTTTCGTGATAATAAATAAGGTGAGTTTCAGATATCACAAACGCTACAAATCAGTGCACAATCCCACAAAATATGATCTTTGGCTAGACCCAACAACTATCTTAGGCTTTTGAAAATTCAAATTCTAACAATGTATCTAGCCTTAAAATTGTTGAAGATACATTAATAACTTAATTAAAAACGTGCTCAACAAAAGGAGTAAGTCAAAAGAGATCCAGAATTCATCATAAGTTAATTCACGTGTTGCAAATCTGATGGGAATAATTTATATATCAAAATCCTTTTTAAATAATTATTCCTCACATAAAATCCTTTAAAACATCATTCCAAATAAATAATAAATTATTTAAGTGTGATTAAAAATAATTTAGAATAAATAATCGTGAAAAACAATGCGAGGATTCAACCGAAATGGGATTCAGATCGACTGTTTAGTGTAAAATCTCAAACCCTAAACCTTTCTGCTCGAATCGGTTGACTGATTTGAGTCAATCGGTTGATTGGCTTTTTGCGGAATTCAATTCTTGAATCCCCTGTTTGAAACGATCGGCTGACCAGTTGCGCACCTGGTTGACCGTTTATGTATGGATATGTTTCCTTAGACTTTCTATCTTAACCGGTCGACTAGCTGATTACCCGACTCTTTTTAACTGTTTTCTAAAATTTGTCTTTTTTCAGTTAAGAACTAACCATTTTTTAATCCAGTTGACCGTTTTGGATAATATATGAATTTTAGACAAGTTTAACTATATTTGAAGCCCCGAAATTCATATCTTATAGAAATCTTATTAGCGCACACAATTATATGTCACATAATCATGCTTAACCGATTAATGAAGTGTATAGTGTGTTGAGTTGATATAAATTGATCAGTATAACTGCTGTTTCTACCCAAAAAAATACACCAAAAAATGTCTGAACGTTTCTTCAACATGTCATGTATTCATCTTGACTGCGGATTCCTCGTTTACTGTCATTTGACTTGCTTGTATCTTTGGATCATTCATCTCAGATCATTTCACTGTCTCAGATACAAACTCAAAAACATATTAGATGAAAAATATCAAACATGTTATCATCAAAATTAATTACAGGGTTAAACCTTTTAGGGCTAACATATTTATTTAATAGAGAGACATCAATTCCAAATCTAATTCGTTTCTCTCTTGATTTTCTAGAGATAAATTACACATTGAATACGTTTTGATACTCCCCTAATTTGTTGGAGAAATATAATGTATTTCATTTTGACAATGACACATGTATTTCAATTTGATAAAATCTTCGTGAGCTGGAAGATTATGCTGCCTCTGACAGTATCGTGGTAATGAACATAGCTTCCTTTTTTATTTTGGGTTTGTTTTAACGGAATGAGTTTATTTTTTTCTTTCAAAAAGTTATTGTACATTGTTATTGGGTGTAGAGGATAGACAAAATTACGTGAGTTCATGCAGAAAATGTTTATTACTAAGCTCTTAATCAAAACAATTACAATGAAATACACTTCTACGAAGAAGAATTACCCTTCACATTAAATTGGGACACCCAGATTTTATCTCACAATCACTTAGGTTGTGATTCACATAATGACGAAAGCCCACTATAAGAAACTCTTAACCGGCAACACCATATTTGGATTTCTGCTACGGATGCTAGAAAGATTCCATAGGATGGTCTATTTGAACTTGTTGTTGACAAATCATGACCACCCCAAATGCTCATGCGGTTGTAGTGGTTGATCAAATCTTATACAACCATATTGAATGAAGTAAGTGAAAAATAATGTGATGTAATTGTTTGGAACTTCCCTCAACTATCTGCTTTGGATCTTCTGGTAACAGCTTAAACTTTGAGAATTAGTAAGAATTTGAGCTTTGAATCTGCAATGTGATCTGCTGTGTGGCCGAGCCAAATCCATACACTCGTGCTATCTTTTTCTGGTTTTTAGTGTTATGTTGGAGCAACATGCTATATCATTGTCAACTTTATGTCCTTGTTAATCCAATTTATTAAATTTCTTGATGCTTACTTTAAAGTTAATATTGCTTGTGTCACGTGCGTGTATTTCTGACATGTCTGACACCACAATTGTTGTTTATTATCATTATTTTTTCATTAATTCTAGTGACTGAATATAATTTGCTATGGCATAAGATTTAACTTTTAAAATGCACCGATCTGTTGTCACATCATTTGAGATGTAGATTGTAGCTCATTAAGTTGTCATCCACTCGGTACATGTTTCATTATTGGTGAAAAATAGTTCTAATTGTTACCATTTTACTCTTCTCAATGTCTTATACATCGTGGAGAAAACTCTCTTTGATGATTTTTTTTTTTTTTCATTCTTTTTTGCTAATTGTTACCGAATCCTATTTCCCTTGTGTTTTTAACTTTTTGTGGCATGAGGTGATCTCATCTTAGTGTCTTTTTCATTACTATGTACAACTTTTTTGTGGCATGTGGTAGAATTTCTTTTATCTATAACACAAAATAACCGCTTTCTGTTTGTCTAAGTATTTTGCTTTGAGTTGATGGCTGTGATTGCTTTTAGAAAAATATAAGGTTAAGTATCGAATACTGTTTCTTCACGTCCGCCTTTTCTTTTCAATGCATTTCTTCCCCTTACGATCCAATTTTTTTTCTTATAAATTCTTTGTTGGGCTTTCTCACATTATCAGAAACATATACTCTCCTTGCACAAGCATGGTAAACAAACTTTTAGTAAATCTGTCCTCGCTCTGTCATTCTTAGAAAGTACTAATTGTTATTATGATAAGATTCTTTATTTTACTTTTAGGAAAATATTATATGGGAATGTGCAATTAAAAATTTGTAATTCTGATTTTATTTGTTGCACTTTAAATTTTCAAAATTGAGTTGGTTATTTGAAAGGAGTCTTCCTCTGAGAAGATTTGAGTGAGGAGGCCACTCATGGAGTCAATTTATATGTTGAATGTCCGATGATTATTACGACTAATGAAGCTAATTTTTTGCAGAACAACCGGGTGTTCTTCAAGTGGTTCCAAGTAAGACAGTCCAGCTGCATGCAGGACATGGAAAGCTGCTCGTCTAAATTACCAAGACTAACAATTATTATGTTTCCTGTTGTGTGCCTATGTATCTGGAGCTCTATGTTAAAGCTTACTTGCTTTGTGTCCCAATTCTACGTATGGTTACTTGTGTCCAGTGACCTGTTTTGCAGGTCGGTTGTCAAATAATGTGAAATTTCATCTGATACAAGTATGTAAAAAATGAAGTTACATCTATTTTTGCGTGCAAATGATGGACGGGCAAAGTGCATTTCAATCCCCTTTTGTATGTATCACACTAGCCATGCGACGTGAAGCAAATGTGAAAATTTAGAGGGGGTGAATAGATAATTATGTTGGTTGAAGTATACTTGAAAGGGGGTGAATTGGGTATCGCAAATATCTTAATCGATTTTAGTCTTTATTTATTTATTATTATTTTGTTCTTTAATCAACACTAGATTCATTTAATATAATCCGAGTGTTAAATAAGTGCAACATAATGACTAGTATAAAGAAGTACACTAGATAGAGAAAGAGACAATAGAGTTATTGATTTATAGTTCGCTAGGACATCCATTACGTCGACTCCCTTGAGTTCCTTTGAGGATATCTCATGCACTAATTATTCTGATCTTTTTTCTTGATGAAGACCAAATTTACTCTCACAGAACAAGTTAGTTTATATCTTGTTACAATTCTCACTAGACAAGTTTGTTTATGCCTGGTTATGTTCAATCACAAGTCAAGTTTGTTTATATCTTGCTAAAACTGTCTCACAAGACAAACCCGTTTATGTCTTGGTACAACTTTCAGTAGACAAGCTTGTTTATGTTTAGTTACAAATCTCTCACTTAGACCAACACTTTAATCTAGGTTACAATTCACACTCTCATAGTGTGAAAATTCTCTTTTGTTTGTTTATGTGTCTAACCCCTCGTAGTTTCTATTAATCACCTACAATCTTAATACTTCCTATATGGACTCTGCTGGGGTTTTGTAGAACTGTGTGTACAATAATATGTTAATTAAGTACGTACACAAGTATTCACATATTGATAGATGTATACAATAAGGATCATGTGATATATAAAAGAATCAAATAATTCAATTAAGCACAAGTGATATGATATGATTCTTTTTTAAGTATAAGCTAAGATAATTATCAAGAAAGTGTATTTCTCCAAGAAAGTGTAGTGAAAACGTCGAATTAACCCCCCTCTTATTGGAATGGTACACGGGAGATTTAAGATCTTAATAAGTAACTTAATCTCGAAGATGGTGTGAGTGCTTCCCATGTCTAATATATCAATTCCAGTGAGTTTCGTGATTAAGTAGAAAATCTTTTTGATTTATCTTAGAAAACTCATTTTCTTTTTCAAAATGATGGATTAAACAAGTAATTGATTTAACCCTTAGCAAGCACAAGACGAATATCCAAGACGTTTATCACCATATAAAGCAATATGATCTAGAATCAAGGCATACTGGTAATACAAGTAAGGACATATGCAAATTATACACATGAGCAAATTATCCAAATTCAAGTTGTAATACAACTTAGAACGAACTCACCGGTGTGATTGGAAATATAATCAACGTCGGATTATTGCAATGAAGTTGTTCCTATGTTCAATTCCTCGAGCATTTCACCAATTAAAGTGTGTTGATCTTTAATAAGGGTTCATTATGGATTTCATCAATTAAAGTATGTTGATCTTTAATAAGGGTTCATTATGGTGAAGCTCACACAATCTTACTCTTTCTAAAAATGTAGTGCTAATGCAACACTATTTCACTCGATTATGCATAAAGAGTGTTATACACACTATTATATGTATTTAAGAATGTACACTGTGTGGTTGAGTGAAGGAATTTCACGATTTTCTCTAGTATTTTTCGCGTATCTCTTTTCTGTGAACATATGAGTATAATACCTGTTATATAGTTCACCAATCTGATGTAAATTAATGTTATAAACGTTAAAGACAATCAATCAAATGATATTCAAGTTTTACAACATTCTAATTCATTCTAATTTGAGCATATTACTATTGAGAGACAAGTAGCAAGGAAAAATATTACAATTTAGGGCTGGAATATAAAAAGTTTAAGATCTACAATTTTCTCTCATAATCTAAAATATTTGATTCAAATTAAAGATAAAATGTTTAATTGAAGTTCTAAACATGTTTGAATCAATATGATGTTCAATTCAGGCTCAAATTTAAGCTTTTGCTTAGTGTATCAAACCAATCCCGTAAATTGGTCCACAGATTGCAGGGATTGATTGACCGATGTTCTTAGTTTGGTGTTCTGGACAACCTATTGGTGTAGTAGATCAACTACCTACGGGAATTGATTGACCGTTTACAATTCGATTTAAGACCCACTGCCATAATAGGTTGACCGACGTGCATCTATCAGTTGATTGATTGAGCATTTTCCTTTATCTTTTAGTCTGCTAGTGAAATCGGTAGACGGAATCATGGTATCTGTCGACTGGTTAAGGATTTTTGTTTTCATTCTAGGCTACTGGTAGGATTGGTTGACTGGCTATATGATTCGATGGACTGATTCTAGTTGATTTTTTTTTTTAGGCCTATTTATCAACTTATTTCCATTCGTTTTTGAATTTTATATTTTCAACTCATTTATACACATTTTAAAAGCAAGTAAGCACATGTATATCACATAATTAACATGCCATGTAATATTGCAGGTGATATGTGTTTTGTGTCCTAGTAGAGTCAATGTGTATAGAGAGAATATGAAAAGAGTTTTCCTTATCTTTGATATACAAGTTTGTTTATTTTAAATCCTCACATGCGTCTTGTATCTTCAATGACTTGTACTTTTATCCAGATTCTTCAATGACTTTTAACTTTGGCCTTGATTATTCTTTCTTCATTCTTTTACTCATCATTCTTGAATTCATCTTCTTCATCACGATTCATCATTTTTTATTCTTTATCATCCTTTGATTCTTTATCCTTCTTGTCATGTCTCCAGTATGGATTTTACGTGTCGAAACACACTCAACAACCACATTAAATCTCAAACCTCAAATATATTGTTATCAACAAAATTCACTTTTAGGGATTTACACCTTTGGGGTCAACAATCTTCTTCTTTTTTTTTTTTTTTTTTTTTTTTTTTTTTTTTTTTTTTTTTTTTAATGATGACGATATATTTTATGGTTTTTTTCATTTTTATGACACCGAGACTTCTTCGTACTATGGGAACGGTGTTTTCTAATAGTTATGTGTGAAATGAAAATTACGAATGATAACATTTAATTTATTAAGCACAACAACAAGAATAAGAAAGTAAGTGCAAGTACTTAAGCAATAATAAATGTGATGAATACAGGAATAAAACATGAGTAAAACACATCAAATCACTATTCTCTCTCCCTTTGTCATTCAAAAAGTTGGGGGAGGGGAAAATAACCATCTTATAATCATTTAAAGTGAAGGATATGCAAAGATTTTAAGATAAACATGGATAAATCACAAAGATAAATAGAACACTGAATATAGAAAAAAAAATTGAGTACATGTCCAGACGTTGTAGCGTACATAAAAAATATTACATATCCAAATATTAAGCACAATGTGGCATAAGTCAGCGTATTAAAAATCCAAAGTGTTCCGTCCAGGACTCAATAGAATGTTAATAATTTAAGAAAATGTTTGTAGCCTAAGGATTTGGTGACGACAGTGGATACAACGAAAGATGTAGATTTGCAGACAACTCTCTGATGGATGATTGCCTATTATTGAAATGAACATCCATGTGCTAACCATGAGAAGAGACTTGAATTCTCAGCTTTTGAAAATCTTAAGTGAATCCATCTATTCGCTTTTCAAAACTACTACTGTGACCATCCATTTCAAGTATCCTAGAGTCCATGTCATTGAATCATTGTGTCATGTATGGATGGAGATCTTAATTCTCATTGACATCTTCATCTTCTTGCTCTTCTTCATCTCTTTCAACCATTTTCTCCTTTTATTTTCTTGATTGAGACGATGATGCTTCTTTGTTCTTTCATTTCTTCACCTACTCCTTGTTGACCGGATGATATCGCATATGATTGACAAATAAGAACGATATTTTATTGAGGGGAAATAATAGTGGCTGTATTTTTTTTTTTTTTAGAGAAATTGGAACTTTGAAATATTTAAACACACAAGATAGTAAGAAATTCTTCCTTGACAAACTCCTACTAAGTTGATTTTAGGCAATGAAAAGATTTTGGGGAGTTATTTTTGGTTTGTGAGTTGAACAGATAAGTTGGAAAGTGAAATAGATTTGGAAATTAGCCATTATGGTTTCATTTAATGGTTTGCGAGAAACTTAAATCCCAACAGTTGGTTGACTGACCTATGGAATCGGTTGACTGATTTGACCAATGGCTCATTTTAAGTTTTGACTATCCTAATTAGTAGAATGGTGAAGTGAGTTGGTCCTGATTTATTTTTTTCTTTAATTTTCTTGATCCTAAGGGGCATGTATCCTAATCGTTTTCCTATCATTTTTATCATTTTACTTATCCCATATTGTTAATTGATGTTGCCAAAAAATGGTAACACAACGAATTTATAGATCTACCCTCGCTTGCCTCTGTCTTGTTGTCTTCAGAAAGGTTCCTGTACAAGTACTTGACGTCGGGGGCAAGATCCCAGTGAAGGACCTCCGACGTGAGAGTAAGTTTTCGGTGGAAAGAAATATGGAATTAAGCACTAGATGTAATACTGAGTGATAACACTTTGAATATCATACCTGAACCTTTATCTTACTCTAGTATTTACACGATACTTGGCTAGTTTTGGAGAAAGAATGGATTGCCTCTTCACCAATTCTGTTATGGCGTAATCATTTATCTTCTCTTTATGCTTCCTCTAGGCTAGAAGAACATTTTCCAGTGATTTGGTGATGAGTCACCCTTTGGAGATTAGTACTGTACTCCATTTGCACCCCAGTGACCTGACTGTTTTCAAAGGTGGACCTTGGGCTCTCCTGAAGGCATCACTATTT
The DNA here is from genome assembly GCA_016647705.1 of Eucommia ulmoides. Taxonomy (NCBI): domain Eukaryota; kingdom Viridiplantae; phylum Streptophyta; class Magnoliopsida; order Garryales; family Eucommiaceae; genus Eucommia; species Eucommia ulmoides. The sequence continues at coordinate 14,774,706 of CM028336.1, read as the reverse complement.
TCTCGAGGTTTGGCCTATTGGAGGTGATGAACTTGAGTCCAAAATAGTCACGACCCAGGTCTTTGGTGATGGCTAATCTGGGCTTTCGAGTGGGCAACCCAAGACCAAATTCACCACCATTTGTAGCCCCCCAGACTACTAGGGAATACGGTTCTATCCTGGGAGTATTCTGGCACAAGCTTTTGTATGGTGATACTTGTCTTTAGTTTTGTACCGTCCTTTTTTGGAACACTTTTCGAGGACTTTTTCCCTTTTCAGGAGTGAATTTATGGATTTCTTGGATTCATTTCCCTTCTGGAAAATCTTGAATTGTGAAACTAAAGACAAGAGTTTGGGATCCTCCCACATGCTCCAGAGGTAGGAGGACCTACCACCGTGGGAGTGGTACCCCATCCAAATTTTCTATCTCCGGCTATTCCTCCGTCGGAGATATCTTCTGCTTGGGAGGTAAGGAACACTAGGCTCACACTGGAATCCATTATTTGTGAAGATTCCTCCAACGCTCTGGACTTTTTTTACTCAATCCTCATGCCGCGTGATAGGGAGTCTCTATGAAGAGCTGATTCGCATGTGATAAATGGGTTTGCGGTGTCCCACGTTGTGCAACTTCTTCACAAGGTGGCTTTTTTGTGCTTTTGTTGTGATAAGAAGGTGGAGTTAAGGAGACAGGGCGAAGCCCTTACATGGGAGATAGAGAAACAATCGTATCTTATGCAGGAGGACCTTTGAGGCCTACGTGCTTTCGAATTCGGCAATTCTCACCTGTTTCGTGAGTGGGAGAAAGGTCGTGTAGAGTTTTAATCGGTCAAAAGAGAGGTTACACCAGATCCGTTGTATCCTTCAAGGGGTTTGAAATAATCCTACACCACCTAGGGCAAAACCTTGGGAAATGGGTACGGCTCACGCTGTCGAGGGCCCCTATACCCCCCTACTGCCTAGTCTTGTGAGGGGGACGCCGATCATTGGTGATTCTGCCAGGCTGTAGAAATAGAGAGCCTTTTTTTTTTTCTCGTGTCTGACAAGCTGGGCATTCATTGAAAGGAATGCTTAGCCTTTAAGGGCACAATGCCGCCAAAGTAGGCTATAAATGGCAGGGCTACCCTTTTCTAGGGCTGATGTGTCATCATGGACGTTTACATGATTTTTTGTGAATATTCTTATAATGGTGCACACGATTTCCCGTGTAGGTCAGTCATATCGGTTCGTTTGCATGCATCGTCGTTTCGATTCAACTAGGAAGACATCTAAAGGAGAATCTCATTTGACATTTTTTCTTCTATAAATACTGGACATGTGCTAGGTTAAATCCTCATCACTCACTTCGTTGTTTTTTTTCTTTTCCTCTGCTTCGTTTTAAAGAATGACTGGAGTTGGTTTTTAGACTGTCGAGGAGACCCGCCACCTATTCACCCTCTAGTGAGCCAGGGTGGAGGAGGCCTATGTTGCTATTCTTCCTCTTGCTACCACCGCTGAAGAGGTTTCTCATACGAGCACCCTCCGATTGGCTATCACTATCATGGATAACCAGTTATTTCATATGTCTATTTAGAAACTGGAACTGGAACGGAAGTTGGGTACACTTTGCATGAAGAGTAAAGAGTAGAAGGTTCACCTTTAGGCGAAGCTGAATGAAACGGATAACCTAATGGACCAATTGGAGCTGTCACTTAGCCTAGAGGCTCTCCATCGGGCGATGATGAAGAAAGTGTCAGAGAGGATGGAAGGGGAGACCCCGGAACCTGCTATCGATGTCGACGGTCTAGAGAGATAGATTTCGAAGCTCGAGAACACCATGCTCTAGGAAGTCATTACATGGGCTGGCCCTTTTCCTCTTCTAGCAATAGTCTTAGGACCTTTTGGAAGGATGGCTCATCTTTCCCCAAGGGAAGTTCCTCAAACTCCCAGGCTAGGAGGGAGAGAAAGAGGCCCTGAGGTTGCTAATTCTAAGGAGAAATGGAAGATAATAGGGAGAATCGACTCTTGTTTGTGTTTGTTTTTTTTTTTTTTTTTTTTTTTTTTTGGGACTTTTGATGTGCCCCTTCCTTCCATTAATCAAAAGGTTCCTTCCCCACTTTTGTGGTTGCTTCGATGAATTATTTGCTTTTAACTGGCACATGTACCCATTCCCCTACTCCCCCAACCCTTTATGCAGGTCAGATTTATTTCGGCGTGGGTGAAAGACTTAATCACGATTAAATTTGGCGCTTTCACTTTTGACGACTCTTTTTTGGTGAGGCTTCCCAGACACGCTATCTTAACAGTCATACGTCGTATTAGCATGTCTTTTTCCTTACTGAGATTGCCTATATAATCTCTATGGGGTAACTTTTAGAGAATCACCTTTTGAAATTAGGGTTTTCTATTTTCCTGAAAATAATTATTCTTTTTTGTTCCTCTCGCCTTTAACATTTCCATAGCCTTACTTATAAAGAATACTAGTTGAGACCTTTAGCGAGAGCTGAACCTGTCCTCTTCCATTAAGGCGACTCTGGTTAATCCTTGCCGTAGGCTCAAAACTTTGGAAGAGGGGGAGATGCTTATCCATCCTTGGTATGTGACTAGGTATGGCCTTTAGTTCCCGCTCCCTCATGTTCTGCATGAGATTCATAGTTTTTACAACCTGCCTATTTTCTATTGTGCCCTAACATCGTTCGTACAATAATGGGGACCGTTGCCTTGAACAAATTGTTCGGGCTGTCCCTTGGAGTTGGAGAGGTGAGCAATCAGTATATACTTCAGGAGAATGAGAAATACAATGACTATTTATTTCATCTTCCTTGTGGCAACAACTCTCCTCTAGTAGAGAACCTGGATTTTACTTATAAAGGCTGGGACTAGGAGACTGTCCTCCTTACTGGTCAGTGGGAGTTTAGAGCAACAGAGGAGCACTTTCCTAGGGTTTCACGTAGTGATGTGCGTCCTCCTAGGGACCAAAACTAGCCCCCGCTCTCGATGAATATAATCATGAAGAAGTGAGGAGTGCATTGTCCCTAGAAGATACAACACAGACCTTTCAGAGCTCATTGGGTTATTCTAGTGAGGCACACGGGTAGGTGGATCATCCATTACTGCCATTCGTATCGGCCGAGATGGGGCTTGCCTTTGCAGACGTACCGACAGAAGAGTATTTTTGAATTGCAGTAGGGTACGTGCCCTTCGGTACCCTGAGTGAACCGGTGGCACCGGTTGGGGAGGTGCACGGTGGGAGGATTAGTGTGGTTGTGCCACAACAAGTGATTACGATTCCTGACCCTATTTTGTAGGAGAAAGTGGCCCCTGAAGTTGAGGCACTGTTTGATGAGTCGGAGATAGTTGGGTAAATCACTATTCCTTTTGACTTGGACCCTCCAGAGGGAGCTTATTTGGCACCCCCTCCTATGCTTATGGCATCCGGAAGACCAATCCAACTGAGCTCGTCGTGTTCTGGAGAGTGACAGGACATATCATGGAGAGTATCTCCCACTCCCATTTTTGGTCCCCCAAGCATGTAGGATCGTCCCCAAAAAGGGCCTCGGAAAGTGGTTTCTACAGAACACTCACGTGGCCTGGAAGCAGGCCCGGTCGATAGTTCTAAAACTTGGACTCCATGGTTCAAGTATGTGGCTCTCCTGTTACATCTGAGGATTCTTCCTTGGGGAGTCCGTTTTTGGCCTTGTCTCTTCTATTGGGTGTTGTCCTTCATCGCGATAGGAAGTTGGTTCGAACGTACAGGGGGTAGGAGCTTTTTTGTCATGTGGAGAAGGCTCATGCCCTATTTTCTAGCAACCTGATGGAGCTTGTTCGTCACCAGCAATATTGTTCTAGGGCGAAAGATGTCTTCAGTGATCAAATGACTAGGGTGAGGGTGGAGTGTTGATTGGTGAAATTTATCTATCTATTTTCAAATCGAATTTGGTAGTTTTCGAGTATTCTTTTAATTCATTTTTATTTGTTTTTATTTATTTTTGTTTAAAACAGGGGTTAGGAATGAAAACGGTCAAAAAATGATGGAAAAACGATCAAGAGGATCAAATATTCAAAGCAGCAGTTTCACAACTGCAGCGGTTAGCCCACCACTGCAGTGATGAAACAACACAAAGTTCCCTAAGTTTCTGATCGCTTACCGCTGCAACGGTGAAAGGGCAGAAAGTCTACCGACATGCGCACCGCTGCAGCGGTCATTGGCCAGCTGTTTTAGATATTTTCTAGATATTTTGTTTTTGTTCCTGATCTGTTCCCACTTATCTAAGAACATTTTGGGAGTGTTTTTGGGTGTTCAAAAAAAAAACTCTCTCAACTAACCAAAGAGGAGGAACACAATTGGAGAAGAGGAAACAAGATCGGAGCGATTTTTACGGACGCTACCTTTAGATAACGGCTATTCTCCCTTGTTTATCTCTTTATTCTTAACTCGTTTTTGGTTGTTTGAACATGTATATATGAATTATTGTTGAATATATGGTTATGGCAAAGATCTAAACACTGATTATTTATAGGATTGTTGTAATTACTAATATACGTTGTTTGGTTGAATCATATTTCGTTAACAATTGTTTATCTTTATTCGATTGTGTTTATCGTTCTTTTACCTCCATAATATTCTTGTTATGATATTGTGGTTGATTTGAGAATACGGGGTTTAACACTCGGAAGAGGTAACCCCGAATTTGAATTAGGGTTTAAACACAACATGACGATCTAATGACCCGAGAATGTATTAGAAAGTATGCAATCTGTGAGGTTGGGGCGAGACTCATGTGACCAAGTGTCGTATAAATGCTCGAGGGGGATTTCGGCGTTGACGCGAAGTCACATATTCATTCACTTTACACTCGGGAGAGGTAGTGAGTGAATTTTCGATACCTAGATTGTCGGATAGATTTCAATACCGTTAATGTAAACTAGATTGGATCAAACACGTTTAAGTAAATGAAATTAATCCCTAGATAATCTATTCCCATATAATATATTTAGTATTATAGTTTAATTAGTTGTTAATTTAGTATTTTATTTATAAAAACAAAAACCCTATTTTATCGCCTAAATAAAGTTCGGTTATGATAATCGCGGTACTCAACGACCATCTAATCCAATCCCTGTGGATACAACAACCATTCTCATTCACTATTCTATAAAACTTGACTCGATTACTTGCAGTGAAAATAGCGACGTAATATTCCGCTACCAAGTTTTTGGCGCCATTGTCGGGGATTGGTTTTAGATTGTTATTGATATTGTGAGTAAGTAACTTGATTTTAATTTAAGCATTGATTTTATTTTATTTTTAATTTTTGTTTTTAGTTTTCTTTTTCTTGCAGGGTACTTGAAGATGTCTCATCAACAAATACTGTTGCATTTCTTTGAACGAGAAATTGGGTTGAATGAGGAAACGGTACCACCTCTTTCGACCAACTAACTGCGGACAAAGCCTATCGGTTGTTGGAAGACATGGCGGAGTTTGATTTTCATTATTGGAATTATTCAACAAACTACCAAAGCTTGGAGGATAGTTTCACCATTTCGGTGCCATGGATTGACACCCCAGACCAATATGTGGAGTCTTCTCCCACTTTGGAGGAAATGCTCGCTAAATTTATGGGGGAGACTCATACTTTCTGGAGGGAGACGAATGACCGTCTTAATGAGTATGGGGATCGTCTTGACAATATTGAGACAACCTGCACTGAAACTGATGCGACCGTAACGTCTATTCTGATGCAAATCGGTCAATTTATTTGCTACATTGAGGCCGAGTCAGAAATGGTGGCACTGAGAGACACACACGCCACATGCATTGAAAGCCACTAGGAGGAATTAGATACGAGCGAAATGAACTTGGGTGAATTTTATGACGATGATTCTACTGAGGAGAAAACCCAAGCATGGATCGAAGATTCTAATTCTTCACCATAAGAGATCCACATTGTGATGCCACCACCAAGCTAAGACGATCACATCTATGAGGATCCGATGTGGCTCACTTGTCCTTCATCGCCTTTGGCACCTTACATTCAAGCAACTCAAGCGCATGAGACGAAAATGAGTTTTGTTGAGAGTTCGAGCCAAACAATGTCACATTTCTCCAAGCTTGAGAGTGTTCAAAATCAGGACCCATATGTGGTGTTGTACGACACTTACTATGAGCGGAAGCCGCTCTTTGACGAGCCCTTCTCTGTGTCAGGCCGAAGACAGTAAACCAAGCGTTTCTTGGGAGGCAACCCAAGTCTAAAATAAATTTGATCCATCACTGCTGACTTCACTTGGAGGCGAGATTGTCTCGCCTCCCAGGTACGTGTTCTAAACTCCTTTCGTCGGCATGCTATATTTCAATTGTTGAGAATGATGATTGGGTCACTATGGATACTGCCCGTTTTAAGTTTAGGGGTGATGTGTAGTATGCTATTATGTTTTATTGTTGTTAGTTATATAGTTTAAATATTTTATTGTTTAACTGTATGTATGCTTGTTTAGTTTAGTGTTAGTATGTTTATGTTTGTAGTATGTTTGTTGTTGTTGTGTGCTGAGTTTTGTAGTTCATCTGGGCTATTACCCGATGATGATATTATCCCCTAGTTATTTTTCGAGGTCAAGGGTAATGCCCATTTATATGTGTTCTTTGTGCTTGGCATGTCATTTTGGTAAAAGTTATTATTGATCCTAATTTGTACGAGCATGTAGACTCAATGTATAGTTATCCAATTGATTTGAGGCCTATTATCCATTAGCCAAACTCATGAAAATTTAAGGGATTCTAGAACCTGATTGAGGGAAACTTGAGGGGAAATCCTAGGCGAGGTAGTTCAAGAGACGTGATTTAGGCATTCATTTGATTCGCTCGAGCCTTTGAAGCTTACCTTACTTTATGTTTATCCCTCATTACCCTGTCGAAGCCAATTAGCCGTTTCAATTCTGAACAAGTAACAAATACCCTGGTCTATTGAACTTTTTCCAAACCTATATCGCTAAACCGAAGGCACAATTTGAGTGAATCAAGTTAGCATTCATGTATGCTACTTGAAGTGAATCGTTGGGTTTAGGACAAACTTTCGATTGGTTCGGTATTCGAGTACTCACTTGTCATTTTTCTTTCGTTTTAACCACACCCGTGAAATTGTAATAATCGAATAAGTTTAGGAGTATGGTTGTTGTTGAAAAAGAAAAAAAAACATATGTAAATATAGTTAAATTTTCGTTTCTTTTGACAAGTGAGTACGACGTTCTTAAATAGATGTTCAGAGTTGTTCCAAATTTGTCTATGGGGGTTCAAGTGTGATTGTGTGTCAAGCGTTGTGCCTTCGGTATCGTTAAGTTAACGACGTTAACTTGTTTTGTATTCTCGATATACCCTTGCCTATGTTCCAATCTGAACCAAGTCCTTTTGATCTTTATGAACTACTTAGCCTACATTAGTGGAGAGTGGAACTTGTTGATCCTAAGATTTTGATGAACAATTAAATGTTGATATTTTTGGTGGAACTAACGATTTTATTGAGTGTTTCAGTTTGTTAGTTCCAGTGATGAGATTATCATGAAGATATTGAGAAAAATGCTAAATGGATGTTAAAGACAATGATAAAGATGATGGACGTTAAGAGATTGAAGAATTTGAAGAACCTAGGGAAAACAACTCAGGTTAAATTTTTACTCTTAATGTATCTCGATTAGGATTACACACGACACAAAATATTTTTATAATTATGTGTTTTTGATAGAATTCTAATTAATTAACAAATTGGCTTTTATGTGTAATTGAAGAAAGATAATTGATTAAAATTGAATTTAAGGATTTAGTGGAGCTAACCGAGAAATGAAATCGGTTAAAGGGGAAAAAACGTCGAAGAAATTGAATGAAAATGAATTAAGGAGAGGTGTTCCAACAATGGTCGGTCGACAGGTAAGTCGACCTGTGCTTAGAGGATGAATTCTCTAGATCTTCCGGTCGACAGATAGGTCGACTTGTGAAAGTCTCTGGATCGTCCGGTCGACAGGTAAGTCGACTAATGGTGAAACAATTTTAGCTTGGGCTACATCCTGAATTGGGCGGTCGACCGATAGGTATTGGCCGATCAACCGATGGTCAGTTTCAGGATTTATGGAATTTCGGGATTTATTCAAATACTAGCTGTTTTATGGTTAGGATATGAGAGATATCTTAGGGATCTAAACTTAATTGAGATATGATCTATCTATTCTATTATCCTTGTTAATTTGATCTATTTAATTAAATTTTATTTTAATTAAAGTGCTTTAATACTTTCTATTTTGATGAATTTTTATTTAGAAATGTTTAAGGACCAAAATGAAATTTCCCAAGAATATTTTTAAATGAAAAAGATCTATTTTGAACATATATGATGTATGGGGTCTTGAGATGTTATTTAATGACATAGTATTTGAAAAGTTGCCATTACAATATATCTTTGAAATTCCTATATTTAAACCTACGGATTTTGAGTTTAAATATTGTTATTTTGGTGGAGAATATTTTGGGCCTAAAATATGAGAGAGATTTATGGGATTTTATTTTTATCTTACGATTTAGTCCATATATTTAAATATAATTCTTTTTATACTTTCATTGATTAAGATCAAATTATTTTGGGGACTAAATTGAGAGTTTTAGAAGTTATATTATTAAGTGAAATATACCAGGATTGAAATGAATCAATATATGTGGTCTATACGTGATTTAAAATAACATATTTTGTGGAAACTAACCATTATAGGACTTGTTTCAAGTGGCTTTAAATAAACTTGCGGATTTCATATGTTAATACATTAATATTAGGAACTATTTTGTTCCTGAACTTTCTGAGAGTTATCATTCTGATATTATACTGAAAAATATTATGAGATTATTCTGAAGTTAAGGTTCTTGAGTTAAAACACTAATTTATTTGGCGTCACCAATCTGAACTGTCTAGCAATCTATTTTGCAATCCATTGGTGTTTTCCTTGTGAAATCATTTAAAACTTATTCTTTAATTGAGTATTTTATTATTATTATTTTCTTGGTGAATTGATCTTTTTGAGAAATCGTTTTTGAACTTTAAAAGCATAAAAATCTTTTAAAAACAAATTGTGTGTTAATCTGATTACATGTTTAATTGTGCTACCCGTATTCTTTATTATAATAAGATTTTGTTTTCTCATTTTATTTCTATCACTAGTATCGGGAAATCAATTGAGTATTAATTAATCTGGGGTAGTAGAAGCTCTGAGTGGAAAAAAGCTTATCAATTTCGTAATTGGTGAATTGTGTGCGGATTAGATATTATTGGGAATATCTAATCAGGGGTAGCTTTAGGTTTCAACTTCTTCCTGTAAAGAGATTGAGATTTGATCTTTACCTAGAGTACAAAAAGGTTAGGTTACTATTTTTCTGTTGAAAAGAGCTTAGGTGTTATTCTTTTTGATTAGGATAAATTGTTAGTGAATTATAAATATTCCATCCTTACTTGAAAAAATGATATTTGGAGTGATTGTGAGGTTTAATTCTTGATCCTAAGGTATAAAAATAGTTAGGTTGTGATTCTCCCTGTAATAGAATTAGGTTAGTCTTGAACCTAGAAAAATATGAGGTTATTCTTGAGCTTGGAAAAAAGTAAAGGTTATTCCTAAGTCTGAGAAAAAGAATTTGTGAAGGTTGATTCTGAGCCTGCAAAAATAATCATTTTTGTAAAGGTTTGGTTCCTATCTATTTAAAGGAATCTTAGTGATTAGTGGGTGTGAATTTCCGTGGGGTTCGAAAGACTGGATTAGCCAAGAGTAGCTTGGTGAACCAGGATATATCTTGGTGTTCTGCTTTGTTTCTGTATATTATTTATATTTTGTTGTTTGGGTGTGCACCTAGTTGATAACATATATCCGTTGTTATAAAGATAATAATTAATTTTAGGATAAAATTAATTTTTTTTTTTTTTTGAAGTCTTATATTCTGATAATTTTTAATACTACCCAATTCACCCCCTCTTGGGTAGCTCACTGGGCCAACATAACCCATTCAGGCATATGGATTTCCTATACCTTTTTGGTTTTGGTCATGAACTCTGTTGGTGGATGATCCAATCCGTTCTGTGGATGGTTATATGATTGAGTTTTTGCACACACACTTGAACATGATCTAGAATGACACTTACTGTTATTGAATGTTGAAATTTTAGAACACCATATGGTGCGTTTTACTCTTGAAATCGATATAATTGGGGGCTGATGAGGGAAAACTTTTTGGTTGTTAGATGAATTTCAAAACTTACAGGTTGTTATTTTTTTTTAGTTCGTTTGTGTTTTTTGTTTTTAGTAATTCAATTCGTTAATAATTGTGGTAGTTTATTTTATTGCGTGGGTGTTTTGCTCGAGGATGTTGGCATGTAATTAACGCACGCCACTTTCACCGCAAGTGTATGGGTCAAGTTTTAGTATAAATGGGGAGAGTAGGGGTATCGTGTCCATAAGGAATGGTTGAGATTATTATCGAGTACCGTGATTATCATAACCTAATTTTATCTAGGCGGTAAAAATGTAGTTTATAATTAATTAATACTAATACTAAGTTAATTAATCTAACTATACTAATATTATATTGAGATGTTTTAGGGAAAAGATTGCCTAGGGATTAACTTTTGTTTACAAAAACGTGTTTGGTCTCGTTTTAGTTTACGTTAACAGCGTTCAACCTATCCGACAATCTCGGTCCATAAACTCACTCACCACCTCTTCCGAGTGTAAGACGAGCGAATATATGACTTCGCGTCAACGAAGAAGTCCCCCTCAACGTCTTAATGACACTACGTCACATGAGTCTCGCCGCAACGTCATTGATTGCACACTTTCCAACTCCCTCTTTGGTTATTAGATCGTTGCGTTGTGTTTACCCTAATCCGAATTCGGGGTTATCTCTCCCGAGTGTCAAACCCCGTATTCTCAATATATCTATCTAAGCATAATAAACATAACAATACCAAAAACACAATCAAATAACGAAGAACAATCATAAACGAAACACAAAGTCAAACAAACAACATTTTCATAAATATTATTAATCTCTAGACAAAATCCTTTTAGCTCATGGCCATAACGGTTTATACAATGAAAAAGGAGATAAATATGCTCAACAACCTACCGAAGTTAAGAAAATAAAGAAGAAACAAAAGAAACTTAGCCATAGTCCAAAGATTTGTTGCTAAAAACGATTCGAGATCGCTTCTCCTTCTTTACAACTTGTTCTTCTCCTTCGGAATTGATTGAACACTCCCAAAACTCTTTCTAAAATATCCTAAGCCTTAAAGGGTCTCTTATGGCCGAAGAAGAGGAGAGGAAAAGAAATTAGGGAACAAAATATTCTTAAAAATATCTAATTCTATGTGCAGAGTGACCGCCGCGGTGGTGGGCTGCTTTTCAAAGTATTGCCTCCATGCTTATTTTTCCACCGTTCTTAATCCGATTTGATCGTTTAGCATCCGTTTACATCCTTTTTCACCCCACACACCTGATTTAATACAAAAGAATAAAAATATATTAAAACGTACTAAACATACTAAAAAATTAATAAGTTCGGTTTGAAAATAGATAGGTAAATTACACCTATCAGAGACTAGCAAAATTTCAAGTTTGCGGGTATTTGATAGGGGAAATTTATCTATCTATTTCCAAACCAAATTTGGTAGTTTTTGAGTATTCTTGTAATATTTGAATTCATTTTTATTTGTTTTTATTTATTTTTGTTCAAAGCAGGGGTTAGAAGCAAAAACGGTCGAAAAACGGTGGAAAAACGAGGAAAGATGATCAAATATTCAAAACAATAGTTTCACCGCTGTAGCAGTCATCCCATCACTGCAGCGATGAAAGAATAGAGAGTTCCCTAACTTTTTGATTGCTCAGCTCTTTTAGATATTTTCTAGATATTTTATTTTTGTTCCTGATTTGTTCCCACTTATCTAAGAACATTTTGGGAGTTTTTTTTAGTGTTCTAAAAAAAAACACTCTCAACCAACCAAAGAGGAGGAACACAATTGGAGAAGAGGAAACAAGATCAGAGTGGTTTTTACGAACGCCACCTTCAGATACCTAGATTGTCGAATAGATTTGAATACCGTTAATGTAAACTATATTGGATCAAACACATATAAGTAAATGAAGTTAATCCCTAAATAATCTATTCCCATATAATCTATTTAGTATTATAGTTTAATTAATTGTTAATTTAGTATTTTATTTATAAAAATAAAAATTCTATTTTTATTGCCCAAATATAGTTCAGTTATGATAATCGCAGTACTCAAGGACCATCTAATCTAATCCTTGTGGATACGACAATCCTTCTAATTCACTATTCTATAAAACTTGACCCATACACTTACGGTGAAAGTAGGGACGTAATATTCCGCTACCAAGTGTGCTTCATGGGTGTCTCGCTATGAATTCCTCCAGATGTATTTGAAGGCGAGCTAAAGGGTGGAGTCGGAGATAAACTCTAGGGTTACGGGGTTGGAGTCTCAAGTAGAGGATCTTACTACTCAGGTACATTTCCTGGAACAAGCGAAGACCCAACTGTAGGCATCTATGAGCAAGTTGAAGAAGAATGACAATGTGGTATGTACTAGGCTATATGCTCATTATCTATATGATCGAAGAGTATTCTGTAGGAATGACGTGATTGAGGATTACTTTGCTGGAGCTTCAAACGGTCCTATACCTTTCTTGAGATTTTCCATTCCCGACAATTTTCTAGAGGGGGCATTAGAGAATTATCGACAATTTTACAGAGACCCGGTCGTCATAACGGTTGGGGACGAAGATCTTCATGTGGCCCCTACTGGAGATCTTCCCTGGTGAGAAAAAGACCCGATTGTTTGGGATTCAAAGCCGGAGCCAAAATAGGTTGTTCTAGAGAAAAAAAAGGTATTGTGCCGACACCAGATGAGATGATCCTGGTTGCTGGAGATGTTGAAGCAGAGAGGCCCTGAGTTGTCTATGGACTTGTTTCTATTTTGTTTTGTTGTGTTTTTTGTTTTGAGTGTGTGTCCTGTTGTGGGCTTTTAGCCAAAATGGTTGGGAATGAATGGGATGTTTTTGCTTTGTGATTGAATTAGTCGATGGTTTGTACCTTTTTCTTTTTGGTTTTTGTCATTATTGTGGTATTATGCACCATACGTGATTTAGCTTCCTACATTCTCGATAGTGGAACGAAACTCTCTACGCTTGTCTATGCATGTGATTTGTTGACCTCAGGTTTTACGAGAATAGAGACATTTTTTGTCCTTTCCATCAACTATTTTGGAAACACTGTCCACCCTACGAACGAAAGTTTTTAGTTAAGATAGCCAGTCAGTAACTTAAGAGTTTTACCTCGCGGTTAGAGGTGTCTCACCAAGTCAACTGGTAGGCTAGCAAGGGTATTCTATTCCACGGTCGAAGGTATCTCACCATGGCTATTGCTCACTTTCTTAGGAATTTTACCCCATGACCGAGGGTGTCTCACCATACCTACTGAGTTGCCGACTTAGGCATTTTACCTCTTTGTTTAGAATTTTTTCGTTGGAGACGCCGACTAATGGCTTAAGCGTTTTACCCCATGGTATGAGGTGTCTCACCATCACATCATTTAGTGGCTTAAGCATTTGACCCCGAGATCTGGGGTGTCTCACCATGGCTACTTAATCGACGACTTAGGCATTTTACCTTCTTGGTTGGAGGTTTCTCTCTATGGCCATCAGTTATTGGAAGGGCATTATACTCTTCTATCAGAGGTGTCTCACCATGGTGGTCGTTCAACGGCTTAGGTGTGTTACCTCGCTACTGGAGGTGTCTCACCATAGCCGTTGAATTGACAACTTAGGTATTTTACCTTGCTATCGAGTGTTTTTCACTGGAGATACTCGTCAGTCAATTAAGCATTCAGGTGTGTATTATCAAATGGAGTGAGGCATAAGACATAAAAAATTCTTCATTAATTTTCGTTGATGTTACAAGGGCTTCATGAAAAATGATTTTTTAGGTGCTCTAAATTCCACGGGTGGGGTAGCTTTCTCCCTTCTATTGTTTTGAGACCATGGGTTCCTGGTCTTGAGATCCGAATCACCCGATTTGGGCCTTCCCACAAGGGTCCTAACTTTCTTATCCCTAGTTCTTTGGTGGTAGTGGTGACCTTTCTTAGGACCAAGTCTCCCACTTGGAATTCTCGGGGACAAACTCGCTTGTTATAGTAGTGGGCCACCCGTTGTTGATATGTTATTCCTCGCACTTGAGACTGTTCTTGGCGTTCTTCAAGGAGATTTAAGTTGAGCCTTAGCTCGGCCTTGTTACTTCCCTCAATGTAACTCACCACTTGGGGGCTAGAAATTTGGAGGTCTATGGGAATGACCAACTCAATTCCAAAGGTAAGGGAATAGGGTGTTTCTCCCGTCAGGGTCCAGACAGTAGTATGGTGGGCCCATAGAACACCCAAGAAATCCTCCACCCAGACCCCTTTAGATCCGTTGAGTCGCATCTTGATCGTATGAAGAATGGTACGGTTGGTCACTGCTACTTGACCATTCTCTTGGGGGTGGCCGGGAGATAAAAAGTAATTATGAATTCCCAATCCGAAGCAAAGGTTTGTGAACAAGTCGTTGTCAAACTATTTCCTGCTATAGACAATGATGGCTATTGAATGCTAAATTGGTACATCAGGTTTTTCCATATGCAATTTTGAATTTTCTCTTTAGTGATGATGGCTAGGGATTCCGTCTCCACCCACTTAGTGAAATAGTTGATTGGCACTAATAAAAACTTTCATTGGTCCGTACCCACAGGGAAAGGTCTGACGATGTCGATTCTGCACTAGAGAAAAGGCTATGGGCTGCTTATATGCATTATTTTCGTTGGAGGTAGTTGTGGATGTGGGACAAACCTTTTGGAATTTATCACATACTTGCACATAGATTTTATGTCATAGGCTAGCATCAGCCAATATACCCATTGTGTATTATTTTCGATGTGAGCGGCCGCTATTCGATGTGGTTCCTGTACATGTCTTCGTGTTCTTCGGAAATAGCGTACACAGGCATCGAGAATCCAGATCATGGAATGATCTCCGTTATAGAATTGTGTTTGTGATACAGTATCTAGAGGCCCTGTATCAGAGTCTCCTAGCCTCAACTTTGTTGCTCGGGAAGGTGCCATGCTTAATGTACTTCTGAATTGGGTCTATCTAACATGGCGAACCGTCTGTGTCATCGACTTGGTTGACTTCTTTTACCTCATCAATACTGGGCGCGTGGAGAATCTCTATAGGAACACGTCGTGGTCTTCTGGATGGTATAGATGAGGCTAGGAGAAGGCTATTGTTCCGAGTGATCTTTTACCTTGTCCAAATAACTTGCCATATTGGCATCCTTGGCTTGGTACTTCTCTTTCACTTGATTGACCACTAGCTTGGAATCGTAAAAGACTGAGAGGTTTGTTGCTCCCATGAGTTTGGTTAACCTCAGTCCGACGATTGACCCCTTGTACTTAGTTTCGTTGTTAGTGGCCTTGAAGTCAAGCTTGAGAGAGTACTCAATTTCTTCTCCTGTGGGGGTAGACAGAATCAATACTGCCCCGCTGCTCTTTTGGCTGGAGGAACTGTCGGTGAACAACTTTATCCTGGAGGAGGAGGGTCTTTGTTTGAAGCCTCGCTTTCCATGATGGTGCTTGACAAACATGTTTTGGGCAACTAGGCCATGGTGGTTTTCTTTAGGCTGGACAAGGCTGTCGTCTCTGGTGGAGATTCCTCAACAAATTTGAACTTAGCGATTAAATTGGTTATAACCTGACCTTTAATGGCCTTGCGTGGGTAATAGTTAATCTAGAACTCACTGAGCTCAAAAGACCACTATCAATCTCCTGGACATTTTCGAGGCATGGAGTATCAGGTATAGAAGATGCACAGTTAGCACAATTATGGAGTGAACTAGAAATATTGCCTCATTTTCCTGGATACCACAAGCAAGGCAAGTGCTAACTTTTCCAGCCTGGAGTACCAAACCTCGGTGGGTGTCAAGATGTGGCTAGAGTAATAAATTGAGCTTTGGCCAGGCCCTATGATAGGTTAAAAAAACCTATCTACTTCTAAGCCGAATTTGGTAGTTTTCGAGTGTTTTAGTAATATTTTATTACATTTTTATTTATTTTTATGTAAATTAGGTGTAGGAACGTAATCTAGTGACAAACAAGTAAAGCGATGTAAAAAAGGTGAAGAAACAGTAAAAGAAATAAGGTTTTAGGATAACAAACCCACCGCCGAAGTAGTGAAGATACAGGGAGAATTGTGCAGAAGTCACCGCCCAACGGTCATTCACTGCCGAGGCGGTGAAAGTCCAGTGAGATATGCCACTCTCACCGCCGAGGCGGTGAAAGTCCAGAGAGCTTAATTTTATCTTCACCACTGCAGCGGTGAAGTAAACCGACTTACTCACCGCCGCAGCGGTGACTCTGTGCAGAAAATATCTATTTTCTAGATATTTTGAAGCCTTCTATTTAAACCTTTTTTTCCCCCTATTTGTCAAGGATGTCCCTAACATTAGACACTTGATATTAAGCCTATTTTGGAGAGCCTAAAGAGGATATTCACATATCGGAGAAGATGAAACACTTTTGGATCGATCTTTGGCGACAGTGGACCACTCCACTTTAAGATTTGATCTTTCTTTCTTTGTCTCTATCTTTGTAACTTAACGTTTTATTGTGAATGATAATGAATCCTTCTTATTTTAATGTTTCAATGGTTAAGATCATGGTAGGTTAAATAAATATTATATAGGGATCGATGTAGTTCATGTAAATACACGTTTGATTGAATATATGTTTCTTTAACGGTTGTTTGTGTAAATTTGATTGTGTTTACCATTTTATTACAATTTTAATATGCTTGTTAATGTATTAGGGTTGGTTTTGAGAATACGGGGTTTGACACTCGGGAGAGGTATTCTCGAATTCGGACTAGGGTAAACACAACGCGACGATCTAATAACCCGGGAGAGAGTTAGAGAGTGTGCAATCCATGACGTTGGGACAAGACTAATGCGGCCTAGTGTCATTAAGATATTGAGGGGGACTTATTCGTTGACGCGAAATCACATATTCACTCATCTTATACTTGGGAGAGGTAGTGAGTGAGTTTAAGATACTGAGATTGTCGGATAAGATAAACATCATTATTGTTAATTAAACAAAGTCAATTATATATTAAGTGAATGAAATCAATCCCTAGGTAATCCATGTAATTAGAACTAACCCAATAGTTTTTAGTTTAACTTAGTTTTTAAATATTTAACTTCAAACATTTCTTGAACCGTCGGGATAATATAAGACCATGCAAATTGCGGTATTCAATTAATCAAATACGTTTCCCAGAGGACGATATCTGATAGAAAGGTCCACTATTTCAAAACTTGACCTCGTGCACTTGCGAGTATATTAAGACATGAAAAAGCGATACGCATCCACCCTACCTCTCGGATTAGGGAGGATTTCATAGCCGTTGGAGATATAGCGAGGTACAAACATAATTCCTCTCCTAGCGTGGGGGTGGTCAACAACGGGGTAGTTACGAGATAGAGCTTTAGCTCTTGGAAAGAGAGCTCATACTGTTCTGTCTATTTGTAAGTCTTGTTTCCCCTTAGTAGCTTGAAGAAGGGAAAACACCCATCACTTGATTGGAAGATGAGGCGGCTTAGGGTAACTACCCTTCCCGCCAGGCTCTGGACTTCCTTCTTGGCCCTCGAGGAGGATATTTCCATGATGGCCCGGATTTGATCTGGGTTGGCGTTTATTCCCTACTTTGAGACCATAAAGCCCAAAAACTTACCGGAGGCCACGCTGGAGACACACTTGGAGGGATTGAACTTCATTATGTGCATCCAAAGAATGTTAAAGCACCTTTGGAAATCAGTGATATGTTGCTCGGCCAGCAGGCTCTTGACAAGTATGTCATCCATGTAAACCTCCATGGACTTCCCAATTTTAGACTTGAACATCTTGTTCTCCAGATAGGTTGCACTAGCGTTCTATCATCTAGATGACATTACCTTAAAATAGTAGGTGGCCTTATCCGTTGTGAATGATGTTTTTGGGCGATTAGTGACGTACCCCAGATTTTTGGAAGTAGAGGAAGACGAGAATGAGAAGAATAGGAAAACAAGATTTCGTTTCTCCTTCTCAAAATTCTCAAAAAATCCATTCATTTTAGAAAACTAATTTTCAAGGGCTTTTCTAGACTTTGGTTTTGAAAATGTTCTTTGGGTTGAGATTTATGTAGAAAACGGAGTCGCCATCTAGCATTGAGTTAAATTGAGTGCTAGGTTACCAGGATTTTAGAAATTCATTTTTTATTTTAAAAAGGCCCAAGTTTTGACTCGAAAACAGTTGGTCTTTTACCGGATATATCTTTTAACTTCAGGGGTCGTTATGCTTGGAGAAGGTGCTAGGTACCCCAAGGCACCCGTTTAAATAAGTCCAAGTAATTTCCTTCGGTTTTGTTTAACACAATAATTGCCATTTTTAATGTTTTTGTCTTTTCATGCATTTTTTATGTAAGGAAATAAAAACAATTAACTATCTAACGGCAACAACAGATAAAACATATTTAATAATTTTTTGTTTTTATGTCGACCGAACCTGTAAAGGTTGACTTTGTATCCTTATTTTCAAGGGGAATCAGGTTGAAACGTAGTTCATCCTTTCAAGATGATTTTGTTTAAACAGGTAACTAAACCGTACGTGGGTTGTCAGTCCTACTCGTAACTAAGAAAATGGAAATGATTCTAAAGAAGGTGTACACTTATCCCTGAAGGAATAGAGATCCTCCCTTTATTCTGAATTTTAGCCACAAGGGGCTCGACAGAGTAGTTGGTAGTGCATAAATTACGTCGCTACTTTTACCGCAAGTGTACGGGTTAAGTTTTATAAAATAGTGAATGAGAAGGGTTGTCGTATCCATATGGATTGTATTAAATTATCGCTAATTACCACGATTATCATAACTGAACTTTATTTAGCTGATAAAAATTGTTTATAAATATAAATACTAAACTAAAATACTAATTAATCGAATTATACTATTTATACTATATTGAGATGTTTAGGAGAATGGATTATCTAGGGATTAAATTCATTTACTTAAACGTGTTTGGTTTCGTTTAGTTAACAATAACGGTATTCGACCTATCTGACAATCTCAGTATTGTAAACTCATTTACTCCCTCTCCCGAGTATAAAGTGAATGAATATGTGACTTTGCGTTAACGCCGAAGTCTCCCTCTAGCATTTTTTAGAACACAAAGTCACATGAGTCTCGCCCCAATATCATGGATTGCACACTTTCTAACACCATCCCGGTCATTAGATCGTCACGTTGTGTTTAAATCCTAGTTCGAATTCGGGGTTACCTCTCTCGAGTGTCAAACCTTGATTTCTCAATATATCTAAACAAGTATATAATAGAAATACAAGATCGGTAAACACAATCAAATAGCAAAAAACAACCGTTAAAGAAACACAATTCAAACAAACGACATTTTCATAAATTATATTAATCCCATAGATAATCCATGTTTAGCCAGTGGCCTTCACCGTATACACAATAAAACACAAGCTAAACATGCTCAAAGAAACTACCAAAGTTAAGAAATAAAGAAAGAAACGAAGGAACTTAGCCGTTATTCGAAGATCCGACGCTAAAACCACTCCGAGATCGTTTCTCCTTCTTCGTTTTATGAACTTCTTTTTTGGGTTTGAATGAGCTCCCCAAAAACTCTCAAAAATATCCTATGTTATTTCTCATGAGGTCTAATGGCCGAAAAAATGAGACGAGAAGAGGATATGGGAACAAAAATATCTCAAAATATCTATAAAAAATACTTTACAGGTGCAGGGTTCACTGCTACAGTGGTGGGTATGTCCACAGTGGTCACCATTGTAGTAGTGGCTGGATCGCTACAGCGGTGGTTCATCAGTGGGCACTCTATTGTTTTACCGCTGTAGCGGTGGAAAGACATAGTGAAATTGAGCTCTCTGTTGTTTCACTGCTGCAGCAGTGGACAACTTGGCATTTTTAATCATTTTTCCACTGTTCTTCCACTGTCGTTCCACCAATTAGCTTAATTTTCAACCAATTTAGCTCATTTTTATCCCAAACACCTGATTTATACAAAAACAAATAAAAGCTAATTAAAACAAATTAAAACACGATAAAAAATACTTAAAAACTATCAAATTCGGTTTGGAAATAAATGGATAAATACCCCATCAGTAGTATATATATAAGGTGCTAGTCCACAAGCCTAAGACATGGGCCAGGCAGTGATCTAGACTATTTTAGTAAAGTAAATGTTAGTTTGTTAGTAGTCCTTTGTCGAAAGTTTGTTTTGAGTTGATTGAAGTTTAGTTTCATGTGTTCTTGATAGAATCAAAGATGCTATGCACAACTCATGTGTTCTTGACATGTTCTTGATGTTCTTGATATGAACTTGATATTCTTGACATGTTCTTTGATATCTACACTATGTACAGGATCTATGCATCTAAGAACTAATCAATATGCCATGTACAAGCAATAGAATGGTATTTAAATGAAATCAAAGCGAAGTTTAAGAAGACTTACCTAACTAAGGGGAGTGGTATTCCATTAAGTATTTTTTCATGTTCTCCTTCTTTGATCTTCTTGGTTGTTCTTGATTGTTCCTTAACAGTTTCTTGAGATCTTGTTTAAAGAATGTCAAGAACAACTTTTTGAAGCCTTTTTTTACAAGATTTGAGAGTGTTTTTGAAGTAGAAAGCTTAAGAATTCTCTAGGCCCGAGAGAGAATTTTGAGACTAGAGAGAAAATATGTGTGTTCAAGCCTTATTCCGAATGAAAAATAGGCTGCTATTTATAGCCTCGAGAAGCCTACGCATTGGGGAATGCACAGGAATACCCAACCTCTTCCTCAGGCTATGTTTTGTCTAGGTGTGACCCTTTTATGTCCTTCATTTTTTGGGTTAGAGCCAAATATTAAAGATTTACTTAAATTCTCTAAGTAATTATTAGAATTGGTAATGATTACACAATCTTCAAAATATCTAGGTAATGATTGCTTATGATTTCTCATCATTGGCCACCATTGGTCGACACATGGATTATTAAATGCCTGATGTCATGTTTTTTGGTTCGGTTTTCGAGCTAAGTACTAGTTACTCGAAGTAATCTAGTTAGCTTTCTTGAAAATATCTATTTGTATTTAATGAATCTAATGAATGTAGTCTCTACATGTCATTCATGTATTTAATGCTTGATTTGATGTTGATTTGATGGGTATTTAATGCCATGATGGAATGAGAATTGATCTGGTTAATTTTGTAACCATTTAGTTACTTTTGAAGTAACTAAGTTTCCATAAGATATTTTGATAAAAAATATTTCATCCATTGAATGTAGTCTTCAAGGGTTGATTCAAGCATTAAATGCTTGATGTGACCTTGACTTGATGGGTTATTTATTGCATGATGTGATGGAAAACCGGTTTGATTAGTTTTGTAATCGTTAGTTACTTTTAAGTAACAGTTTTCCATCCAAGATATTTTGCTAGAAAGATCTTGAAACAATCTCCACATTAGATGCTCATTAATAAGGAATTTAATGCTTGATTAGGCCTTGGTGTGATGGGCCTTCACTACTTGTCATTATAACATTCGGTTTGGTTAGTTTTGAACCATGTCTTTAGCATTAGTTACTTTGGGTAATTGGAATTTTCATGGTTTAATCAATGTTTTTGCCTTGATTTCTTAAATATTCTTACTTTAAACAAAAAATTAAAGAAGTATTTTTGGTGTCAAAAAGATGAAACTGGTGATAGTAAAAGTTTCAGGGGTCAATACGGAAAACAAAGATAATTGGTGAAATTTTCTTAAGTTAAAGGGGTAGTAACTATTTTTTATTCATATTACAAGAGATTTCATGAAAATCAGTCTTTAATAATGTTATTTTAATCCCCTTTAACTTTAGGAATTTTGAGGTTGAGTTGAAACTTTTACTTATACTAAATTCAGTTAAAATGATAATTTTATATTTCTTGTGTTTTTTTGTTGTTTTGTTTAGTATCCAATGTAATCTGAGGTAGAAATTCATTTCCTCTAAATCTTAGTTTAAAGTTTATCTAAACTTTTACTTTAGATCCGATACTAAATGTGTAGGACAAAATGTGATGTTTACAATGCCCCTCTTTGTCATGTGAGTTTACTTATAATGACAAAGGAGACACAAATATTTTGTTCCGCAAGACATGAAATATAAATACGAAAATTTAAATTGACTAAGGAAAGTAGTAAAGAGAAGGAAAGCGAATGCCAGGAACATGCAAATGTTCTTAGGTATCACTGCATCTACACTACGAAAAATAGTAAAGTCCTAGAAATGTGAATGCTAGGAACATAATAATGTTCTTGGGTATCGCTACATCTATACTACGAAAAGCAGTAAAGTCCTAGGAAAGTGAATGCTAAAAGCTTACTAATGTTCTTGGGTATTGTTGTATCATCCATAGGCACAAAGGTAACCTTTTAGGAAAGCAAATGCCAGGAATGTACAAATAGTTCTTAGGTATTTGTGCATCATCACTAGGGTTACAGTAACTTCCAATAAAAGCAAATACCAGGAACATACAAATTGTTCTTGGGTATTGTTGTATCATCTTTTAGGAAAACTACATTCATTCTCTGTAAGTAAGGAGTCTTCTCAAAGGAGGGCCAAAAGACCAGTTTTAGAGAATTACGTCGCAGCGTATGGAGGATGAAAACTCATTGCCATCTCCTGGTTATGACTATACCTTACTCAAAGGCTTTCCTACATGTCTCAAGATAAAGAATCAGGTCAAATATAGTTCTAATAGGTAAAGTAAATCAGGATTTGATAGAAATGTTCTGGGTTAGAGAAACCAATTCCATGGTGTCTAGTCAGTTTGAGACTGAGGTCGACATTGAAACAGTAAATTAGACATTTATTTATTTATTTATTTATTTTGAGCTGGCTTGACCGAACCCTATTAGGCAAGCTATATATCTTAGATAGCTGAGAATAGGGTCCAATGTAGTTCGAGATTTAATTTTATTAACCTAGCTTAATTGAGCACCATTAGGGTGCCTACATATCTCAAATAGCTAAGAATCAGGTCAAATGTAGTTCGGGATTTGATTTTATTAAGATGGCTTGATCGAGACCCATTAGGGCACCTGCATATCTCAAATAGTTGAGAATCTGGTAAAATGTAGTTTGGGACACTTAATGTGAATCGGTATTTGGTGGAAAGGGTTCTTGGGTAGAGAAAATAATTCCTAAGTCGTCATATCAATACATGATTGAAAATAACTGAGAGAATTCTCACCTAAGAAATCCCACGGGGAAACTTTACAGTTAGTGGAGTTTCATGGTCACATCCTACCTCGGACTACCTACAAGGACTAGAAAAAATCCCATGAGAAGTTTACCTTGGATAAAATGTTCCCCAATCGTAGATTGGGCTCGTTGATGTTTTTTTTTTTATAGGCATTATGGATTTCATTTCCTAAATTTTGAATTTTGCCCCAGCTCTAGCTAGGGCACATGAATATGTCCTAAACATTTGGGTAAATGTGATAAAACCCACATGGGTTGTCTATATATCCTGAACCAAGTGCGTGATTTTTAATGTTCGACTAAGACTCGAAACTACGTTGGTTCCTTACGTATTTTAATTTAGTAATCATGTAAAGTTTTTGTTTCAGACAACGACCATCCGATGATCAAAACCCACTTGGGTTATCTACATACCCTAATTTCCTAGGTCAGGGGTCAGGTCGAAATGTAGTTCTGCCCATGCTGTAATGATTTTCAGATTGTTGACTGAAACCACGAGGGTTGCCTATGTATCCTGGTTTTCACCAAGAATCAGGTCGAAGTATAGTTTGTGCATAGGTATCCCTTGTTTTTTATCTAACAAAACGAGTAAAATCAGTTTCTCAGGGAATTCGAAGGACTTTTCCTAATTTGCGCCCCGATACAGGGCTGCAAGAATGTCGTAAAGTTGACACTTCTCTGATTTCAACTGGACCAACTTGAGTTTCTTACGTACCTTGGTTAATTACCAAAGATTAGGTCATAACTTGGTTCCAAACTTCTTCAACTTCTCTTTTTTAAGTTGATGACTAAACCTGTAAAGGTTGCCTATGTATCCTGATATTCACCAAGAATCAAGTTGACATGTAGTTAATTATGGCAATGATTGATTTATTTATTTTTCATTTGTTAAGGCATTCCATTTTACGTCCCGAGATAGAAATTAATGCTGTTTCCATTGAGAAATCCCGAATAGGATGAAATGTGCCTCAATTTCTGACTGGGGCCGTAATTGGATAAGTTCAGTTGGGGGAATCTAATCCAACACTTCTTTTGTGTGATTATGATCATTATCAGTGTAAAATATGTCCCAGCCTACGGGCTGGGAAAGAGACTGATTAAGCCACTAGATGAGAAGCTAAGTCGGTTCGTTTCGCTATTTGTCAAAGGTGATGAAAAATGAATTCGAGATCATTTTTGTGAATCCCTGAACACGCTTGCCGATGTGTTTATTAATGTTGACA
The DNA here is from genome assembly GCA_016647705.1 of Eucommia ulmoides. Classification (NCBI taxonomy): domain Eukaryota; kingdom Viridiplantae; phylum Streptophyta; class Magnoliopsida; order Garryales; family Eucommiaceae; genus Eucommia; species Eucommia ulmoides. Next base: position 14,750,118 of record CM028336.1, on the reverse strand, counting down.
TAAAAGAATTTTCATTTTTGGAAATCAATTTTAGGACTTGTTTACAAGTGTAATACCAGAGTTATTTATTTTATCATCAAGTAAGTCTAAACATAATTAGTAGAATGATTTACCTGTAGTGCCAAGGCTTGTATATTAATTGTTGGAATTGGGATAGTGAACCTCCTCCTTTCCATTTGGCCATTTCTTCAAGTATTCTGCGCTTTGAATGTCAATATTTAAACAACCTGTGTTTGTTTCTCTACATTTTGAGAGCTAAATTACTATTAGAAGAAAAGAAACTCCTTCTCTATTCCTTGGTCTTGTCACCTGAACAATATATGCTGACTTCTTTGGAAGTTGGCAAATCTTTGTCTATTGGTGGAATTCTTCTTTTGCTTGAAAAGCTCAATCCAGGCAGCCACTCCATAGTGTACCAAATTTGTCTTGAAATTGACTACTTGTATCGAAATCTATGTCGTCTATGGTGCACGATAGTTTTAAGGTATATGGATTTTTAGTGAAGTCTTATTGCAGGATACTTAATTTGTTTTTTTTTTTTTTGTTTTTTTTTTTTTTTATTTTTTTTTATTTTTTATGTGTTGTTGGTTTAATGGTGGTATCATGGGGTTTTGATGTTTTGTGTATTGTTGTTTTAGTAACGATAGTAAGCATACCAAACTTGTTTTGAAATCGACTATTGTTTATTGAAATCATGAGTTACCACGAAGGTATGATGGTATGGTAGAATCTCCAACCATTTTAGGTAGGATGGTATGGTAGAATATCTGACCACTTTAGGTAGGATGGTATGGTAGAATCTTCGACCACTTAAGGTAGGATGATATTTTTCTTACCTCTCCCATTTTCTTATTTCATTTATCCTTTTGACTATCTGCCCTGAGATGTTAGTTATGAAAGAAATATAGCACATAGTCTCAGCCTGATTTTGGAATTGTAGCCTTTAGATGGACCCAAGAACTCCCTTGGATGATGAAAAATTGACCAAAATCTCTAATCTTTTCGTTTTTCTATATTTTGATCTTTATTTTTTTTGTTATTATTACCCTTTGCATCCTTTAATAGGGAGTAAAGCTGTGAACTTAGGCCCTCACCGCTTGGTGGAGAGCATACAATGGATTTTATCAGTTCGAATCCATGTATAATGATGAAAATTGTGAGAACGAGCTCTAGTCCATGGCTAGCATTCATATAGTTGGAAGATCGAACCTAAATAGGTTTCCTACGTACCTTGGCAAGTTGCCAAGGATAAGTTTAAGCATAGTTCTGGCAAAAAAATCCCCTGTTGTTTGGTTAATAAGGAGAATGCAAATGGTTTTCCTAGGAAAGTCGAAGGACTTCTCCAGAGATTCACCCTGATTCAAGGCTGAGAGAATGGCGTGAAGTCAACACCTCTTTGATTCGACCGGACCCGCTTGGGATTCCTACGTACCTTGACAAGTTTCCAAGGATCTGGTCGTAACGTAGTTCCGAATTACGAGATGATTTTAAGAATCATACCTATCATAGGTAAAGATAACTACGTTCATTGGCAACAATCTGATCTAGGCTAATGGTAAGATCGGTTAGATCTTAACCATTGGTCTATTGAAGTCTTTAAATGACACTAGTTTGATTTCTTCTATAGGAAGCATGGTGCTTGGATCACTTGACTAGTACTCAAAATTCAACACTTAGAGGATTCTATTTGGTACAGGCATAGTCAATTTTCTAATGACATTCCGCTACACCCTAACACTTCTCTGGAATGAGTAAGATCTATTATCAAGATGCAATTTATATGAGGTCGACTTCTTGTCTAACTTCTGATTTGGTTGAAGCCACTAATAAAGACGAACTAGTGGGGTAATTAACCTAGTTACATGTCCAAAGATTTCTTGTTAGCCTACTAGAGCTTCCAAATAAGGTGTATGGGTACAAGTGTTATATCGATAATGACCTATGGATGCAAAATGATATGTAGGATGACACAGGTTCTTGTAAAGTATAATGAATAATGTTTCTCATGTGTATGCTTATGTGAAATGTGATGCATGGTGCTTGTGTAGTATTTAGGTACATGGCTTATGTATTATATGTCTTTTATGATGCCCAAATGTTTTACCTAGTTTTTTCTTCTTCTAGGGAATGCATCATCTATCTAAAGATTCCAGTATTTTATGGAATGATTCTCTTTTTTTCCTTTGAAATAAGTACGTTTTGCTATTAGCCATCTCCCCTGGTTGTTTCCATATTGTCTCTGATACAAAAGGCTGACCGGTGCTTCTGAGAGTCTTTTGGCTCCTTTGCTCCTTTTTGCGTTGCAATTGAAATTCTAATCGAGATTTCTCATCGAACATTTTATAGCTTTCGATTACAAGATGGAAAGGTTTGGACAAGCATAGTGGAAGGTTATGTTATGTTGATAGGTTGAGCTTGGGATATCCTAGAATGGGAACATTTGACTCAGAATAGAGATCACTGTTAATCTAGCTCGGGTTTTGAATGAATTTTTGGATGATTTTTAGAAAGGGTTTAAGTGAATGGTTTACTGAACAAAGCATCATCTCTTCATTTTTCTCTATTTTCCCAAGTTCATTTCTAATGTCTTAGGTATTATACCCATGCATGCTATGTATATTTCATCTTTCATAGTTTTTGTAAGATTATTTTGGCTCAAGAGGTTATCTAGTTCAATTCTATCAAATTTTGATAATTGACCTTTTTTAAGATTGTTATCGAGATTACCTAGGCCCTGTATGTTACCCGAGGTTTCTTCGACGGCTCCGATTTATTTATTCTATCTTGAATTGAAGGCAACTGGAATGGGCTTTCAAAAGATGACTCAAGAGAGGGAGAAAAGAAATGATTGAGAAACAAGTGTTAGTTAATGACGACTAATAACTGTTTGTTTATCTTGGTCGTGTTTGAGAGATTCATCATTTTTTTTTTTTAATTCTGTTTTTTATTTCTTCACTCTAGCAAGTAAGGACTCATACTTCCTGTGTAATCTATGTAGCGAGCTTTAGGTAGTGATCTTGGTTCAGTTGGCCCAAAACACTAGGTGTTGAGACACCCCTTCGATTTAATACCCAAATTATATAGACAACGTGATTCACCTGATTGCCTTCGTGTAACCACTCAATGTCTAAAAAATTTCTGAGACCGTTCTTTATTTTATTATTTCTTTTTTCTCTTAACACGTACTTTCAGGATTTACATTTTGGAGAATTTATGGTAGTTTGAGTCAGTCTCAAGGTCTTCGTTGATTTTGCCCCTATCTTGGATACTCTTCCATTATCGACTAGTATCTAGTAAAGTCTCATTGTTTTCTTCTAGCTTGCTCATCTTCTTTAACTTAAAAGATTCATCCTACTTCCTTTTCAAGTAGGTTTCATGTGTTTCCCAAAATTTTTACTAACAGCTCTGCTTATTTCTGGGCAATATTCTTAGTCTATATTATTCTTTCTTAGAAGTCCATCTTTCTTTATTCACCTACTCGGCCTTTTCAAGAAGTTTTTCTCTTTGGCGAGGTCAGGTTCCAAAACTTTCTTTAACATCATTCTCATCATGAATCTTCTAGATATTTCCTCCTTTTATTCCGATTGAGGAGGTCTTCTATAATCTTCGATAATTCCTTAGACATTCCTCAATTGGAACACATATAACAATTCCACATCAGGGCTCTTAGGTTTTCCTTCTAACTTTCTCAGATTTTATTGTTGATATCTCACTATCGTTTGGTTGAAACAAGACTTTTCTTTTAACATTTTTCTTTGGATGATGGTCTAATTTAGTATTGAAATCATGTTATCATTATTTTAATTATTCACGGTGTGTGAAATACGACAAGCAAATTAATTTATGAAAGTTGGAATATAGAGACCTAAGTCGACCTTAGGTAAAATAAGCATGCATCTAGTGATATATAGATCTAGTAAATAGGCATACAAGATAATACCTAATTTATTAGAAAGTCCTTAAGAAACTAAAGGAAAAAGAAGAGAAAGAGATCGCCTCCTTAAAGTTCTAGGTCTTTTGAGAAACTTATAACCTCAATTGGATAAGATCCTCGATACGGTTCTTGAGGTCGTGGTACTACTAGTCCCTCTAGAGTGGTATTGACAGAAAGTACGATGGTTAAACCTTGGATCTTGAGAATTTCTTTGGTGATGGGGAATAGGTGCTAACACTTTATTTTTTAAGTTGTAGAGGTAGATTTGTGAGAGTGGAACATGGAGTGGGGTGAACTATCTCTTTTCTTTAGGTGTTTGGGTAGGCTTGAAAATTTAATGAGGCAATTGAATTGAAGTCTATAATTGGATGCGGATTTGAGGAGAGCTGCTTGGATATGGAAAAAAGATGCAAGGTTGGTGCGCTGGATGGATAGGGGTCCTGATAACCTATTTGATCTATTTAATAGATTGGTCCACGTAGTCTATCTATTTCCATATTTGTGAAATTTTCCTTGGACTGAGTTTTTTTTAGGTTCTAGGGTTTTCTCCCAACTGGGTAGTTCTTGGCTTGTGATGGTTGCAAAAATGACATCTTCCTATCTAGTAATGCTACTGTAATTTTTTGGGGCAATCCATTTCCATGAGGGAGCTTCTTGATTTGTAATTCAACCCAATATTTTATCATGCTGAGAGTATTTTCAGGTGATGGTAATTGGTCTTCCTTTTTCTTTTCTCCGAATAGCGAAGCTGGGTTCATCTGGCTCAGTGCTTGTTTCGAAGAGGTAACACTTTCTTGTATTGTTAAAATCATGGTGTTGTTCTGAGTACTTCCAATAGAGGGGAGGATCAAGTTCATTTTATGGTCTTGCAAGTGGGACTTGGATGGATTTTAGCAAAAGTTACCTACATCAACGTTTCTAGGTTTATTAAGTGATGAAAAACCTAGACCTTGACTAATGAACTTTAAGGATACAAATTATCCTATCTTTTTACATGGTTGTATTCTTGACTATGAATGAATTTGTCTATATGAATGATCATGTCCGTGTGGTATGTATGCAATCCTAGGAAGATGTAGCTCTAGTAGGCAACTCTGAGATATGTTTTGGACATACCCCAGTTTGGACTTGGTTTCGCAGGACCACGGTAACTTGAAATTTTTTGGAAGTTATAGTTATCTAGGATTATAGCAAGATTAACCTTTTATCCTCAAGATATGGATCATTTATCTTAGTACTTAATGGTAGAATTTTATTCCTAAAAAATGGATCACTGCTCCTAGAACTTAATGACAAACTTGTCCTTTTCTTTCTCAGATATAGATAATTGTTCTTAGGACCTAATGACATAATTATCCTATTTTTTCCTCAAAACATAGATAATTTCTCCTAGGACTTAAATGAAGGAATTGACTATTTCCTAAAAAAAATGGATTGTTGTCCCAAGAACTTAATGATGGACTTGTCCTTTTCTTCCTAAAAAAATTGATCATTTTTTCCTAGGACTTAATGAAGGGTCTAAAAATGCCTTTGACTTCATGATGTCTTTCTGAGAGTGAGTTTATTTTGACAGTTTGACTGGTGAACCTTAGTTGGTTTCTTTGTAGAATAGGTTTTTTATATGCTTAAGGAGTTTTGACCTTAAACCTTTAAAACAAAATGTCTTCCTTATGGTGCATAATTCCTATTGTGTAGGTTTTATGAGAAATGACACTATGTTTAGGACGTGACATATAAATCCTACGGAAATGTGACCCAAGATATGTTAATTATTGGATCGCATAGTCTTGATTTGACTGGGTGACGACACTTTTTTGCATCTTAGCATACTCAACATGGTATCACGGTGTTGATCCTGTCTTAGCGTATTAGCATATGGAACTTTAGATGGCTATTAAGAAAAGGCTATTTCTTGACAATTATTGAGGTGAGATTTTATGTACTTTATTCAAAGGCAAATGTATTTATGAGTTTATTAAAGCAAGCTTTATTTTTTTAATTTTTTTATTATATTTTTTCTTTTCATAAATTATTTCGGATATAAAGGACATTTATGATTTACATGAGTTTAATGATCTTTTGCTTATTAATAAAGAAAAATCATTCTTGTTCCTTTCTCGCAACTTGCTTCTTAATCCAAATTTGAAAAAGTTTTTGATTTGAGAAAGCTTACGACGCGTGAGATTAAGCGAGAATTCTTGCGCTGTCGACTATGCCCCATATTAGTCCTAGAAATTTTATTCTACAGATCTAACATAACAAAAATAAACAATTGTACACAAAGTAAAAGTACAATTTCTCTCCAAGATAATGTCCTAAGTAGAACAGGCCTTTGGGATTATTCTATCTTAGGCTCACTATGTGTGGCTCGTGACTTTCTACTAATGCATCCTAGAAAAGTTTAGTTCCCAGATCTTCAAACCTCAAGTGTCCTCCCCGAGGGAACATCCAACTTTGGTTGGTGATCTGAGCAAGGCAAGTTTCAAAGTCGGATCCTAGGGGATAGATCACCTGGATTTTCGCCTACTGACTCCTATTTATAGTCCTATGGGGTTTCGGAGCTTAGGTCGGCGTGATGAAATCGCACGACTTCATCCCCTACTGCCATCTTCTCAATCCTTATGAGGTTTGTGTTTTTTTTTTTATTTCATGATATGCAATGCAAAGTAGTGATCGTGTGTTGGAGAGAGTTTACAAAAACTAAATACAAATATTTAAGGAAAGTAAATTAAATGCAGTAATGTAAAGACAGTTAAATAAATACATGCAAGTAAATAAACAAACATATTAAAAGATTTTTTTAGGGAATTATTTATGTTTAAAAAAAATTGAAGACATATTTCTTGGTGTTTATTTAACTGTGAACATAGATTTAGACTCCAACAAAGCTTGACCCTCAAAAGTCCACAGTGGAGTCGCCAACTGATGCACCCCGAATTTTTGAAAGCAGATGAAGAAGAGAACGAGAAGAATCGGAAAATAGGGTTTCGTTCCTCCTTCTCAAAATCATAAAAAAATCTGTTCATTTTAGAAAACTAGTTTTCAGGGGATTTTGAAGGCGCCAGTTTTGAAAACTTTCTTTGGGCCGGGATTTATGTAGAAAATAGAGTCGCCACCTAACATTGAGTTAAATGATGTGCTAGGTTATTGGGACTTTAGAAATTCATTTTTAATTTTAAAATGACCCAAATTTTGACACAAAAACAATTAGTATTTTACAAGTGATTTTTGTTAAGTTCGGGGGTCGGTTATACTCGGAGAAGGTATTAGACACCCCAAGACACCCGTTCGAAATCGGTACCTAAGTCTAAATGAATTTTCATTTATAAAAAGTCCAAGTAACTTCCTTCAGGTTTGTTTAACACAATAATAGCCATTTTTAATGTTTTCATCTTTTTATACATTGTTTATATAAGGAAACAAGAAAAAATAACTATCTAACAATAACAATAACATATAAAACATATTTAATGAGAATATTTTATTTATTTTTTATGCCTATCGAACCTGTAAAGGTTGTCTATGTCTCTCGATTTTCATGGGGAATCAATTCAAAACGTAATTCATCATTTCAAGATGATTTTGTTTAAACAAGTGACTGAACATATGCATGGGTTGCCTACGTATCTCAGATAGCTAAGAATCGGGTCAATACGTAGTTAATCTTTTAGATGAATGATTTTGGTTTAACTAAGTGACCGAACCCCGTGTGTGGGTTGCCTACGTATCTTAGATAATTGAGAATCAGGTCAACACAAAGTTCATCTATGTGATGAAGGCTTTTTACTTAAGAGGGTAACTAAACCCATATGTGGGTTGCCTACATATCTCTGATAGTTGAGAATCAAGTCGACACATAGTTTATCTTGTGTGAAATGAATGATTTTTGTTTAAACAAGTGACCGAACCCGTGTGTGGGTTACCTACGTATCTCAGATGGCTGAGGATCAGGTCAATACGTAGTTCATCTCGATATGATTTTGCTTTTTATTTTTTATTTTATTTTCTTTGTGTTTATTCAAGGCAAGAATATGAATATCACCAATGGTAAGTGGATATGCATATTTGATTTTGTCAAGAACACTCCAACCGAACTTACTTGCTTAGGCAAGTTTAGTGTTAAGGTTTATGTTATTAGTTCAAAAGAAAATAAAATATATCATATATGTGTCAGTCCTACTTGTAACTAAGAAAACAAAAATGTTACTAAAGAAGGTGCACACTTATCCCCGAATGAATAAATGTCATCCCTTTAATCCAAATTTTAGCCACATGGGTCTCGACAGTGTAGTATATATTATATATAAGGTTCCAGTCCACAAACCTGAGATATGAGCCAAGCTGTGATCTAGACTATTGTAGTAAAGTAAATATCAATTTATTAGTAGCCAGTAGTTAGTAGTCCTTTGTCAAAAGTTTGTTTTGAGTTGATTGAAGTTCGGTTTCATGTGTTCTTAAAAGAATCAAAGATGCTATGCACAACTCATGGTATTCTTGATTTTTTTTATATGAACTTGATGTTCTTTTATATCTACACTATGTACATGATCTATGCATCTAAGAACTAACAAATATGCTTTGTACAAGTAATATAACGGTATTGAAAGAAAATCAAAGAGAGGTTTAAGAGGACTTACCTAACTTAGAGGAGTGGTCTTTCCCGAAGTGTTTTCCCGTCTTCTTCTTCTTTGATCTTCTTAGTTGTTCTTGATTGTCCTTCAACAACTTTTTGAGATCTTGTACTAAGAATATCAAGAACACCTTTTTGAAGCTTTTTTTGACAAGATTTGAGAATATTTTTGAAGTAGAAAGCTTAAGAATTCCGTAGACCCGAGAGAGAATTTTGAGACTAGAGATTGATGGTGTGTGTTCAAGCTTTCTTCCAAATGAAAAATAGCTTGCTACTTATAGCCTCGGGGAATACGCAGGCATACCTAGCTTCATCCTCATGTTGTGTTTTGTCTAGGTGTGACCCTTTTATGTCCCTCACTTTTAGGGTTAGAGCTAAATATTGAAGATTTACTTAGATTCTCTAAGTAATCATTAGATTTTGTAATGATTACACAATCTTCAAAATATCTAGGCAATGGTTGTTTATTATTGTTCATCATTGCTAATCATTGATTGGCTTATGGGTTATTAAATGTTTGATGTGATGTTATCCGATTCAATTTTCTTGCTAAGTACTAGTTACTCGAAATAATCTAGTTACCTTTTTTGAAAATATCTATTTGCATTTAATGAATCCAATGAATGTATCTCTACACATCATTCATGCATTTAATGCTTGATTTTATGTTTATTTGATGGGTATTAATGCCTCGAACTAATTCTCAGATACCTGAGATACGTAGGTAATCCATATATGGGTTCGGTCACTTGTTTAAATAAAAATCAGTTCATCTACAGATGAACTACGTGCTGATCTGATTCTCAGCTACCTTAGATACGTAGGTAACCCACGTATAGGTTCGGTCACCTGTCTATATAAAAATTAATTTATCTTGAACAGATGAACTACGTTTCAACCTGATTCCTCATGAAAATTAGGATACGTAGGCAACCTTTACAGGTTCGATCGACATAAAATTACAAAAACTATTTTTCATTTTGCTTTATTTATTGTTTCTAATAAATAGTATATATATTTCTTGCTTTCCTTACATAAAAAATGCATAAAAATACCAAAAAAAAGAAAAGAAAAGAATTATTATGTTAAACAAAACCAAAGGAAATTTCTTAAACTTTGTTTAAATGTGAACATCTATTTAGACTGAGATACCATCTTTGAATGGGTGTTTTGGGGTGTCTAACATTTTTCCCGAGCATAATCGACCTTCGAATTTAAAGAAATCTCTAATAAAAGACCATTAGTTTTGAGTCAAAACTTGGGTCATTTCAAACAAAAATGATTTTCTAAAAATCTCAGTGACCTAGCACACCATCTAACCCCATGTTAGGTGATGACTTCTTTTCTAACATAAATCCCGACCCAAAGAACGTTTCAAAATCGGCGTCTAGAAAAGCCCTGAAAACTTATTTTCGAAAATGAATAGATTTTGAGGATTTCTAAAGGGAGGAATAAAACTTCGTTTTTCTCTTTTTCCCATTCTCTACTTCGTCCGCTTTTAAAATTTCCAGGGTGTGTCAATTGGGCACAGGAGGATTCATCGACTCTTCTTGGAAAGGTGAGTAATTAGACTACGATTCTTGTACTGGATGAGGATTTTCTCTTAAGGCGACACTCTTGAGCAAGTGAGCTTGGATAGAGAATTATCAAACCACAGTGGAGAGAAAACACACTTTTTACCGTCGTTCCCACAGACGATGCTAACTGATATTGCCAAAAATGGTAACACAATAAATTTATAGATCTTTCCTCGCTTACCTCAGTCCTGCTGTCTTTAGAGGGTTCCTGCACAAATCCTTGACACTAGGGGGTTGGATCCCAACAAAGGACCTCCAGCGTGAGAGTAAGTGTTCGGTGGAGAGAAATATGGAATTAAACGCCAGATGTAACGTTGAGTGATAGGACGTTGAACATCGTACCCTGAACCCTTATCTTACCCAGGAATTTATACGATCCTTGACCGATTTTGGAGAGAGAATTGAGTGCCTTGTCACCAATTCTATTATGGCGTAATGATTGCTCTACCTTTTACTCATCCTCTATATAAGACGAATATTCTCTGTTGATTTGGTGTGAGTCACCCTTTGGCAGTTACTGCTGCACTCATTGCACCTGGTGGCCTGACCATTTTCGAAGGTAGACCCTAAGCTCTCCCGAAGGCATCGCACTTCTCCCCGGGGATTTTGGCCTACTAGAGGTAATGGGCCTAAGTCCAAAACAGTCACGACCCACGTATTTGGCGATGGGTCATTTGGACTTTCAGAGTGGGCAGCCTAGGACCAAATTCACCACCATTATTAATTATATCAACTCAATTGAATTCAAGTTGATTCTCGTTAAGGAAAAAATTAATTTTAACCATTGATATTTTACACTCCATTCGAGCCAAGAAATGAGTCACATTCTTTGGGAGCACATAATTCATTTGCAAATTAGTTTCACTTGAGTTTACATTTTTTTATTGATGTGCAATATGTTTTTCAAGAAAGGATAAGGCACACATAAGCAATTAAAAAGTCTATATCCTATTGCATGATTCTCTTCTCAATTTTGTCTAAGGACCAATGGTTCACTTGCCTAATTAGCAAGTCAGACACCTATCTCTTTTACAAACTTGATAAAGTCAAGAACATAGTTACATAATTTACCGTCATCCTATTGTAGGATTGAGTTTTCTCGAGAGGTGTGCGGATGACTATGATCGCTTTCTACTTCCTTTCCTTTTTCTTTGTGATTTGGTTGTGCATCACTCCTCTGGCTCTTTAATTCATGTTTTAGAGTTTTTTCTAAGTATACCATGCAACATATTTAGAGTTTTGTCTAAGTACTCATTTTGTTGGGTTCTTTCTTATTAGTGAGTTTAATTTGTACGCGACATGGAATTGGATAGTGATCATTATTGTGGCAAAAATAACATTTCAGTTGTTTATTCCTTTTAGGAGTTGCTTTTTCACGGAGATCATCTAGGTCTTTTCTAGTGAGCTCAAGAGAGTGAAGTAAGCCTCAGTTGTTTACTTCAAGACTTTACATTTTCTTTTCCATATATGGATAGTCAAATTTTAGACCTTTTGACTCATCTTCAATGCAAAACGTTTTTAACTGTAGTGTTTAAAAGCACGATTCATCATGTTCAAGAGACTTGTTTTTCAAAACTAAATCATTTTGAGATTTTTCAAATTTGTTTTTGCACGAATCAAGACTTAGAAGTATCACACTCCAATATTTTTATTTATTTATTTTATTTTGTTTAAACCTACACCGAGAAATGTTACTCATATAGTCAATGCAAGATGACTAAAGTGAAGTGTAGTAAGGGTTATATGTGATCATATGACACTATTGAAACTCAAAAGAAAGTTCTAAAACACTAAAATAAGACTGACGATTCTGTATGATTCAAAATGTTAAATGGTAAACACGAAACATGTTTACAAAATTAGTGTGACAGAAATCAAGATACTATGATAGATAAGTGGAAAAATTAAAAATTAAATTATTAGAGAGAATTTAGAAATAATAGCTATTGAAGAGAATATGAGAGAAAATTATTTACGACTATTTGGATATGTGCATAAAAGACTCATAGAAACATTAGTGAAAAAATACAATTTAGTTCAAGTTTAGGGGTTACTAAAGAGAGAGGTAGACCTAAAAAGATTTGAGACGAAATTATTAAAATTGATTTGATGATATTAAATTTGAATGAGGGGATGACCTTTGATCGATCATAAACGGATTTATGTAGTTGACTCTACTTAAGTGAAAGAAAGACATAATTTTATTTTATTTTGTTTAAAAACAAAAAGGTGAAAAATATATGGGTTTTTTTTTTTTTAATTTGGGTAGTTAGTGAATTATTTGAAAAACAAAAGTTGTTTGTTTTTTTTTTTTGTTTTTTTTTAGTGAGGTTATATGTGATTTATTTAAAATAAATATTCGATCAAAAAATTGGCTGGAATTTAGTGTATGAGAGATTTGTCGTTTTCGCCGAAATGACAATAGAAGTAATGGATATAAACCCTTAATTCGAATAAAGGAACAACATATCTAGGGTGTTTTCTGTATAGATATAGAAAGCAGAGCCTGTGCGTGTTTGTTGGTGAAGAGCGACGCCGCGTGGTTCTCGATGGGAGGATACAGTGTGTGTTTGTGTGTGCGCTTTGTGTTATTTTAGAGACACAGTGTGTGTGTGGCCCTCTTCACGTTTGGGCGTGCCTGTTCAGCAAAAACGTGAAGATTGTTGTGGTTTGAAAATGGCGGACAATAGGCAACAAGGAGGCCTATCATCCCCACAATCACACAAACCAGAGGAAAAGGCACCACAAACGCCACTGAGAATGACGATTCTGGTGGCTTCGATAGCCGCCGGAGTCCAGTTTGGGTGGGCGCTACAGCTCTCCCTCCTGACGCCGTACGTTCAGCTCCTCGGGATTCCCCACAAATGGGCCGCTTTTATTTGGCTCTGCGGTCCCGTCTCCGGCATGCTTGTACAGCCGCTCGTTGGGTACTACAGCGATAACTGCAAGTCAAGGTTTGGCCGTCGGAGACCCTTCATTGCTGGCGGCGCTTGCCTCGTTTGTATTGCTGTTTTTCTAATTGGTTACGCCGCGGACCTCGGCCATATGGCCGGTGACTCCATCAAGACCCCGAAACCCCGTGCTGTCGCTTTCTTTGTTGTTGGCTTTTGGATCCTTGATGTTGCCAATAACATGTTACAGGTAACGTAAAACCTCCGCAATTAAGGAATTATTAGGAAGTATAACGACAGTGACAAATGAGAGGAAACAAGATTTTCTTTGAAAATTTCTAGATTTTTTGGTTTGACTTCCGCTTGGTCTCGTTTCAGGGTCCTTGCCGGGCCCTTCTGGCCGATCTCTCCGGCGGAAGCCAGAGCAAAACACGTGCCGCCAACGCCTTCTTCTCCTTCTTCATGGCCGTCGGTAACGTTCTCGGCTTCGCCGCCGGCTCTTACACTCGCCTCTACAAGATATTCCCATTCACCAGAACGAAGGCATGCGATGTGTACTGCGCGAACCTGAAGAGCTGTTTCTTTCTCTCCATATCTCTTCTATTGACCCTGACAACCTTGGCTTTCACTATGGTGCGGGAAGATACACATTCGTCACCGGCGCCGGGAAAAGCCGGTGAAGGGGAGGAGACCGACGAGGTACGGAAGGCGAAGGTGCGCTTCTTTGGTGAAATACTGGGTGCCTTGAAAGATTTGCCCAGGCCCATGTGGGTCCTTCTTTTAGTAACGTGCCTCAATTGGATTGGTTGGTTTCCATTCCTGTTGTTCGACACTGATTGGATGGGAAAAGAGGTCTACGGAGGCCAGGTTGGGGAGGGTAGTCTTGGGAGGCTGTACGACCTTGGCGTCCGCGCAGGCGCGTTGGGACTGATGCTCAACTCGGTGGTGCTGGGGTTGATGTCCCTGGGCGTCGACTTCCTGGCGCGTGGGATCGGCGGGGTAAAGAGGTTGTGGGGCTGCGTCAACATCTTGCTGGCTATATGCCTGGCGATGACGGTTGTGGTCACCAAACTAGCGGATTCGACAAGGCGATTCACCGATGCAGGCGAAGGCGGCGTCACCTTATTGCCACCGGTGCTCGGTGTCAAGGTTGGAGCACTTGTTCTCTTTGCCGTTTTGGGCATCCCTCTTGCGGTAAGTTCTGTTTCGACGGTTCCACCTGCTTCCTAATTAATAATAGGCGTAATTCCGTTGCTACTGTTGGTTTTTCTAGACATGCAGGTGCCGCAGTACGTTTCACGTGATGAAGTGAAACAAAACCAAACCAAACAAAAAAAAAAAAAATTCGTTGCCCATTTGAAAAAGGAATATTTTATTTTATTACAAAAAAAAAATAAAAAATTAATTGATTTTTAACTTTTTAATTTATTTTGTAACAAATTTCATTGTTAATTTCAACATAAAATTTGCAACCCGGATTGTGTCTTTACCTGTAATTTGATTTAATTTTTCAATTATTCTATCCTTAAAATATATTAGTTTTAGACCCATGTACACGAGTGTAGAAAAAATTGTAATAATTTCTTATTACTGAAGAACATAATGTATGGATATCATTTTATTAGTAATATTTAAGAACAAACACATAATTTGAACAAGTCATGACGTTTTATTCTATTAAAAATTACAAATATAATCAGAAAAATAAAATAATATTTTTATAAATTAACTTTTTCTAATATACTATAAAATAACAAATAAATAATCATAATTTTTATTTACTTTTGTAAGCTAATAAATTTTAATTTAATTAAATTATACCAATATCTATTTTTGGATAAAAATATCTTTTGAATCACACTTATTTATTTTTAAGTAATTTAATTATAGATAAAAAAAAATTAATTATATATTTGTGTATTAATTAAAAATAAAATAAATTAACTAAAATAAAATAGAGAGAAAATTAAGTGGGATCTCTCTCTATCAGTATCACTCTCTCCGTGCAGGTGACGTACAGCATTCCCTTCGCTCTCGCATCGATATTTTCTAGTGCTCATGGTGCTGGACAAGGTACACCTTTTTTTTAACTTATAATTACTAATGATGTTATTTAATTACACTTGGACCCCTTTCGGTTCGTCCAAAAGACATATAGACCTCTGGCTTTTTCAAAAATTAATTTTATTTCCTTCGAAATTTGGTTTTGTCATTAAAATAGAACCCCTTCCGTTAATTAATGTAGAATGATGATGTTAACCATTTTTGTTTAGCAAACTTCCTTTACTTCCCTTAAAATCAAAAGGGAGCCTTTCATATGTCAAAATACTAACATGTTAGGGAGTAAAAGTATAATTCTACTATATTTTTCATCTTCCTTGTTTATTACAATTGATGATGAATATTTCAAGAACGCCGATTAAACGTGCAACTTAAACTCATGGGCAAAACTCAATATCCCGAACATAACTCATTAGGACCCGAGGATTCTATCAAGAACCAATGGAATACAACTAAAGACCAAGATCATAGATGATCCCGAGAGTTAATCTTCCCGAGGATCCTACTCGAGCCTACACAAGATTTAGTTTCGATATTACTGAAGAGGAGGGTTGCATACCCATAGATTGAGCCTTGACCCATTGCTCCGGGACAATTATTGAATCCCACTTTTTAAGGAAAGAGGACCACATGACCCATTTAACGAGCATAATGAAGGAATCAGTTATCAAAATTGCTACATTTATACAGCAGAGTACAAAAAATTAAATCAATATTTATATCCATAATTGCCTAAGCCTGAATATGTCCATATTAACATATACAAAATAAATATATAAGCAAAATCTAATACAATAAAAAATACTAATACCTTTCCATGCACTTCAGCCTCTTGGCCATCCATTAGTTCTTGAGACATGATTTGTATCGACTCTTCAAAGAGCGGCATGCACTAATTCTGAAATGAACTCTGATTCATTTATCCTAAAAGCGATACAAATGTCTCACCTCTAATAATATCCACACGAGGAACTCTGCATTAATAACATCTAAAATATCTAAGAATCAAATTCTTAATCTATAGATCTAAAGATAGCTCGAATTTGATTCTAGGTTGTAGTACAAAACAAAACTGTAAGAACAATGTTGGAAAATAGGTGGGTGTCTGAATTTTCTGTCATTGGAGTCCATTGTATAGCTTAGCCCTAATTATAGACTATCCAAGTTAAAACCCTTAAAGACTCCTTTTTCTTTTCTTCTTTCTTTCTTTTTTTATTTTTTTTATTTCCTCTTTATTGAACTTTGGCCCCTAAACTTCTAATGAGTTCAACATTACTACTAGTTCATTTTAAAGAACTATCCAAACTTCCATCCTACATATTTGTGTGACCCAATAGCTTCATATGAAAAGTTGGATTGTAGAAATAATTAATTAATTAAAATTAAAATAATTTCACCTTTACCCTTGGAAAGAAATAATTTCTTCACGACATTTTCACTGACTGTGAGTCATGTTACCCACATATTATAGTTGTATTAAGTTGATAGAAATTTCACCAAGGAAGTCTCATCAGGTCTAATTTTCACGCTATATGATCTTTTTGTCTTGTGTTCCTGAAAGAACCAACATTGTATAGATTAAGTAAAAAAAATCCTAGTTCAATCATATGCATAAAAGATTGATAATATAATTTCCGTGTGACACTAGTTGAAATCTCATCTCAATGTCATACTGCTCTGTCCAGAGTCTTTATTGAATTACATAAAACACATACCTTTTTACTGAGAGTAATAGATCATATCTTGCACACTCGAATTTTCACACATATGTTTTATTATACCCAATTAATACCTTTGATCATTCAAAACTTGAATACAACATTCGGTATTATCAAACTATAGAAATGCACATATGTGATTACCCAATACCTCAAATTTAAATATCACACACCCATCACAATTTTGATATTCCATTTTGACATTGTCAAAACTACCATATAGAATATTTAGGATGATCACGTTTAAGGCCCTCACTATTCTATTAAATCCCTTTTTTGGTTGTTCTTGTGTCTCACACTAATGGTTGAGACTCATTGTTCTTAGAAGAAAATATCCCACAAATTAGTCTGAATTGTTAAAGACACATTTTAACAAATCCAACCTAATTAGGAACATTTAGGATATATGTTATAAAAACCTCTATGATCTCCATTATTTTAATTACAATTAAAAGGTAAGACATTATCAACTTAATATTCAAGGTCTAATTTTTTTACACATAAAACAATTAAATAATATAAAAAAGAATTGACTATAAAACTTATATCTAAAAATCTCTCATTACTATAGCTAATTAGTAGAGTATCTAATACCCACCTTTTTGATATGTCGATTTAACTAGTGTAAAGTTATTGCCTTAGTAAGTATATCTGCTATGTTATTCGTTGTGTTTACTCTCTTAATGTTTATATAATTTATTTTGATGATCTCTCTAATTGAATGGAAATGTCGCTCTGTGTTTGGATTTATTATGATATCTGGGTTTCCTTACTTGAGCTATAGTTCTATAGCACTATTGTTGTCACAATACAAAGGCATCAATAACTCAACGGTTGGAAACCAAGACAAGTTCAACGATGAACATTTTAACAAAACATCCTCCTTAACTGTATCAGATGCGGCAATGTACTCGGCCTTAGTGGTGGAATTTGTAGTTGTAATTTTTTTACAATCCCTCTAGTTAACGATCTCGCCATTAAGGATAAATACATATCGTGATGTTGACTTTTGGTTATCGATATCGTTTTGAAAGCTTGAATCAGTATAACAGTCGACCCTTAGTTCTCATTCTCCATAAAATAGAAATTTGTCCTTAGTTCTTCTTAAATACTTGAAAACAAACTTCACAATTTTCTAGTGTTCAAAACCTTAATCCGTATGATATCTACTGGTTAATCCTACAACATGACTAATATCGGGCCTATTACCTAGGATAATATACATGAGATTTCCAATTGCCGAGGCACATGCAATCCTACTCATCGAATCCTTCTACTCGGGAGTGAGGCGACGTATTCTCCGAGATATATGACTACCATGTTGGACCGGCCAAAAGCCTTTCTTCGAATTCGTCATACTAGATCACTCCAGTACCTTATTTATGTACCCCAATTGAGATAATCCAAGGATCCTTTTAAATCTCTCTATAGACTTTTATACGAAGTATATATGACGCTTCTCCCACATCCTTTGTTGAGAAGTTTGATAAATCCACGCGTTAGTGTATAACATCATCCATTCATCATTTCCAATCAATAGGATGTCATCAACATACAACACAAAGAAGCTAAATGCTTTTCCATCTAATTTATTATACACAAATGGATTATCTATATTTTGAAGGTAACCAAAAGATTTGACTACCTCGTCAAAGCGGTTACTTAAGACTATGAATGGACTTTTGTAACTTTCATACCTTGTGGTTTTCGTCTTCAACTATGAAGCCTTTGGTTGACGTATATAAATCGCTTCCTCTATGTTTCCCTTGACAAAAGTTGTCTCCATAGCCATCTACTAAATTTCATGGTCATGGTACATAGCAATGGGCAATAAGATTCTAATGGACTTTAACATGGCGACCCACAAAAAAGTCTCCTTATAGTAAACCCCTTGAAGCTAAGTATATTCTTTTGCCACGAGTCCTGCCTTGAACATGTCCACTTTTCCTATTGAAGATCCATTTGCACCCAATGGAACGATTCCTCAGGTCGATCTATAGGTGCCCAAACTGGCCTAGTCTACATGGAGTCTATTTCAGATTTCTTTGCTATTGCCATTACTTTTTGTCAATGTCCAACATCACCTTTTTTTAGTTAGCGGGGTCTTTATCTCCCACTAGCAGTACTTTGTATTCTTTTGTCCAAGATATCTCAGATAGCTATCAAGATGAGTAGAGGTTCTACTCAATTTACAAGAAGGTTGTGTACTAGATGCATTTAATATGGTTGGCCCCGCATTGTTAGTTTATTCGCCTTGCTCGGTGTCTGACACCTCTATCAAATCTATCTTTTACCAGAGCTGAATTTCTTGAGGGGCAAATTCTATAGGAACTCTGCATGTTTAGAAACAAACATTTTTTGTTCTTTTGGGTGATAGAAGTTATTGGGGATAAGTCCTATAGACGATCCCATACGGTTTATTACTGAAAATAATCTCAAGTAATTAAATAATCAAAAAGAGAAAACTAGGTATTTCACATATCATCCTGTTATTTTACATATCACTATGCATGTATTATATGGTTGTCAAGATGACTTGGATATTCAATTGATATATCTAAATTTTTTAATGAGATTAAAAAGGAGTGAGATCGTAGACATTTGGTTATTGGACATCCTAAATTGTTCCCGGTTCTAGGTTTATTAATTGTTGCTTAATAATCTGGATATGTTGGCTTGTGGGGCTGTTTTCTTTATTGATAATGGTCAATCTCAAGGCCATTGGTATGAGATATTGGAACCACCACAAAGGAGACTTTTTAAGTGTTAATGAGTGCCTGAACGTTACTATACTTGATATTCTATATGGATAATATTGCTTAAGGTCAAAATAGAACATATGAGTTGTAATAGTGCATGTGATATTTTGACTTGAGGTATGGTTTGTCATGTGTATGCGCTCTTACACTTTGATAATACGAAGTGTTGTACTCTAACCACGCGACTTTAAGATATTCATTTGATATCATGGGATATACATATGATTATTCAAGTATGCAAGAAATGATCTATTGCCCGTTAGCAATGTCCTATGTGATCGGACCTAATTTACTTGAAGTCTTTGGCCAAAGCAGGATAATAATTAAAATGAGATTCTAATTGGTATAATCAACTAAATCATGGATAAAGAACAATGACCAAACTAGTGGTTTAACTTTATCTCGCCCTGTTGGTTCTTTCGCGACATAAGATTGAGAGATCAAATTGCATGATAATTACATTTGAATGGATTATCTTATTAAATTTCTATCAACTGGATATAACTATACTATGTGAGTAAACATGACTCATAGTAAAGATTTTGTAAAGAAGTGCTCTTTACAAAAGAGGTAAATTGAAATTGTTTTAATTTTAATTGATTAGTAAAATTGTTTCTAACCCTTCAGCTTTTGATACGAACTTAATGGGTGACACTCAATGAAGAATGAAGTTTACATAGTCCTTGAAAAAAGAATGAATAGTAATATTGAACTGTTTAAAAGTTTAGGGGCCAAAGTGAAAATAGGGTAAAGAAGGCCCCGTTTGGTAACAATTTCCATTTCAGAAATTTTCATTCCATTCCCAGATTTTTGGGAATTCTGTTTGGGAATAACGTTTGGTAATTTTTGTTTCCGTTTCCATTTCATGCCCATTTGAAAATTGTGTCTACTTTTTTCTTAAGAAATGAGAAATAAAAAAAAGTTGTTTCTCATTATTCCCATTTTATTCCCAAAACACATGGTCACTGTTCACCCGCCGGCCGACCATCGTCCGCTGGCCGCCGCCGCCGATCACCGTCCGGCCGGAAATTTTTCGGCCACTTCCGACCGCCGGCCACTGTCACCCACTTGCCACCGCTGTCAGGCTGTCGCCGGCGACGACGCCACCGCAGTCAGGCCAAAATAGAAACAGAAAAAAAAAAAAAAAAAAAAAAAAAAATCGTTACCAAACACAATTCCCTTCCCAAAACAAAAAAAAATAAAAAAATTATCGTTACCAAACGCGATTCTATTCCCAAGAAGAAAACAAAATTCTCATCCCATCCCATTCCATCCCATCCTATTCTCATCCAACTACTGGAATGGAAACAGAAACGGTTACCAAACGCCACCGAAGGGATCCAGAATTTTGAATCCTGAACGGTATTTTTACGAGGGAAGCCATCTAATATCCGACCACCTCGATGAATTTTGGCCACTCCAAGATTGTATTGGATGGTCTTCTTTTCCTTTGATTGCTCTATCAATTGGCTTCTTACTACCCCTATAATCGCTTGAATTTACCTTAGATCTCTTAATGTAGAATATGATTCTTAGATGATTAGTAGGCACCATTTAAATGAATTTATTTGTGTGGATATTGTTAGAGGATAGATACTTATGTTGTATTCAGAGATCGTTACTTAAATGAAGATCCAATTTTTTCTCTCTTGGAAGACCCCTTCTCAAATCACATCTCGGAAACTATCGGCTATGAGGTTGAAGTATTAGAAAAGATATCGAGTTTAAATTCGATTTACTCTTTACATTTATTTATTATCACCGACTGATTTGAGCTTAGGAAATTATTTGTGAAACAAATTTATGAGAATTTTTATATTCCATTGCGTTCACATAGGTATAATATCCTTAAAGAAGTAGTATCCTATAGTTTTCTTAGGATATCCCCACAAACTTACGAATGTGAGTCCTCAATTTCAACTTGTCTATTTCAAGTTTTTTGACATGAGCCAGACAATCCTTAATTTTAACATACTTGAGATTCATTTTCTTCCTATGCCACATCTCATGTGGTGTAACCGACAAAGATTTAGTTGGAACCTTATCTAGTAAACGAGTTGCGGTAATTATGACATATCTCCAAAATAAAATAGGTAAATCAATGCGACTTATCACCAATCTGACCATATCTAATATGATCTAATTTCTCCTTTCAAATATACCATTTAATTTTGGCGTAGCAGGAAAAGTCCACTAAGAAAGTATACCATTTCATTTGAGATAGTCTGGCAACTCTGAATAAGTATTCCCTATCTCGATCTGATCGAAGTGCCTTAATACATTTTCCCATTTATTTCTCCATATCACTTTTGAATTATTTGAACATTTCAAAAGAATTAGATTTGTGTTTCATAAGACATAAAACCAAACCTAGATTGACCATTGATAAAGGTGATGAAGTATGACGTTTCTCCTTGAGTTGTAGAGCTCATGGGTCCACACACGTTAGTATGTACCAGGCCCAACATGTCAACGACCCTTTCTTAATGTTCAACAAAGGGTGTCTTGGTCATCTTGCCCAAGAGACAAGATTAACAAAGTGGTAATGACTCCAAGCCTAATGGGCCCCAAAACACATTTTTCACCATCTTGCTAACCCTCTTTTCACTTACTCTAAGAAGTCAGAAGTTAACTTTTTTAATCTCTTCTTTGTTAACTTTTCATTTGGTATGTTGTTTATTGTCACAAGTTTTTGATAATATAGATTGTTAAGACATGTACCCACACCAATCAATTATGAATTGAAATAAATACCACAATTATTATTTTAAATAATTATTTTTTATTAAGTAAGGAATAAAAATAATATTTCTGAAAAAATGAGGTATAAATAAACAATCTCATAATTTTAAGCCATGTGACAAGGGTAGTCCAAGTAAAAATCTCCCACGGTTAATGCAACAACTTTTTCTCGTTTTCCAATTCGTAGTGAGACGTCCTCTTTATTTAGCCTCCTGCTTTCCTTTTAGTCCTACATAGTATTACACACGTGTGAACAAGTACTAAAGCTTAAAACCCAATTTGAAACATAACAGGTTGTCATTGGTTTACATATGCTTAGTGTCCTTCAAGTGGAATCAGAGACATGTCCCTGAATATTATGAAATAATAATTGATTATTTTTTTTAGAAGTCCAAATTAGATTTGGAAGATTGTATCTAAAGGTATTTACAAAAATAATTAATTAATTCAAATTTTGAATTTGAATTGGGATTTTTATCATAGTGAGAGATTTATTTTATACAACGATAAATCGCGTTTTTTAGAGTTAGACGGCCAAGAATACAATTTAATTTTCTATAAAAAGAAATTAAAATTAATCTCATTAATTTAGGCCCCGTTTGGTAACCGTTTCCATTTCAAAAATTCTCAATCCATTCCCAGATTTTTGGGAATAGCGTTTGGTAATTTTTGTTTCCGTTTCCATTTCATTCCCATTTGAGAATTGTGTCCACTTTTTTCATAAGAAATGAGAAACAAACAAAAATTGTTTCTCATTATTCCCATTCCATTTCCAAAACACATGGTCACTATTCATCCACCGTCCGACCGCCGTCCGCCGCCGGCCATCTCCGGCGACCGTCCGGCCGGAAAACTTTCCGGCCACTTCCAGCCGTCGGCCACTGTTACCTATCAGTCACTGCCGTCCGGCCGTCGCCGGCGCAGGCGCCATTGCCGTCCGACCATCCCCGGCGCCGGCGTTGGAGCACCGCCGGCTGGCTGGCGCCGGAGTACCGCTGTCCTGCCTGCGCCGACGCCGGAGTACGCCGTCCGCCGTCGCCGGACGGCCGGCGACGGCACCACTGCCTTCCGGCCAAAACATAGAAAAAAAAATAAAAAAAGATTTTAGGATAAAATCGTTACCAAACACAATTCTCTTCCCAAAAAAAATAAAAAATAAAAATTATCGTTACCAAACGCGATTCTACTCCTAAAAAGAAAACAAAATTCTCATCCCATCCCATCCCACTGCTGGAATGGAAACAGAAACGGTTACCAAACGCCACCTTAATAGTGAAACCGATTAGATGTTGGACAACAGAAAGGCACCACCCCCGGCCTGGCCGTGCGTTCGGCAGCAGTCGCGGCGCAAGGCTTCAACTGCACTTCTGTTCATGTGAACTGCATGCTATTTTGCTCTAAAATGGGACAACAAACCTAATGGGCTGCTGTTGGCCCATTAATAAAAAAATATGTATTAGCCCAATGGGCCACACACGCAATAAGGCAGCAGGTCACTGATGAAATGGGGGTGGCCATGGGCTGTTGTAGCCCACTAACTTTTGGAACAAAAAATAATAAAATGGGCTATTCGGCTTTCTTAAAGGCCCAAGTCCACGAAGTTTTAAAAATATGAATTGAACTTGAATGGGCCAGTTTTAAAAATTTATAATTTAAATTCGAATTCAATTCTTAGATTTAAATTTGTGTAATTTGTAAAAAGACAATGCATCTATATACCTTGGACGAATTTCAAAGAGTCTAAACATAAATATAATTTGTACAGTCTTATAATGTTGTTAGTATTATATAGTTATGTGATATGTGTGATGTTGGATTCTCACAGGTTTGTCACTAGGAGTACTCAATCTTGCAATAGTCATACCACAGGTACTAATCTACTATCAATTGTCTTTTTTCTCAGGGATGTTCGGTTTCGTTTTCAAATGCTGTTTTTAACTTTCAGAAAAAACACAAAATGTTACTTATTCTTTAGCAGTTTAATTAAAAAAAAACACTTTCACATACTTAATCTATCAAATCACACGGTTTTCATCTTGTACTATTATTATTTTATAAATTTAATTTTAATTTTTTATATATTTTTTTTATTTGCCTACAATTTTTTTTTTTTTTTTTTATCCCAAATTCACCCAATAAACATCATTATTGTTGAGTTTCACATTGAATTTGTGAGACTTCTCAAAATAGTTTATGCATGAAACTAGTTATCTCACTTCTTGTTATATGGTTTTAGATTAGAACCCCTAACATGGTATTAGTCTATCATAGTTGGGTTTGAGAAGCCCATTTTTTTTTTGGTCATTGACACTAGGTTTGGATAGACAAGAGGAAAGGGGTGAAGGAGAAGGGAGTAAATCTATCTTTCCTTTCTTGTGTTTAGATGAAGGGAGTGCAATACCTTTTTTACAACTTTGTGAGAAAGAGAAACCACGTTATAGGACTTGTTTGTCTTTTTATACACACGTGTGTGCATACACACTAACATATAATCTGTACCTGAAAGTACAAATGAAAAAAATAATTTATAAAAAATAATCTAATAACATCAAATAACAAAACTCATCCAAGATATTGCTTAAATAGGACCAACAAGCCTTATATCTACTTAAAAATAAAATGTTAAATGCATTACATACGTATATATTAAAACTAATTGATCTAGAAGAAAGTCAACAATAGAAGTATGACAATTCAAGAAGTTAATTTAACTCCTCTCCTAAAGTTATCTACATAAATTTAAACTAGAATAAAGTTTTGAATCTTCAATATGTGTAATAACTTAATAAAGCAAGCCAAATGTTAAATATGAATTTGCAGTGAAAACTGATGCTTAGTGCACAAGTTTTATCTATTTCGTAAGCTAACTTTGTACCATAAAGTTAAACCTTAAGTTTTGATTCCTCCATAATGAAAGGGAAGAATAATGTTGGCATGATTGATGAGTTATCCCCAACAAATGATGTTGAAATTCCATTAAATGCACATAATAAAATTGGAGGCCCGTTATTTTGGAGAAGCAACATTGAAACCTGAAAAATACATTGATGAATTACAATAACTCTGACCGGGAAAAAAAAAAACTAATATGAAACAAAAGAACTACTAATTTACAAAAAATAAATAGAACGTAATATGAAATATAATAAAAGAACATCTATTGAATTACACCTACCATCAACATTCTTTTTGATATGAATTATCTTGATTTTACTTAAATTTGTCCCACCAAACATAAGATAAAATTTGATAACTTAAATTCCTTGTTCTATGATAAGGACTTTAATAATAAGAAGAAAAAGACCTCAACAAGGAATTAGTAAAAAATTCACTAATACAAAGATATGTTTGCATCAAATAATATTCAATATATAAAATAAGAAGTAAATTAATAATAGAGATAAAATACTAATTAAAAAATATTAACATAGCAATCTCTTTATTCCTCCAATGTCTCATCAAAGAATATGGAGTTCAAAGATTTTTCAACAAAGCAATGCTTTATTTAGTGTTTAGTTTTTTTTTGTTTATGATAATAAAAATAGGAAAAACTAAATACCTTGGAAAAAAAATGCAAAATTTTTTGTTTCAAGCAGAGAAAGAAAAATTATATTTTTGGTGCACCACCTTAGTAAAATCAGACACCTATCTCTTTTAAAAATTTAATAAATTTAAATTACGAAAAATTAGGAGTACCTCCGATTATTTGTGACCACATTACTTTTTAGTTTATTAACACCATTTATCGGTTTGGATAAATATTTTTGCTCAACATTCTTGTATCTGTCACATCTCTAATTGTTGTGATTGTTGCCATTCGAGTTTGTGACATTCTTCCATGCGAGTGTGTCTTGTGGCTTCTCGGTGACTTTCGCTTGGATAAGTCATTTCTGGTTTTGCGTTTTGTTCTAGCACTAGTGGTACATATTTCTGCACAAGATCTATGTGCGCTACTCTTTGCTATCCAATATCAAAAGAGGAGATGATCACTTGCACCAATTGTGTGTCCCGTTCTTGTTAGTATTAAATTTAATTTTCTTATATGGACATGGGACTTTACAATGGTGAATTCTATTGCAATAATCACATATGAAGTTAGACTAGTCATTAATTCTATAACTATGATAAGTAGCATAGTATGACATATATCATTCTTAACCATATCTAGTTTACAGCGTGATCAACAATAAGGCGATGAAACATATATATTTCTGCATTTAGCATTGAAAGATGAGTCAAAATTTTTAGGTTTATCCAAAATAACTTTAAGACCGGATTTTGATTTTTCAATATTTTATCTTAGTATTTCAATATTCACTTCAGGTCTAGACCTTCTTGAAGAAACAAAATCAAAATTGTTTTTAAATATTCTATGTTCAATTTCAAGAGATTTGATTTTCAAAATCAAAATTTCATATTCAACTTTTGAATTCTTAAGATTCAATTTTAAAACTTCATTTTCCTTTTTGAAATTTCCAAAAGTGGAAACATCATATTTTAAAACACTTATATCATTTTTTTAAAATTCATTTTCAGTTTCAAACTGATTTATTTTTTATTTATTTTCAAGACAGTCTATTTTAGAAATGATTTTTTTTTTTAATATTTCAAGACAGCATCTGAAAACTACTTAAATTCATAATACTTTTCTACATCAAATTCTATTGTAGGCTTTTGAAATCACCTTTCTTTGTTTTCAAATAGATTAATTTTTCTTTTTAAACAACAATTTTTTGTTTTGTTTTCATATTTCAATTTCTATTCCCAATTTTTATGGACAAAAGCAGAATTTTTGGGAATAAAAACATCAAACGATCCCCTTTTGTATTATTTCTTTTCGTCACGTTGTGGTGTCTCATTCAGTATTTTGGTGTCAGTGGCCAAATACTCGATTGTACTATTTCTTTTGGTCACTTTGTGTTGTCTTAATATCATGGTGATGGTGGCGACTGTTGAAATAGATGGCGGTGTCGGTGGCAAGCGGTCCGTGGGACGCCATTTTTGGAGGTGGCAACCTACCGGCATTCGTCGTAGGAGCGATTTCGGCAGCAGCAAGCGGAATATTTGCACTTGCCATGCTGCCATCTCTACCGCCAGATGCAGTGGCATCCTCCAAATTTTCCGGTGGATCGTCCCACTGAAATATTTTTGCATCCATTTTTGTTCCACTTTCTTGCTATTTCTCTGTAATGGACATTGTTTCCCTTCAATAGAATTAATGGCTGCAAAAACGCGAAGCGTGGGACAGCCTTAGTCAATCCTTGTGTACGATTTTTGTGTATATTACACTTTGTGTTAGGAATAGATGTTAAATTGTGAGATTGAAAGCAAACCATTACAAGGTCATTTTTTTATTTTATTTTATTTTGAACATTGATGGTTTAAGGTGATGTTTGGGTAAGCTAATTTTAGAGAGGATTTCATTTAGGCTGTTAGAATAATTGAGAGGTAAAATGGAGAACATGAAGCAATCGTATTGAAATTAGGGAAAAGTACAATGATGGAGATTTACAATAGAGATATTTATAGGAGATTAGGGAAACCCTAGGGTTAGGGTTTTAACTTAATGGGCTAAAACCATATACATATATTAACCTAATGGGGCCAAATCCATATAGACCCCCCCCTCAAACTCAATGCGGTAAATGAGACATGAACTTGAATTTGGAAATCAGAATGTGAAAATGTCTGGGTAGATGAGCCTTGGTGAAAATATTTGTTATCTGATCGATTGAACTAACGAATTGTAAACGAATAATATTTTAAAGAATGGGGTGACAGATAAAGTGATAATCAATCTCGATGTGTTTTGTACGCTCATGGAAGATATCATTGTGGGTGATTTGAATAACACTTCTATTGTAGCAATGTAAAACAGTAGTAATAGGAGAAGAGATTTTCATGTCAGTGAAGAGTCACCGAAGTCAAAATAGTTCTTGTGTTACATTAGTGATAGCACGATATTCGGCTTCAATGCTGGAGCGAGCAATCATAGTTTGTTTCTTACTGCGCTAAGAAATGAGAGAGTTGTCAAAGAAGAAACAATAACTTATGGTTGAGCGTCTGTCGGTGGGATCTCCAGCCCAATCGGCATAAAAATAAGCCTATAAGATGGGAGCGGACTAGCTAAGAAATGAAGTTTGTGTCTGTGAAATAAGGTACCTTTAACATACCAAAGAATGCAAAGAACAACAACCGAGTAATGAGTAGTCAGAGAAGCGAACAAGAACTGACTAACTTGATGGATGGTATAGGTGATGTCTAGGTTAGTGATAGTGAGGTGTATTAATCTTCCAACCAATTGGCGATATAGAGTGGCATTCGGAAGAAATAAACCATCTAGTGGAGTGAGTCTGATATTCGGCTCTAGAGGAGTAGTAACAGTGGTGGAGTCAGTGATGTTAGCCTTGGAAAGAAGATTCGAGGCATATTTGGCCTGAGAAAGAAAATATCCATCTGAACTGGATGAGACTTCGAGACCAAAAAAATAGGTGACCATGCCAAGATCTTTCATCTCGAATTGTTCAATGAGAAATTTTTTGAGTTTAGAGATACCGTGTAAATCATCCTCAGTAAAAATCATGTCATCTACGTATAATAAAATAAGGATAATACCATTGCTAGTGTGGCAAAGAAACAGGACCGAATCATGAGCATTGGATGTTAACCCAAACTGATGAATGGTAGTGCTGAATTTTACAAACTAGGCATGTGGAGCTTGTTTCAAACCATATAAGGCACGGCGAAGGCGACAAACTTTACGTCAAGAAGCAACTAGGCCAATAGAGGTATGTATGTAAACTTCCTCAAGAAGATCGCCATTGAGAAATTCATTTTTTTTTATCCATCTGAAAGAGAGTTTATTTTCGAATGACAACAACAGCAAGAAGAGTAAGGACAGATGTGAGCCTCGTTATTGGAGCAAATGTCTCTTTGTAGTCAATCCATATTCCTGAGAAAATCCCTTGACAACAAGTCGGGCTTTATAGCGTTCAACAAAACCATCAGAAAATGTTTTGATCTTAAACACCCACTTGCATCCAATAGGAGTTTTCCTAGGAGAAAAGTCAACAAGATCCCAGGTGTGAGTTTTAGTTAGGGCTTGAAGTTCTTCATCAATTACTTTCTAGCAAAGATGATTAGTACTAGTCTCTTTATAAAATTGAGGCTCATGCAAATTAATTATAGTAGAAAAGTAATGATAATTAATGAGATAAGGAGGAGGATGAGTTACCATGTTAGAGTGATGGTGGTAATCTTGAAGGTGGATATGAGAAGTAGTCAGTGCAGAATCATCGGTCATAGGAGAAGTCTCAGGCATTAACGATGGAGTTGGAGGGTTGAGATCAGTTGGTGGTCCTAGAGTGGGTTCAGCTGGTGATGCTGGAGATGACTTAGTGGAAGATGCGAGACTGGGCTAAGCTAGTGGTGCTGGAGTGGGCTCAATGATACCCGAAACTGCACTCTTAGGGAAAAACTCAAGAGATGAATCAGTAAAGAATCTGAAGTTAGTAAGGGTTGATATATTAAAGGACCGTAAGGAAAAAAATATTTGATGTTCCGAAAAAATGACTTAATGAGAGACACAACGAGTTTTAGAGATGGGATCCCAATACCAATACCCTTTATGTTCAATACCATATCCCAGAAAAAAATATAGGTAGGCCTTTGGTTCCATCTTATTGTGTTCATGTAGTTCAAGAAGAACAAAATAAGTGTAATCAAAGACTTTGAGTTCAGAGTAATTGGGAGGTTTACCAAAATATGCTTTAATAGAGACTGATGTTAAATTGTTGTGGTGGGAACACGATTTGTGGTGTATACTGCTGTTAGGGTAACCTTACCCCAAAATCGCTCAGGGTAAGAGGAAGAAATGAGGAGAGCACAGACTATGTCAAGAATGTGTTTATGTTTGTGTTCGACTCATCGATTTTATTGGGATGTATTAAGACACGAGTGGTGGGGGAGCGTGTCATTTTTGTAAAGCAGGTTGAGAAAAGCACGATTTTTGTATTCCATTGCATTATCAGAACGAAAAACTTTGATATTTCAAAAAAATTGGGTTTGAATCATAGAAGAAAACTCATAATATATTTAAAATAGTTCGGATCGATTTTTCATAAGAAATAACCATGTATATTGAGAGTAGTTGTCCACAAAGATAACAAAGTATCAAGAACCACCCATTGTAACATGAGGAGAAAACACCTAAACATCAAAATGAACTAGAGCAAATGGTGCCAGAGATATAGACTGACTCTCATTGAAAGGTATGACTAGTTATTTTAAAAGTTGACAATTGATACAATTGAATGACTCATGTTTAATTGAACCTAACTGACCGTTAGAGATAAGCGATTTGAGTCAGTTAGATGAAGTATGACCTAACCGAGAAAGTTAAATATAGGATGGTGATAGCGGTAATGGCGGCATTAAAGATAACGAGGATGATGATGAGGAGGATGAGGAAGTTGGTAGTGGTGGTAAGGTTGCACAGGTTGATAAAGGGATATAGGGTAGTGGTGGTAGGGTTTGAGGTGGAAGGTCCAAACTATTGAGTTCAAATAGACATCCAACTTTACAACTAGTTCCCAAGGTGTCTTATCTGAGAATCCTGCACACGACAACTACTATAGAAAATATGATTTCAAATCCCAATCTATAGAGTTGCCCAATAGATGAGAGATTTAAGGTGAGTTTTGGAATTAAATACGTGTCAATAATATAAAGATGTGAAGTAGAAATATGACCGGTATGAGTAACACGCATTTGAGAATCATCAGATGTATGAATGCTAGGGGCATTCATAGAGGATGGTTTGGATGAAAAGATGTTAGGATCAGAAGTCATATGATTACAATAAACAAAATCAAAGAATCAAGAAGAATTATTTATTGTAAGTGAAAAGGCAGAAAAAACGTTTGTACCATTCTTAGAGAAAATTTTATGGAAGAGTGAAGCCATATCTGCAATAGATATGGTAACAATAGTGTAGGTAGGATCCGAACCCTCTTTAACATTGAGAATGATCGAAAAAGAGCAACCCTTAAACATCCTTGTTGAATCGGATCAACAATATATAACAAAATATACTGTATGATATGAATATAGAGAAGTTGAGGCCACAGATAGATTCAAAACACTGAAATTGTCCAAGAATTGATCTATATTCATGAAAAATCGATTATAAACCTTTGAACTGATCAATCTCTGTGATGAACCAAATCAACAATATAAGGGAACTACATTGTATGATCCAAATTTGATTAAACGGAGGGCACAGATGGATTTGGAATGCCAAATTAGTCAAGAATCAATCTATAATTGTGAAGAACATATTGATAAACCTTTAAACCGGTTAAACCACTTGAACTGAATCAACAATATAAAATGAACTATACTATATGATCCGATTTTGAGTAAATAGAGACTATCGATGGATTCAGAATGCCAAAATTAGTCAATAAATTGTGTCATATTTTAATGAACCGGTCTAAAAATGGGTGAACTGGTTTGGTAGCGCGTGGTCTGATAGCGATAGAGTGGCATACCTTCTGAGGGAACGTGACGGTGAGTCATATATCTTCTAGAGGTTATTTTGGTGTCTTTCGAATCTTATGATGAGAAGCTTTTGATGGTATACTGTATGATAAATTTGAGTTGATATTGAATCCCGTAGGAGTCAACGAAGTTGACGGCAGTGGGGAAACTATTGGTTGCGCGTAGATGCTCTGATTTTGGTGGATTTAGAATCGTCTTTTCAGGACAAAACTTATGATGTGATGATTGTTGATATCAGAGCAACGACGAGATCTATAACAGTTAACAAATTTGACGGCGGCGATGGTATGCGTGAGGGCACAAGAGAACCCCGGTGGTGGTAATTTTAGTGTCGTTGTACTCGTTTGGGCAAAATGAGTTTGATGGTGTTGGTGAATATGATGTGAGGATGTTGAATGATGGAAACGGCGAGGCGGAAGACATGAAAAAAGAAATTGAGGTTGCGACAAAAATATTAAGAGGAACAGGGTTAAGAAAAACTTACTCTTGATACCATGTTAGAATAATTGAGAGGTAGAATGGAGAACCTGAAGCAATCGTATTGATGTAAGGAAAAAGTATAATGACGAAGATTTACAATGGAAATATTTATATGAGAGCAAGGAAACTCTAGGGTTAAGATTTTAACATAAAGGGCAAAGTCAATATACATATATTAACCTAATGGGGCTAAATCCATATACATATATTAACATGGGCAAGACATTTCTCAAATTTTGTATAGGAAATTCCTTGTTTGGTCAATGAAGTATAATTTATGAAATCTATTCATTCTTAAAATAGGAGAATAAAAGGGATTTGCAAATCCCTTCAAAACACATGTTATTTTTAAATCATTCTGAAACAGAATTTGCTATGTTTTCATTTTCTCATTCATTTCACTTCAATCCTATTTTTATTACAATCAATCCTATTTTTATTTTGTAATTGTATGAATTTCAAAATTCTTTCTTCTCTATATTATATAGTAAAATTATATTTCTAAAATAGATATAAAAACATATTATTAAAATAGTTATGTATAATTAAAGTTAGATTATCAAAATTATATTATTAAAATAGGCATAAAAATTATATTATTAAAATTATATCAGTAATTACTAAATAAAATTATATTATGAGATATATTTTTATATTTTTTATTGTTACAATTTAATATATTTCAAAATTCTATGTACAAATATTTTTCTATTCAAATAAGAAAATTATGAAATTATACAATCAAATTTTTCATCTAAAAAAAAATTATCCAAATAAAGAATTTGTAAATAAAAGGATTTCAAAATCTGAAATTTCGAAATTTCATCGTTTACAATTTTCATGGATTTATTATAATTTTACCCAAATACAATCTAAGTGTCTTTGGGCCGAAATCAATCAAACAAAAAATAAAAAACACTCGACTATACTTCTAGCATACCCATCTATTGATTGTATATCGCAAAACCATGGGGCATTTATATTGTTGCACACACGAAGTCGCCCCTACCCACCCAACTATTGATTGTAAATTCAGAAGCCATGGCGGATTTGTATAGTTGCACAAGCGACACATAAACACAACTACAATTGGAAAATGTACCTCGAACCTACAAAACCCTAAATTCAACATCTATCTCCTTTACTAGTCCTAGCAGTCGCCCCATTCTCTCATTTGTCTCTCTCTTTCTGCCACTGCCTTCTTTCGCCACTAGCTTTGTTGCTACATCGGCCTTTTTTTTTTTTTTTTTTTTACCTCCGGTTCTGTTGCCACAACCACATCCTCCACCATCTCTACTATTATCCCTCACCGTTGAAGTTGAAGCCACCACCTTCAGTACCACTGGATTTATCGTCCCTGCCATTGTAATTAAAATAAGTCATATGGCCTAAGAAGTATCTACCAAGAGGGAGTTTGAATTGGGTAAGGTAAATGATTATGGATATTAAAACTAACTTAATTACATCCAACAATTAATGTAGTAGAAACAATTTAAAATACTATCATAAGAACAATAAGAAATGCAATACCTAAAAGAGAACAAAGGATAAAATTATACCACGGTTTATAATAGTTCAACAATACTTCTTGCCTTCATTTCATCCACGGAGGTCCTTCCAAGAGTTCAATCCACTAATCAAATGATCCTCTTATAGGGAGAACTAAACTTTACATCGACAAAAGGTATCACCCTTTGAAATTATTTAATAGGAGTAGACATTATTTGAGATTTAATTTTATAAGACTTCTAAAATCGAGTGAAGTCTTGTCCTATCAATTCTCTAAATTCAAGCAAACAAACTGTAAGTCATTACAATCAAATAAAAAAAATATCAATAATTTTATTAATAAGAAATCAATAAAGCTTCCATCACAACATTCACGATTAAAATCAATTGACTCACTATTGTCATAGAAGTGTAGAATAAATCATTCTTTATGTATAATGCGTTGGTGATAATTACTAAAATTTCAAAATAAATACTTAAATAAGCATGGAATAAAACTAATAATAGTTAAACAACATTAAAATAAATAATAACTAATCATGTATGGGTAGAAAAATCAAAATATGCAAATTTTGTTAAAGATTTTAAAGTGTATATATAACCAGAAACGTAACGTGAATGTTTACATAATAGAAACAGATGTAACAACTGAGATGGAAAGTAAACGTTTGTGTAGCCGGAACATAAGAAATAACAGTAACAGAATGTGTTAACGTTTACGTAACAGAAATAGTATATTAAACTTTAAATAAATATTTACCTGAATATTCAAACAACGAATAGAATTGAAGTAGATCGAGACTAGAGTTTGACTTTATGCCCTTAAAATCGATTCGCGCCCCTACACTGGTGCTAATGGTTGAATGGACGTCTGTCTCCCAAGGTGCAACGATTTTCAAGTTTTTGGTACAAGCACTTGAAATCAAAAACTTTAGCGAACTAAACTTGTGCTTGAACTCTCACAAAATTCTATATGTATAGTTTTTTGTTGGTGATATGAAGTGATAATGATGTGAATCTGACTAATTGAAATGAATGTGAAGTCTCCTATTTATAGAAGATCAAAAGACACCATTGAATGGATTCAACTTTGAAAAGACATTTGTTTACATGAACGTTAAAGCAAATCGTCACCAATGAACCATCATGTTTGTTCATTGGTGCTAATTCAAAATTAACTGTTAAGGTACCACTTAATTAAAGTTTAAACTGTTCTAGTGGGCTAAGATCCGACCTAACCCGAATTTGACCCAAACCCGAACCTACCCGATTCGAGTTTAAATATTTGTTGGTTAATGGCTTGCCGTTATTCCCAATTTACAAGCTGATACAAGCTTAAGTTTTTCCTCCACAACCAATGTGAGATAACTTATAACTTACAACTTAACTTATATCTTGACAAAGTGCTCAACTTCTCCCTTCCCAAGCAGTGTAGGATAACACATCCATTATAGTCTTCAACCAATCTCAAGTGGGTTCCTTTGAGAATTAAAATCTCATTCAAAATTTAATCATTTTTGGAATATAAATATACTATGTCGATCCTCAAACGATAAGGCACACAACATAATACTGACCCAATTAATTTAATTAATGGGTCTTACTTTAATTAATCAATTAAAGTAGTCAAAAATTCTAACAATCCCCTACATGAATGTGATTGATTGGATATATGTGCATATGTAATGTTGACACACCATAAAGAGTTTAAATAGAAAATAACTGCATCGAGATAGGTAGCTTTTGGCCTTAAACCTTCTCCAGTGAAAGACTATCGGATTTACTTGGCTTGGCTAACTAGTGATTGGGATGTCTTGAACTATTCAGCCGTTTGAATTCACACAGATACTTCCTGACACAGTCAATTATCTAGTTGTGTTCATTTTGGCCTTGAACATCCTGGTGTTTCAATGAGTGCTTTAGAGAATTTAGCATTTTCATTCTCATAGAATCGACCTTGTTCTTCACTTATCTAGGTGATTAACCTATCAAGAGTATCTTGTATATACTACTTGAATTTTTCAAGCTATAGGAATCATTAAAAACAAAACTTATCCTTCATATTTATATTTATCACTAGTTTACCATAAGAAATTGTATAATACTTAGAGTCTTCCAGTGATTTCTTAGTCCACACATAATTAGGTTGTCCCTTTGAACCTAGATCTTGGGATCTCTAGTCAGCTAGGTTGGGTTTCCATTAAGGTGACTATTTAATTGTAGGCTTTAAACTCATTCCTTTCGATGAGCAATATACTCTCTCTCTCTCTCTCTCTCTCTCTCTAGTTAACCATTTGGTTAATGGATTCGAAATGTTATCTTTTGACTTTAGGTAGTCAATTGTGATGACTCTATTTGAGAGTAACTGTCTAACGGTATTATGTCTATGTCATATGTGTTGAGATTTACCATTATACATACTACTTTGTGCTCTACCAATTGCAGATTGGGTATCACAATGTATACAAATAGCTGGCACAGGTTTCGTCCACATTGGAATATCTTCTAAAAATTGATAAAAACCATTTTGCTTCTTTACTTGCTTTGTCTAAAGCAATAAACTCAATTTACATTGTAGACCTTGTAATACATTTCTATTTGGAGGATTTCCATGAGACAGCTCCTTCTCCAAGTGTAAAGATGTATCCACTTGTGGATTTAATATCTTTACAATCTGTTATCCAATTAGCATCACTATAACCTTTAAGTACAACTAGATATTTGGTGTGATGCAATATGTAGTTTAGGGTATACCTTAAATATCTAAGAACACTAAATTTTGCATTCCAAT
The DNA here is from genome assembly GCA_016647705.1 of Eucommia ulmoides. Taxonomy (NCBI): domain Eukaryota; kingdom Viridiplantae; phylum Streptophyta; class Magnoliopsida; order Garryales; family Eucommiaceae; genus Eucommia; species Eucommia ulmoides. Next base: position 14,713,465 of record CM028336.1, on the reverse strand, counting down.
GTCCGTGTCTTAGGTTGCTAATATATCTGCTCAGTCTGCTTACCGTGTAGGCAATATCAAGTCTAGTACAATTCATTAAGTACATTAGATTGCCTATTATTCAATCATACTCTAACTAAGAGATACTTTCTCCAGTATTCAGATGACAATTTATATCAATAAGTGTTTTAACCAGCCTGGTATCATACTTGTTGAATATCTCAAGTATCTTCTCAATATAATGAAATTTCGACAATACTAGTCCTTCAGTAGATCTAGAAATTTTAATTCCTAGAGTTACATCACCAACACTTAGATCTTTCATATCGAACTTACTAGTTAACATCTTTTTTGGTAGACTTAATGATGTCATTGCTGCTACCAATAATTAGCATGTTAACTACATAAAGGCATACAATGACATATCCGGATTCATTATGTTTAATGTAGACACATTTGTCATATTCATTGTTTTTAAATCCATTTGGCATCATAACTTTGTCAAATTTCTCATGCTACTGTTTTGGTGCTTGTTTAAGTCCAATAAAAACTTAACAAGTCCACAAACTTGTTCTCTTTGCAGAAACAACAAATCCTTTAGGTTGTTTCATATAGATTTTTTCATCTAATTCACCATTTAGGAAAGTTATCTTAACATCTATTTAATGTATTTCAAGATTATGTATAGTTGTTATGGCTAATTAACATTCTAATGAATGTTATTCTAGTAACCAGTGAGTACGTGTCAAAGTAATTAACACCTTCTCTTTGCTTGTAACTTTTAGTTACAAGTCTAGTTTCATACTTATCAATTGATCCATCTGTTTTCATATTCTTTTTTAAGATTTATTTACACCGAATGGGTTTGGAACCGAATGGAAGATCTACTAGTTCTCATGTATGGTTTTTCAAGATAGATTTTATTTCACTATTTACAACTTCTTTCCAAAATAGTATTTCAGGAGTTGACCTCGCCTCCTTAAAACTCTCAGGATCACCTTCTATGATATAGGTAAGAAAGACAAGAGCAAATGACTTTGTTGTTTTAGCCTTCTTATTACGTCTAAGTCCATTATCTTCCAAAGATATTTCAGTTTGGACTTCACTAATCGTAGTATCAAACGTTCTTTTTGAATAACCAAATTCTTAAGGAGTCTTACGAGGAAATATATCATCATAAAAGAATACATTTCTAGATTCCATTATCGTATTCTCATGTAAATCTTCAATTTCACACATGTGAACTAAAAATCGATAAGCACTATTGTTATGGTCGTACCCAAGGAATATGCAATCAATCGTTTTAGGTCTTATTTTAGTCCTTTTAGGAATAGGAACCCCCACTTTAGCAAGACACCCCCACACCTTCAAAAATTTATAAGTAGGAGTCTTACATTCTCACATTTCCTATGGAATTTTATCCAATTTCTTATATGGCAACTTGTTAAGAACGTAATTGACGATAAACAATGCTTCTCTCCACATGTTCTGGGTTAGACCAGAACTTACCAACATAACATTCATCATTTCCTTTAAAATTTGATTCTTCCTCTCAGCTACTCCATTTCGCCGAGGTAAATAAGGTGTAGTTGTTTGATGAATTATTCCGTGTTGAGCACAAAATTCCACAAATGGTGATTTATATTTACCACCTCTCTCTCTTTGAAGAATTTTAATCTTTTTGCTAAGTTGATTCTCAACTTCGTTTTTATATTGCATAAACTTTTCTAAGACTTCGTCTTTACTCCTTAGAAAATAAACATAACAGTATCTTGTGCAATCATCAGTAAATGTAATAAATACTTTTTACCACCTGTAGTTTGTACAAATTTTAAATCACAAATATAGTGTGAATTAACTCTAGAGGTTCAGTACTTCGTTCGATGGATTGGAAAAAAGTTCGAGTCAATTTGGATTCACATTAGTCTCACATTCATGATTTCAACCAATTTTGTATTTTGGCAATAAATTTAAACTAATTAATTTATATAAAGAATCATAATTAATATGTCCTAATCTAGCATGCCAAACATCGATTGACTCAATCATAGAAATAGAAGATATAGTTTTATTAGCTTTTGGAATCACAGTCATTACATTCAATTTGAAGAGACTTTCATTCATGTAGTCAATTCCCATATACACTCCAGATTTTGTTATTACAATCTTTTCAGCCTCAAAGACAATTCTAAAGCCCTTCTTACTTATCAAAGATCTGGAGACTAGATTTTTACGAATGTCCAGCACATGAAGCATATAATTGAGAGTAAGCTATTTTCCAAAAGTCATTTTCAGCATAATCCTTCCTTATCCTTCAACTTCAGAAGTCAAGGCGTTTCCCATATAGAGTTGTTCATTTTGATCCACTGGTTGATAGGTGGTGAACATTCTCTTATATGACCAGATATAGCGTGTAACTCCAGTGTCCATGTACCATTCTTTCGAGTTGCCAACTTGGTTGACTTCAAACAATATTGCTGAAAGATTCATTTCAGAAACATCCGAAGTAAGATGCTCGACTTCAGTTATATTAGCTTGATGTCTAGGCTTCTTTCCATTACGTTTCATTCGGCATTCACTTGCAGCCTTTCCATACGAGAAGTAGTTCTCCTTGAATTTCTTCATTTTTTTACTCCTTTGGGACCAAGGCTTTGACTCAACAAACCAATGTTCTTCTTCAATTCTAAGCCATACAATCATATCTTTAACATCCATCTCTTTGCGTTTATGCTTGAGATAATTTTTGAAATCACTCGAGGTTGGTGGTAACTTCTCAATGATAGAAACTACTTGAAATGATTCACTCAATGACATTCTCTCAGCGAGAATGTCATGTATAATGACTTGAAGATTTTCGACTTAATTGACAACTAATTTAGAATCCACCATTACATAATCAAAGAACTTTCCAACTACAAATTTCGTTGAGTCAGCATCCTCCATTTTATATTTTTTATCCAAGGATTCCCACAGTTATTTAGCGATTGAAATCCTTACATATACTTTATACAGAGAGTTGTTGAGAACATTGAAGATGTAATTCCAACACCGATAATCAGAATCCTTCCATGCTTCTACCACAGCCTTTGCCTAAGCATCAACATTCTATGTCAAAATTAAAATATTCTTTAAGAAAACGAACCAATCTCAAAGTCGTAAGGTAGAACATCAACTTTTGTTTCCACCTCTTAAAATTTCTCCTATCAAACTTGTCAAGTTTTTCAACCTTAGGTAATGGAATAGGCATCGTAGTGATAATAGTCTGAGTCAAAGGAGGCGTCACATTTGATGTCTCAATTGACGTAGTGTTTTCACTTGTCATCACAGAGTAGTATGTTTACAATTTAACGAATGTATAATAAACACTTAAAAAATTTAATAGTAAATACTTTACAATAAAAGCACAGACTAAAGGTGCAAACATTTTACAAACCAGAAACTGGTCATTAACGTTCACACAATAATTAAAAATCAATTATGAACATTAATATTCACACAATAGATTCAGTACGTGAATGTTTACGAAATAGATATAGAACGTAAATGTTTACGATATAAATTCAGTATGTGAATATTTATGAAACAGATTTAAAACATGAACATTTACTGATTTACACAATAATTAATTTCTTATTCACACATACAATATTACCGAAATAAGAATTATTTCGGATAAAATTTAAATGACCAATAAACAAGTATTGTCCGAACAATCTTCTAACTAAGCAATTAATATAACCAAATATTGTTCCAGAATATAAGTAATCAAGAATTTTCAAATTTACAACTACACTAACTCAGAAAATTATTTATTTTAAAATTTCATAATATAAAATCCAAGTCTGCTTTAAGATTGTTGGTGATAATTATTGAAATTTCAAAATAAATACTTAAATAATCATGAAATAAAACTAATAATAGTTAAACAACATTAATATGAATATTAACTAATCATGTATGGGCAAAAAAATCAAAATATGAAAATTGTGGGATAACCAGAAACGTGACGTGAACGAAATAAAGGCAACAGCAGAGATAGGAAGTAAAAGTTTATGTAACAGAAACATAAGAAGTAACAATGACAGAATATGTTAACGTTTACATAACAGAAATATTGTATTAAACTTTTAAATAAAAACTTACCAAAATATTCAAATAAAGAATAGTATAGAAGTAGATCGAGGTTAGAGTTTGACTCTATGCCCTTAAAGTAGATTTGCGCCCTCACACCGGTGATAATAGTTGAATGAACGTTTGTCTCCTAGGGTATAACGATCTTCAAGTTTTTTGTATAAGTACTTGAAACCAAAAATTTTGGCGAACTAGACTTGTGTTTGAACTCTCATAAAATTCTATATGCATTCTTGTTTGGTGGTAATATGTGTTGATCCCGAGATTTTGATGGACAATTAAATGTTAATATTTTTTGTGGAACTAATGTATTTATTGAGTGTTGCAGTTTAAAGAGTTTCATTCAAAATAATATCATGAAATAATTATGAAGGATGTAGAGACGAACATTAAAGAGTATTGAAGATTCTAAATATACTAGGTGAAAATAATTTAAATCTATTTTACTCTTAATGTATTCCGATTAAGATCACACACGACACAAAAATGATTTATATTTATGTGTTTTTTAATTAAGGTCTTAATTATTATTCAAATATTTGCTCCAATGTGAAATTAAAAAAGAAAAATTAACCTAAGTAAGATTAGTTTTTAAAAATGAATATTAGTGTCAATTAAATTAATCGAGAAATAAAATCGGTTAAAGGGTTTAAAACGTCGACGTTTGAAGTTGAAATAAATTAAGTAGTGGGTGTTCCAACAGTGATAGGTCAACCGGCCACAAAGGATCAGTCAACCGATGGGCAAGGCCTGGAAAATGTGGAGTCTCTGAATCGATCGGTCAACTGACTATGAGAGATCAGTTAACCGATGGCCAAAATGAAAATTCTTTGTATTGATCGGTCGACCGACCATCGATGATCAGTCAACCAACTAGCACTGAAAATAGGCCTGAGGAAGCATCCTGTATTAATTGGTTAATCGACCCATGGGAGGTCGGTCAACAGACCAGTATTTAAAAAATAGCTTAGATATATCCTGTATCCATCGGTCAACCGATAGACAAAGGTCGGTTAACCGACTGTGTTGATACAATTTTGAGGATTTCAAGGAACTATTCAAAAATTAGCCGTTAACTAGCCATTTTTTAGATATCTGAGCGAGATATTATAGTGATTTGAATATATTAATGATGTAATACACTTATTTTACTATCCATATAAATATGGTACATATATTTGAAGTGTTTCTCGATTTGGTACATTTAATATTTTATATCTTTATGATTTAAGATTGAGAAATAATTTAGGGACTAAATTGAATATTTTAAAAGGTATATTTAAGTGATTTGGACCAGGATTAAATAGTATTAATATATGGGGTCTATATGTGCATTTAATTGTCATATCTTAAGGAAACTAGCCGTTAGAGGGCTTATTTCAAATCAACTTAAATAGACCTGAATTTTTAGAGATCAATACATTACTTCCATCAAGAACTAAGTGTTCCTGAGCTTTCTAAGAGTCGTTATTCCGAGATTATATCGAGAGATCACTTGTGAGATCATTTGTGAGAAAAGTTTTTGAATTAAAGCGCTAAGTGTTTTGGCTTTACCAATCTAAGTTGTTTTGTGATTCACTTTACAATATTTCGGTGTTATCCTGGTGAGATCTTTTCAAGTTTTTTTTATTTTTATTGTGATTTTATATTATTATTGTTTGTTTGGTTATAAGATTTTTGTGAAATCGTTTTTGAACTTTAAAGACTATAAAAATTCTTTTAAAACGATTTTTGTGATTATTTGATTACGTACTTATTTTTGTGCTACCCCCATCTATTATAATTAGATATTAAACTCCTCACGTAAAATTCTATCACTAGTAAATTTGAGACATTAATTGAGTTTAATTAATTTAAGATGGTAGAAGCTCTCAGTAGGAGGAAATGCATTAATTCTTGTAATTGGTGAGTTTGTGCGGATTAGATACTATTGGGAGTATCTAGTCAAGGGTAGGTTGGGTTTCAATCTTTTTCGGGAAAAAGATTGAGATTTAATCTTTGCCTAGTGGATAAAAATGTTAGATTACTCATTTTCCTTGAAAAGAGTTAGATTTGATTCTTCCTGATTAGAATTAATTTTTGAGTGAATTGTAATGGCTTCATACTTACTGGTGAAAATGATACGTGAAGTGTTTTTGTGAGATTTGATTCTTAGCTTGGTATAAGAATTAGGTTAGTCTTTAGCCTGCAAAAAGATAAAGTACTTCCTTAGTTTGTGAAAAGGAAGTTGTAAATATTGATTTTGAGCCTATGAAAATAATCATTATAAGAGTTTGGTTCTAACCTGTTAAAGGGATCAAGTGGTTTACTGGGTGCAAATCTTCGTGGGGCTCGGAGAACTGATTAGCCAAGAGTAATTTGGTGAACTAGGATATATTCTTGTGTACTACATTTTTTACTTTATCTATTTTTTGTTGTTTGGGTGTGCACCTAGATTTAATAATACTTATCCGTTGTATTATAAAGATAATAATCAATTTAGGATAAATTGATTATTTGACTATTTAAGTGTTGAAAAGATTAAAATTTGCTTAAATTATTATAACTACCTAATTCACCATCTCCCCTCTTGGGTAGCTCATTGGGCCAACAATATAAAGTGATAATGATGTGAATCTAACTAATTGAAATGAATGTGAAGTCTCTTATTTATAGAAGACCAAAAGACACCCAATGAATGGATATAATTTTGAAAAGACATCTGTTCGGGTAAACGTTAACGCGGGTCATCACCAATTAACCTTCTTGTTTATTCATTGCTTATTCAAGACCTGACCCGACTCGGATCTGACCCAAGCTTAATCTAAATATGGATCGGATTGATCCGACCCAAACCTAACCCGACCCAATTCGATTTAAATGTTTGTTGGTTAGTGGCTTGCCTTTATTCCCAACTTATAAGTTAATACAAGCTTAAGTTTTTCATTTACAATCAATGTGAGATAACTTATAACTTACAACTTAACTTATATCTTGACAAGGTGCTCAAATTTTTCTTTCTCAAGCAATGTAGAATAACATATCCATTATAGTTTTCAACCAATCTCAAGTGGGTTTCTTTGAGAATAAAAATCTCATTCAAACCTTAATCATTTTTGGCATATAAATATATTTCGTTGATCCTCAAACGACAAGGAACGCAATAGAATACTAACTCGATTAATTTAATTAATCGGTGTCACTTTAATTAATCAATTAAAGTTGCCAAAAATTATAACATAACGAACATTAAAGAAAAAACAAAAGAGTAATTTCACAAGTTCAAAAGCGTAGTAGAAGAATATGTCTTGAAAAATTTAGTAACTCTTTTGAATACGTGAAGAACAAGAGTGTACAGGTTTGCCTAATATGGGTAGAGATCAACAATACGTGTTCCTCTTGCAATAACCCTTCTAGATTATTGTACTTACAGTGGGAAAAACATAATAGTCGTTTAGGTCTCATGAGGTAGAAAACTAGCTGTTGAAATCAGTTTAGAAAGTGTTCTTGAGTCTCGCTGACAAAAGTAGGCATCTAAGTTTGCAATATTGGTCGCCTAAAATTGATTGGACCTAAACCCTATCCATCCTGACAAATTTAGGCTAGGGATGGTAATAAAAATCAAACCGATGAGTTACCGAACAAAACCACACCAAATGGTCTAATTTTGAAACCAACTAAATAGTTTGATTGCAGTTTTGATTTAGAAATTTGCAATCAAAACGATTTTGGTTTTGATTTTTGGATATATATATATACTTTTTTCGTAATACGTTTTGTGAAAAAACCAAAATACCCTTTAGATTTGAAAATATTTAAGTACAAAAGTGGTTGACTTGACTTTAAATCAATTCATGCATGATGAGTACAAGTGCGTGAACCATATTGATACGATGAGTAATCTAAGAGAAGATTGTTTACCTAGAAAATAAAATATATACATTGATATTCAATATGCCTTTCCCTAAACTCTTTAATATGAAACTCTCCAAAGTGCTTGAATTCTTTAATCTCGTACCTTCTTTAATTAATAGATTTAATTCCGTAACTTTTTAATAACTAAAGCATTTTAACTTTGCATTACAACAAAAACTGCCTATGAAGATATTATTTTTAAAATATTATATGTAACGTGTCATATAAAATTATTTCTTGAAACACAAAATTGAAAATATCGTATAAAGATTAACTTAATATTTTTAATAATCATATTCTCGTTACTTTAGTAAAAATAAAATGTTTACAGGACAAAAAAAAGTATTCCAATAAAATTGAAATAATAATAAAAAAATAATAATATTTAAATACAATATATAAGGACAAAAAAGTATTCTAATAAAATTGAAATAATAATAATAAAAAATAATATTTAAATATAATATATAAGGACAAAAAATAGTATCCTAAAAACAAAAATTATATCAAGGCACAATATTGTACCTTGTTATAATTTAATATAATTTTAAAAGACAAATAATAGTGTCCTTAAAATTTAGTTAAATAATTAAATGCATACAAAAAAAAAAAAAAAAAAAAAAAAATTAAATTAAAAATTTAATATGTAAAAGAAACTCGTTTTTGCATTGGCTCTCGATAATTTTTACGTCACCCGCTCTCTGCGATTGTGCCCTTAGAAAGAAAAGAACCCTAGCCAATCCACCGTTCAATCCTCCTCTTCCACCGTTCCAGCCTCCTCTTCCACCATTCTTCAGGTTCTTCACCCACCGAAACCTAGCCAACACTTCAGCCCTATTCTCTTCGAACAACACCCTTCCACCGAACAAACCTTTCGGCCGTGATTCTCTGTAAGTAAAATTCGTATATGAATTCGACTGAATCCATGTGTTGTGGATTTTAACCGTCGATGGATTTCGCGATTGATGCGGGAATTTCCAGTTTCGTGATTGATTTCGCGATTGGCGGTCACGTATAGGACCTGTTGCAGAGAGAGAATGAAGTTTCTGGTATACAATCGACATTGAAGTTGTGAGTTAAGCTCCATTTTTCCTTTAATTTCGAAATGAGGTGCTAACACTATGTGTTTGATCTTCATTGAGATAGGATTTTTTCCCACTGTGTTTGGGAATTTTATCAAGGTATTGTTTGGTTGTTAGGAATTAAAACACAAGAATTGCAAATTAATACAACTCTATATATGAACCTTTAATGCTCACTCTCTCTGTTTATACTCACTCTTATCATGATTAAAGGTGATTTTTAAAGTTTTCTTCTACATGTTATTTGTGTATAATCAATGCAGTCTTGGTGCTATAGTTTTCCCAAACGAAGAAGAGATTTTAGAGGCAGCAAAACGACTATCCAACATTAATTCGAATGCATGTGGACTTAGTAATGATAAAATGAACAGCCTATTGCACGAAGAGCTGTTAAAAAGGTAAGATTTGAATGTCTTGGGTTGCGTAAACTTGTTCTATAGAATATCACATTGCCCCTGTTTGGTAGTCCTTCAGTTCACAAATTGGCCCATTTTACAATTAGTCAGTTTAGGCCCTATTTGGTTGTCCTCCAACTTGTAAATTGTACTATTTTTAATCTAGACAATTAGTCAAATAATATCCTATCCTATTAAGTTTGGGACTTGTATTTGTAGTATTTGAGGCCCTCGAGCCAAAAGTTTGATCTGTCACTTAGATAAATTATCTATCTGATTTGTGGATTTAGGCCATACTACTAGCTTCTGAGTGCAAACTGAAAAGTTCTGACTTTTCACCTGCAAGAGTTGCTTCTCCACAGATTAGAAGCACCTCCGATGTGGACAGGTATTCCTTCCCTTTCCCCTTATCCTCCTTCAGTTATGTCTCTATCCTTTTGTTCTAGTTCCTCAATTCTTCTTTGTTTCTCTAGTTATATTGAGGTTTTGATTTGGGTTTTTTTTTTTTCCCTTGTGTTTAATTCTTCTTCAATACATGCCAGTGGTCAGTTGGAGCTATTGGCTGAGCATCAAAAGCTTGGACCTTTTACTGTTATTATTCACTGTAGGTATTGAACAGTGAAGCCATAGATTTAAAGTTATCAACTGGAACTATGGGAAAACAGTTGATTAAGCGCAAAGGGAAGCTTGAAGTTGCCTCCGCTAAGAGCAAACTTTTTAATGAGAAGATGATAATTACCCCTCAATTAGAACTATTACTAGTCAAGTGTATATTGCTTATATTGATTTTCATGGTTTGCCTGTTCAGCTGATACATTTGTTCTTATTTGCATCTAAATGAAATATGTATTGCTTGTTTCCCGAAATTCCAGTTGGAAACTGTTCACAAAAACTCCAGATCAAATTTATGGGGTTTTGTTGGATGAAATACGAGATAAAGGATTGAGTGCACTTAAATCTGCCTACCTTACATCTCTGTTCTGCCGAACCTCTCCGACTTGCCTTCCTCTCAGTGCTGCGACGTCTTTGTACTGAAATTTCTGCAAAAATTATTTTTTTAGGAACTGTTTTGTTTTGTTTTGTTTTAACATTACATTATTTTTTGTTTTGTTTTTCATTATTGAAATGGAACTAGTAGAGTGGAGCAATAGTGTTGTTGAAGAGCATAACAAACACAATGGAAATTGTGGCGAAATGTTAATGTCCATACTATTGAGTCATCGGTACAAGTATGAGAAGAAGAATTAGGGCCCAATTGGTGTGAAGTATATGTCTAAGTCCTGGTCAAATGGGATGAACGTCTAATTAGTCCTTATGGACTTTTCGTAATAATTGGTGATGTCATTATAGCACCTATTGCATGACCGTTGTCTTTGGTATGTTTATTTTGAATATTATGAATTTTGTTGAATATTATTAAGAGTTACGACTTATTAATTTTTTATGTATATGTTTTGTTTATATAGGTTTCTTTGAATGAAGATTGAATATATGGATGAAAACAAATGTATGGTATGTTATGGAGCATTAAACTTTAAAAATATATTTTTGTTGGAAATTTTTTTATTTTATGAATCTTGTTTTGGTTACAGGAAGTTTTTAATTTATGAATCTTGTAGTGGGGAACAAAAACAAGTTGACATTATTTTTTGGTTAATGGGTAATGTTCTTGTTTGTTATTAGCTTGTGTATTTGGGTAATTTGAGTTCTTTATATATTTTGTATTGTGTGGAACTTTTAGCTTTTATTGTTTGAATTTAGTGTATTTTGACATTTTAAAATAATTTGAAAAAAAAAAAAAATTAGATACTTTTTGAGATGGTAAACAATGTTTTTATATGTTGGTTCTCTTTGACACAATTCGCGAAACATTCTTATGTCCTAATATAGATTTTTTCACAACACTTTGTTGTGTCTTAATATATATAATTTAAAAAATATAAAATATTGTAAAGGTAATATATGGTGTACTAATAATTATCTTATAAGACATTTATTATTGCTTTAACAAGTTCAAACAAAAAGGGCACTACAAAATGTATTTATAACCTATTGGAGCGGTGTTTTATAGGGCACCAGTTCAAGTGTTTTAAAAAATTCAAGTGGTGCAATAGAGACTATATTGTGACATTTTTTTATGTCCCAATATACCAATTTTGTTGTAATTCCTATAATCAAATACTTAACTTGAGAAAGAATTAGTACTCGAAACTTGAGACATTATCATCGAAACTAAAATGAAGGGTCCCTTATGGTTGAAATCCTCTTTTTTAATTATGACAAGTCATTCGAGAAAAAAAAAAAAAAGATTAATATGATCAATAACCAAATAAGGCTCCCCTTGACATTATGATCCACTTTGAACAATAAATAAATCAAAATTTCATTAAACATATTTAATTTACGGATAATATATTAATCGACAATAATATCCAATAAACATACGATAAAAATAATAACACAATTAGAACTTGATCAATAATACTTGAGAAAGAAAATAGTTCAAGGATTAATAATTAAAGATAATCTGGATATATTAAGGTAATTAAAAAACACCTAAGCAATTAAAATAAAAAAACATAACCAAATAACAAAATAATTAAAAAAAAAAAAAACTAGAAACTAGTCCAAACTCAAACAAACAAACTTACCAAGTAAAAAAAAAATCTTACTCTTCTCCTTTTTTTCTTCCATTTCTCAATCTTTCTTCAACCTCTACTCCTTTGTCGTCAACAAAAAAGAGATATCAATCTCATTGGCTTCACGGGTTGCTCGACGAACTGAAAAAGTAGCATTACATCTTACGTTATCAATCATCAAATCGATTGTGGAGATGATCAACATTTGCTAAGAGATGGCCGAGGCATTAATTTATTGCATCAAGATCACTACCAAAACCCTATGAATGGGAATTCTCCTCGGTGCCATGGTTTATCCAGCCTATATTTTGATCCTAAGCTAAAAAGTAAAATACTAAAAGTAGCTTTGATTTTTTATATTAAACTTAAAAGTTAAATATTGGAAGGAAATCTCTCTTTTGAAAGATATTTTGATTTTCGATATTTGAGTTGTAATTTAGAAAGACATACGAAAAGGAAATATTTAATATATATATATATATATATATATATATATATATATGCGCGCTCGTTGAAGCCATTAGAATGAACAATTTTGGAGACACCTATTATATAAAGATAGAGTTGAAAAAAGTAAACTACTTAAACGAAATTTTCTTTTTGAAAGAAAAGCTTTGCTTTGATATTTGAGTATAAAACATGTGAAAATAAAATAAAATAAAAATTTGAAATCCTTAATAAAAAAAAAATAAAAAAAATATTGTTTAACCCTTATTTAAGAGTTATTTTAATTAAAAAAAAAAAAAACTTTTTAAACTGTTATATCATGATGTAATCTTTCTGTGAAATATTGTTATTATTTAGTCCTTTAATCGTTGATCAATTTAACAAGGGGACATTTATACCCCTATATATATAAATTAAAGTGAATTGGAGAAACCCTAATCTCATTATTTCTTAGCCGATAGTGTCTCCATTCTCTCTCTTACAAAGCTGTTCAGAGCGTTCCAGCCCTGTTTTGTCGCCGTCTGCTCATTGTCTTTGTCCAAATCGTCATCTACTCTTATAGTCGTTCAGACCCCTTCACCATTATCTGCCTTTTGCTATTGTCAAATTGCCGTCTACCCTCGCCACCGTTCAGATCCATCGCCATTGCTCTGCCTCGCTAATGATTTCACCTTCTATTCGCTATTTGCCGGATGTTCTTCCATCACCATCATCCTGTCTTGTCGAATCTTTTGTTTCTTGTTCGCCGTTCGTCAGATGTTCTTCTCTCTGTTCGTTGTTTGCTGACAACACGCACTGGATAGCAAAAGGTGAAAAACAAGGATGGGAATGACAAAGGGTGTTAATTACATTTTTCTCCCATTTTTTGGTTGAAGTTTAATTTTTTTATTTTACATTTGCCTCCCCCCCTCCCCCCTTTTTAGTTTTAAGTTTTTAATTTAATTTTATATTTTTTCTTGTAAACATTCACAACTATTCAAATAGTAGTGTGAATGTTCATGTGAATTTTTTTTATTGATTTTTGTGGAGTTTTTGTTTATTTATCGATGTGTTTTGATCATTTTACGTGAATGTTCATGTGAATGTTTTATGAATGGAATGATAAGAAGGGTTATCAACTAATTAATCTCCCTTTTTTTCTTGAAGTTTTAATTTTTGTTATATTTTTATGTTTGCCTTTTCTTTTTTTTTTTTAAATTTTTAATTTTATTTTATATTTTCTCACCTAAACATTCATAACTATTAAAATAATAGTGTGAATGTTTATGTGAATTTTTTTGTTGATTTTTGTAGAGTTTATGTTTATTAACCGATGTGTTTTGTGAGAATATTTCACATGAATATTCAAATTTATCGTTGTGAAATTTCAAATTAGTGAATGTTCATGTGATGTTTTTGTTAATTTTTGTGGAATTTTTTTGTGTTATTTAATGACCTGTTTTGATTGTCATGAAATGTAGAGTGAAATTTGAATAAACTGAATTTTGTTTTTGAGAATACTGAGTGAACATTCACACAAATTGTGTGAACTATTGTTGAGTGAATTTTGAGAGAACGTGTGAATATTCACACAGAATGTGTGAAATCAATATATGAGTGAACTAATAATGATTCTTAAATATAGAGTGAACATTCACACAGAAGTCCTAATGACACAATTCGTAAATAAAAATAAATTGGGAGAGCATTTATTGAGGATTTTTTTCTATAATTTCTGTGAGGACCATAAAGTTAATTATTTGAATCAAATGACTATTTTCTAGTTTATACATCTCTAAAGAACTAAATAATTAATTATTCTAATAAAAACAATTTTTGTGAAAACATATTAAATAAAGATACCGTTACTTCAACGATTTCTTTTTAAAGAAAAAATATGTTATTAATTTGATGTTTTTTTTAATTATTATTATTATTATTTGGAAATACATGTAAAAGGTAAATTTTTAGAACAATGGAAAGGAATTTTTTTATACCCCTTAAAAAAAATTGAAAAAAACATATTAAATGAGGATAGAGTTTAAAAAGTAAACTACTAAAATGAAAATTTCTTGTGTGAAAGAAAATTTTGCTTTTTGATTTTTTGAGTTTTCTGATTTGGAAAGATATGTGAAAAGGAAATTTTGAGAAACAAGTAAAAGTATTTTTGAAATCCTTAGTAAAAGCAATTTTCAAAAAACATATAAAATAAAGATGGAGTTGAAAAAGTAAACAAATTGAATGATTTTTTTTTTGGGGGAAAAATACCGGGAGGACCCAAAAATGCCATCAAATTATCGACTAAACCTGCCAATTAAATAATAAATTGACAAATCCAAGATTACAAATTACATGCAAAGCGCAGTCCCAAAATTCCAATTCGTACAGTTTCTATTGACAATTTGCCCTCACTAGATTTGCTGCAATGAGGATTGTACAGTAGGGATTGTGAGTTTCATATTTGACAAAATTATTTTATTAAAATTAAAATAATTATTGTTATACGTATTTTTTTCACAATCTAATTATATATTTAGATTCGTCTAAATAAGATTTTCAAAATGATATCAAATTCACTATTTTTCTTCATATATTTCAATTTTCATATTCATGTTACATTCAATATGGTACCTCCAGAATTTTTAGTTTCTATTACATTGAATATTGTTTTCAACAATCACGAGGCACACAGAATGTAGTGATATTATATATAAAATTAATATCATAGTTAATGTTATATATAGTATCCACATGCATCACAATTTAGAACTTAAAAAAAAAATATCAATCACCGAATGTTACATTCAACATTGGTGTCACATGAACTATAAGATGTTACATGTAATATTTATATGAAATATGATTCAACACAGGTAATGTTGCATCACGTAAAGAACGAGAGGGTTATAAGCAGATGCGATGCAAATATTGTAGTATTGTTTCAGTTGGATTGAATGCTATATTCAACATGCAAATATAAATTGAAATACAGTAATGTTACATGTAATATTGTTATTACATGTAATGTAAGACCCAATTTTTTGTTGTGCATATTTTCAATTGCATTGTATAACATTCGAAAAATATTTGAGTTTAGTGTGTGATTTTAAATTTTACTTTAAAAATTTTTAGGAGTCATTATGGTATTTAAAATTTAATTTCAAGAATTTTAGTATTAATAAGTTAATTTGACTTTTAAAATTTGGGGGTCAATTATTATTTTAAAATTTGAATATTAAATTTTGGGTTTAAACGATATTTTAAAGATTCAAATAAAGGGTGTGTATAATTTGTTTCATTAAAAAAATGACATGCATTCATGGATGTTGGACACATGGCACCACATATCAACTTAACAAGAAAAGAAATTGATAGACGATGAGATTTCCTTTCATTTGTCTTCATATATACACATTTATATATCTATATGTTATATATAAAAGCAGAAGCCAAGTTGGAGTAATGAACCACATGCAAGTATTGTTCATCCCTCTTTTCATATTCTTCCATTACAATCAACGATCATGATTCTCTATACTCTCTTAATATCCCCATTAAAATAATTGTCCATTATTAATTCTCCCATTAAAACAAAGCAAACCAAGGGTTATGATCAATTCATTCAATTATTCCTTATATATCCTAACCTTATCTCCATATCACCCACAACCATTTGTTTCACCCACTACCACACCCACTAAAATATCACCCATTGCCATTACAAATTCCTTTCCCCTCCACAACACAGGATCTGAAAACAAGCTCCCCCTCCACTGGGCTCCTACCCAAATCCAAAGTTTCCAACTTCATTCGACGCAGCGACCATCGCTTTTGTCCATATCCATTGCAGCCACTACCATCGTCGGCCATCAATCGACCAGATTTTCTTTCAGCCACATCCGATGCCGCCACCGTCCCTTTTGTCCAGATCCGTCGCAGGCACTACTGGCGACGACCATCAATTAAATCCCTTGCAAAAACATCTATGTTGATCATCTACACAACCGCTTACCACCGAGATGTCTTATCTCCTTGTCATCACTATCGCCTTCATCATCATTTTGATGTTTTCCACATTTAGCTTAGACGCTTTTTGTTTCCGATATTAAGGAAGAGAAAAAAATCTTACATTTCACTCTCCTAGATCTAAGAAGAACAATTTTAGATCTCAAATTTTACTCCCCTACATCTGTGAAATTGCAGGAAGAAGCAAAAAAAATGAAAGAAAAAATTAGATTTGAGATTTAGCTTTCCTAGACCTAAGAACAATAATTTTGGATTTGAAATTTTGCTTCCCTACATCTGTAAAATTGAAGGTAGAAGATAAAACTTTTCAGATAAAAATAAAAACAGACCGAAAATTTCCTATCCAAGATCTACGAACAACCTCAGATCTAAAATTTCACTTGCCCATATGTAGGAGAGAAGAAGACAGAAGAATAGTAATGGATAAAATAAATTTGGGATTGTGCGCACGACAAAGATCTTCAACAAGTTTCTCAATCTTGTGTGCATAGCGCCAATGACTCCTACTGGAGAAGAAGAATAAGGAGCAATGCATCGAAGGAGTCGAAACGTGACGAAAAATACAATATGAACCCTGAAGTTTAGAAAAAAATCCAATAAACCCCATAAATTAGTTTGGGGGATGAAATACAAAAAATAGAATTTGAACCCTAAAATTTGGTCATATATATATATATACCTTTTTGTTTTAATTATATCATTTTAGTCTTTAATTATTATTAAAGAGCAATATAGTTTTTAGCATTAGCATATTAGGTTTAATTTGAAAATAAAATTTTACTTTCATGACCAAAATAACAAATTACGGTGAAAAATAAAATATAAATTTTAAAAGTTGTAGAATGAAACATAGGGGTGCAAAGTGTAATTAACTCATGAAAATTGACATCATACGCGAAATGAAAAAAAATAACCTTACACTACCGAAATTGACTGTCAGTGTTTATTAACAAATTTGTAATTTGGGACAAATTGAATCCAATTTCAATTATGAGAGACCAGATGTGTCGAACATTAAATAGTGGGGGTTAATTGACTAAAAATCATATCTCACTTCCGTTAGAAATAGGTGTTAATAATAACACATCATATTATTATTAGGTATACCTATTTAGATGACAAAGAGTTTTTGTAGAGAAATTATATATATCATATACTATACTATATACTAAAAGCAGAAACTTATATTTGAGAATAAATGAGGGACAAAAACAAACCTCTCTCGCTTCGTGAGCTTTGCAAAAATATACATTATTTCATAGTAAAATTAATACATAATTTAATAACATATTTAATGCATTATCAATAGAATATACTATTGCATAATAAAATTTATAATAAATTTAAACAATAAAGTTTAAATACACTTACTAGTTACTATAACCTAATTAAGCTATACATTAATAATATAAATAATTTAAATTAAACAATAAATTATATGTATTAAAAAATTAAATTCTGTAAAAATTTAATATCTGGTGCATAAAGCGGGTATAAACTAGTAATACTAGAAAAGAGAGGAAAAAAAAAAGGGGAAAAATACTCCCTCTCCCATTATCCACTCTCTTTGTCTTCCCATTATCCACTCTCTCTCTTAACTCTTTCATTATCCACACACATATATACGAAAGAGTTAAAAAAGACCACGACACCACATGTCAACTCTCTCTCCCATTATCCACACTCTCTTTACTCTTTAATTATCTCTCTCTCTCTCTTCCTCATTCATTTGGTAAGTTTTCTCTCTTTACTTTTCATTTAGTTATTTAATTAATTAATATATATATATATATATATATACACACACATATATACGAAAGAGTTAAAAAAGACCACGACACCACATGTCAACTCTCTCTCCCATTATCCACACTCTCTTTACTCTTTAATTATCTCTCTCTCTCTCTCTTCCTCATTCATTTGGTAAGTTTTCTCTCTTTACTTTTCATTTAGTTATTTAATTAATTAATATATATATATATATATATATTTGTAAACTAATGAATCAAATTACATATACTCCCCATTTGAATCTTTAAAATATCTTTTACAAACCCAAAAGTTAAAATTCACATTTCAAAATTATAATTAACCCCCCAAATTTTAAAAGTCAAATTAATTTATTAACCCCAAAATTCTTAAAGTTAAATTTTTAATACCATAGTGACTCCTAAAAAAAAATTAATGTAAAATTTAAAATCACACACTAAACCCAAATACTTTTCAAATATTATAAAATGCAATTGAAAATATGTAAAATAAAAAATTGGGTCTTATAGTAAGACCCAATTTTCTTTAATTATCTCTTTGTTTTCTTCATTACACATGATGACAAGGCATTATTCAAGTTCATTCCCTTTGCATGTATTCCACTTACACAGGACAAGGCATTAATCAATTTTTTTTTTTATCCAAATTATACTAACACTCCCATATATTATATAATATTATTATTAAACCCAATAGCTATACTTTTAACCCCAATAATTATCAAATATTCATTTACACCCTAAATCTTCATAACATATAAAATAACCCGAAAAATATTAAAATTATATAAAATAATATTTTCAAAAATATAAATTTTCGAAGTATTACATTTAACATGGTGTAAAATATGCAAGTATAAATAGAAATACAGTAATGTTACATGTAACATTGTTATTACATGTAGCATAGTATAATTACTAAATGTTATATGTAACATATACACTCATTACGATAAAAAAAATCCAAAAATATGATTAATATATTATTTTAAAGAGAATTAAGTGCACATTATTGTTGTGTAAAAAACTTATTGTTTCATGTTCCTATTGAGATCAAAACAAACATTTTTATTCCACCTAGAACTAGTAAGTTAACTAATTTAGTTCCGCATAGAGGGAAAGTGATTACATGGTATTTATGAAGCGACAAATTAATTAGGAACATTTTAGTCATGAAAATGCTATAAGGATTGCTCGGTTCACATAAAAAGTTGCGAGTTTAATTGGTAGTTTTATTACTTTTTAGGATTGTTTGGAAAGCGGCTTTTTTTTTTTTTTTTTCGTAAAGTAAACTTGATTTTGATATTTGATTTGAAAAAATATATGAAAAGGAAACATTAAGAGCAAGGAATTTTTTTTTTAATCCCGTAGAAAAAATAATTTTTGAGACAAACATGTAAAACAAAGAATTGTAAAAAAAGGTAAATGACTTACAGGAAATTTCTTTTTTGAATTAATATTTTTTTTGTTGGTATTTGAGTTTTGATTTCGAAAAATAAAGATAACTTTAAAAAATTTTAAAAGCAAGGAAAAGGATTTTAATTTTCTTTGAAATCATTGGTTAAAAAAAAAAAAGTTGAGAAAGCCTATTAGATAAAGATAGATTTGTTTTTTTTTTTTTAAAGTAAACTATTTAAACGAAAATTTCTTGTTCGAAAGAAAAACTTCGTTTTGATGCTTTGGTTTTTTATTTGGAAAAAATAATAATTGTAAACTAGGAAAATGATTTTTGAAACTCTTACAAAAACGATTTTTGAGAAAACATATTAAATAAAGATAAAGTTTAAAAAAGTAAACTTCTTAAATGAAGATTTTTTATTTTTATTTTGAAAGAAAAGCTTTTAGAGAACATGAAAATGTAATGTAGAGTTGGTATAATTTATTTCTTTTTGCCAATTTAACCTAAACTTTAAAAAACGATTTAGAGAAGAGCCTCCCTATACCCAACATTTGAAGTTTCATGCTAGTTGAAAAACCTAAATGATGGCATGGGAGATTTTTTTTTTTTTTAACAAAACAAGTATTTTTTTATTTTTTTTATTTCTTTAGTATAATAAAACGCGAAGAATTACACACACACACACACACACACACACACACACACACACACATATATATATATATATATATATATATATATATATATATATATATATATATATATGTTGGGATTTAATTTGTAATATCTCAAAAATTTATATTTTTAAAAAATATTATTTTATGTAAGTGTAATATTTTTGGGGACGATTTTATAAATTTGTAGTATAAATATATACTTGATCATTTTTGGAGTTAAATGCTAAATTTATATTTTTAAAAATATTATTTTATAAAAGTGTAATATTCTCCAGTTGTTTTGTATATTATGAAAATTTATAATAAATATTTAATAATTTTAAAAAAATAAGAATAATTATTGGGTTTAATATAAATTAGTTTATAATTATAGGGTGCTAAATGTAATTTTCAAATTCTTAACAATTAAGTAACCAAATTGTGGCCATAAAATAAAAAATAAAAAAGAAAGAAAATAGTGGCCACAATTTCTCTCATGTGTACACACACATATATATCCTCTCAAACATATTATAAGGGGATGAATATATAAAAGTCTATATTAGCGGGAAAAAAAACTACAGATTCACAATTCTGAGTAGGAAAAATATTATGGTTCAAATTTCAATTTCGGATTTCAGGTAGAATTTCTAACTCTTTTAATATATAAATTTAATTTCTCCATTGTGATATTTATGTTATTATTGTCGGTGAATATAATATTTATGTGTATGTATTATATGAAAATTATATAGAAATCATGCATATGTGTTTTATTTGTGGTATTAATTAAAAACACGTATTAGAGGGATTGAAATTCTATTGAGCGTTGACTCACAACCCCACAGTTTTGATTGTAGGGCCGGTGAGAACGAAAATTTGTTATAATTGTATTTATTATTTACTGTTTGAAAAAAAAAAAAAAAAAAAGTCGAATCAATGTATTCGATAAATATAATTGGTCATCGTACCGTTGCAAAATTTATTGAATTTTATATAATAAAATATTGATCGTTCGGTGTTAGTGTTAATTCTCAAATGGGAGAAAACACGTAACAGCCCTGAGAGATCAGATCGTTATAAGTGGTATCAGAGTAGGTTTGCGACTACCCTTGACTTGGGTTATAGTACTTATTGTTCATAATAAGTAAAGTAATATTTAAAAATAATAATTTTCGTATAATTCATTATTCCAGAAAAATAATAATAAAATAAATATTGATACAGAAAGTCAAGGCCACAAACCATGATAGACTGCTAATTGGAAGATATGGAAGACTAAGTTGAGAATCCCATTTTCTTAGCAAACCTAGTAAGAAAAATTTAAATTTCTTCATTGAAAATTAAATTCTTTAGCACCTTAAACTATAGGTTGACAAATTGTCTTTTATGAATTGATGCCAAAAAAAAAAAAAGATATTTTTTTTTTTTAATGACATTTGTATCTCTTATGTTTTCATGGGAGAATTATATTTTTGGCCCACGTTTGCAAGCATGAACATCCTTCATGTTTTTTTGGGTGGTTTGACACTTTGCACCCATGTGTTGTTACCATTATTTCACTTTGGTTTCTACAAGTTTTAAATTGAACATACTACCATTTTAGGTGGCGTTTGATTAATGTAACTTACCAATAGTAAGTTAAATAAGTTTTGGTGAGTGTCATAGTAGTTGTGGACCATTAGATTTGTCGTTGAATTGAGAGGATCAATTTAAAGATATTTACTATCTTCTATATAAATTATCAAATTATATTTTCGTATTAAATTGAAAAAAAAAAAAAAAACAAACAAAAAGTGTGTTGAGGAAATAGAAAGTTTTATGATAATTAATGGATCAAGAAAAAATTTAAGGGTGAAAACTGTTTTTTATTATCTTGTTATGTCATATTTGTCTTCTCGTTAGGAGGGCATGTCCTACAAGATGTAGATATATATTGTTATCTATCTGCCAAGTCTTGTAGGGTAGATATATGTTATTACCTGTCAAGTAAGTCCTATAGGGTGGTTGCTCCTACCATTAGAGATATTGAATGGTCTTGACACTGATAGTCACTATAGATGACACAATTGTACAAGTTACGGTACTGTCATAACTTCCGATCATGAGGTGAAATGACTCTATGGCTAGTAAAAAAATATATGTGAGATATTTTATTATATATCAAAATAATTTGATTGGTTGATTTAAATGCATCATTTTATTGTGATGGTAGCGATTAAATTTTATTTCAGCTCAGTGTGCAGTCATATTTATATTATATTTAAAAAGTGGTATTTGATATATATACTTGATCCATAAATTATTTTATTACGAAGACTGTACACTGATAAGATAAGTATATTATCTTCTATATAAATTGTCAAATCATATTTTCGTACTAAAATGTAATAAAAAACAAGTTTATTAAAATAGATTATTTTATAACGTTATGCGGATCAAGTAAAGTTTTAAATGTGGAAAGTGATTTTTATTATCCGACTATACCATAGTTGTCTTCTCGTCAAGAGGATACATCCTGCGAGATGTGGATATATGTTGTTACTTGTCAGACAAATTCTACGTGGTGTATATATGTTGTTATCTGTTAGGCAAATCCTACAGAGTGATTGCTCTTATAATTGGAGATATTAAATGAACTTGATGCTGGTAGCCACCTTGGTTGCCCTAGTTGGACAGGTTACAATACCGTTATAACTCCTGATCGTGACATAAATTATAACGACCCGATTTTCCAAGGTCACCATGCGGTTTCTCCCCTTGAAGAATGAATACTACATTCGAATTACCAATATTTAATTCTATAAAAAACAATTCGAGAAATTTTACAGCTACGGCGATAATTATAATTATCGAATTATCGCATCGATTTTACAACCGTAAATAATAAATACAAATATTACAAATTATATTAATTAAACCCGAATAACTATATGGTTATTTGCTCATAGGTTTGTGTCAATTTAAAAATAATAATTGCTAACTATATGTCTATATGGATTCTCATAATAAATTAGAGTTATCCTATTTAGTATCCAGGTTATTCTACTGACACAGAATTAACACTAAAATTGTGTATCTAAGATAAATCATTAATTAGATTGATAAAATTATGGTTGCTATGGATAAGATAATAATAATTATTTTCCTATAACATCCTAAAACAACGATTATTCTCAATTATTAGTTTGAGAGTTTTATAACGATTACATTACAAAATAATATTTTCACCAAACTTTAATCATCGAATTTTGTCAATTTTACAACAGTGAATAATAAATATAATTATTACAAATAAAAATCAAAATTCGAATAACATTCTCGGCGCCGATTCGCTCTCACCGACCCTGCAATTAAAACTGTGGGACTGTGAGTCAGGACTTAGTAGAATTCTAACCCTTTGCATTTAATTAATACAATAAATAAAACACATAGGCATGATTTTCACATAATCATAATTATCTCATGGGAATTAACAGTTAAAATTCAGTAACAATAATAACATAAAGAAATTAAATACATATATTAAAAGAGTTAGAAATTCTACTTGAAATTCGAACCGGAATCCATATTTTTCTTTCTTCAAAACTTGTTAGCATATTTTCGTATATATATATATATATATATATAAACTGTCCCTTATTATCATATATATGTTTATATATAAGATATTTCCTAATCACTCTTTTCGGTAAAATCAACAGAAGCTATCCCAAACTCACGTGTTAAATATTTATATACGTATATGATTACTCTCATATGCATATTACACGTGTAAGAAACAATAATTGCATATTATCCCTGTATAATAATTGAATATGTTTATATTCAATAATTGATTATATATATATGAATAATTATATATTTATATTTTATAATAATGGAATATATTTATTCAAGAAACTAGGAGTATTTATAAATATATCCATATGTTTAACCAGGAGTATGTTTATTCAAGAAACAATAATTGCGTATGTAAATATATGCTTATTATTATTATTATTATTATTATTATTATTATTATTATTATAGTTATAAGTAATCCTATGTATAACACGTATATTCATATATAATATATAAATATATACTTATGGTATTGTTTCCTCCTATATGAAGGCAACAATATGGATCATTAATTAATTAATTTACACAGTGTTCCTATTTGAAAAAAAAAATATTAACTATATCTCAAAACTCTTAAAAATATATTTTAAATAACACAATAGTCATAAAATTTTAAAAATCAATTTAAAATTAATACTCAATCCCAAAAAATTATCAAATACTATTTATACCACAAATTTATAAAATCATCCCATAAATATTAAATTTATATAAAATAATATTTAAAAAAAATTGGGTATTATATAAACGATCCTATGACTGGCAAACATGTATCGTATTTTATTATATAAAAGTGAGTTGGTTGTCTATTTCACTTCAGTTGTGCGATTATGATGATATTTTTGTGAGGATTCAGATACTGCCCAGTGTGATTTTAATTTATTGGAAAATAAATTTTGATAAAAATATTTGAGCCATAAAATACTTTTATACTACGAAGACAGTACATCGATAAAAGTAACTCAGATATATATTGGTCCACTACTAACGTTAGGTGGAGTCGGAGTGTGGAGTCATTATGAGAATAGTGGGAGCCAATTGTTACTTCAAAATGTTAATTTGAATTTTTGAGCTTAATTAGTGCTGTAGAAATTCGATTGGAGACTTTATGTAATATTTTCTTATATACATTTTATGTAAGTATTGAATTCAATATTAAACTCATTATCTTACGTGACTTCGGATATGTATTTATGTGATTCCTATATACTTTGAAATGTATTTATATGGTTACACGTATGTATGTGTTTCGAGATATATTTATGTGTTTTGAGATGTATTTATGTGTTTTGAAATGTATTTATATGATTGAGACGTATTTAGGTGTTTTGAAACATATTTATGTGCTTGGAAAGTATTTATGTGTTTTAGACATATTATAAAAAATAAAAAAAAATTATTTGAAGCTTAGTTGTGTTGATATTTATGAAAAAATTTACAAAATTATTGAAATTTTAATGTGGATATTAAAATTAATTATTTTTAGTCTTACAAGATAATTCATAAGGAATTAGGTTATCTATTGGATAAGATGATGGTTGTTGTGATATGTTGGCATGAAATGTTGGGAAAAATTGATAAATACTAATTATGGGATATAGCAATGGACTTGAAAAGTCATGCCAAGTAGAAAAATTATCGAAGTCGTAGACTTGTTGGAATTGAGATAGACTAAATTCAATGAGGTTACCGTGATGGTTTAAAAATGTATTGTTATTTATTACTATTTTTATCAAAGTAACGCAGCGGAAGCATTTAGAAATATAGGATTCTTTAACAATTGACTATCTGTGCTAGGTGTTACTGACCAAAATGGACCATGTCTGTAGGTTGTTGGATATAATGTAGACCACTGTGAATGCGAATGTAGCGATGTGTGGAATAGATTTTATCGGTCATGAATTGTGAGTGACTTTCGGTTACGAGACCCTACATAGAGAACAATTGCTCTAGAATCGAGTGTGACTAACATGACTGTGCAATGCGATTTTGAATTATTATTGTTTTAAAAGAAATTTCGAAGACGATATTTATTTAAGGAGGTTAGATTGTAATACCCAAAAAATTTATACTTTTGAAAAATATTAGTTTATATAAGTTTAATATTTTGAGGACGGTTTTGTAAATTTGTAGTATAAATATATATTTGATAATTTTTTAAGTTAAATGCTAAATTTATATTTTTATAAATATTATTTTATATAAGTGTAATATTCTCCAGTTGTTTTATATATTATGAAAATTTATAATAAATATTTGATAATTGTGAAAAAATAAGAGTAATTATTAGGTTTAATATAAATTAGTTTATAATTATAGGGTGTTAAATGTAATTTTTAAATTCTTAACAAGTAAGTAACCAAATTGTGGCCATAGAAAGAAAAATAGTGGCCACGATTTCTCTCATGTGTACACACACACACACACACACATATATATATATATATATATATATATATATATATATATATATATATATTATACACAATTATGAAATGCCTATATAGTTTACACGTGTGAAAGTGATCAACAAAAAAAAAAAAAAAAAAAAAAAACAAACAAAAAAAACAGTGGACTAATATATATATATATATATATATATATATATATATATATATATATATATATATATATATATTAAGGTTCATATTAAGGTTCATATTTCGGATTTCTTGTAGAATTTCTAACTCTTTTAATATATGTATTTAATTTCTTCATTATGAGATTTATATTATTATTGTCGGTGAATGTAATATTTGTGAGTATGTATTATGTGAAAATCATGCATATGTGTTTTATTTGTAGTATTAATTAAATACACGTATTAGAGGGGTTGAAATTCTACTGAGCGTTGGCTCACAACCTACAGTTTTGATTGTAGGGCCGGTGATAATGAAAACGGCGGCAAGAATTTTAGTTGAATTTCTATTTGTAATAATTGTATTTATTATTTACTGTTTGAAAAAAATGTTAAATCGATGTATTCGATGAATATAATTTGTCACCATAGCGTTGCAAAGTTTATCGGATTTTATAAAATAAAATATTGGTCGTTCGGTGTTAGTGTTAATTCTCCAAGGGGAGAAACTACGTGACAGCCCTAGGAGACTGGGTCATTACATAATCCCTATAGATCTGAATCTATAACATCTAAATCAACATGTCAAATCATCAAGAGTTATATCAAACACGTAAATCGTGTACCTGGATCCAGTATGAACAATCCACTACCGATGTGAAAATCTGAGACGATTGATCACGAGTAGGGCACGGATTGAGTGGGTGTTTTGGAGACCATGATCCTAATGTTTTCTTTATATATTATGTGATTAGGGTTCCCATAATTCTCTAATCACCCCCAATAGTTTTTAGTATCTACACATTTAACTCACATTTTTTTAGTAGTTTACGGGTTTACCCAAATTAATTAGATCGCTTAATTTTAGTTTATTAATTTAAATAACTAATATAATTGAGTTAATAATATGTTGTTCAAAATAGATTAGGAAATACATTTTTCTAACAATCTCCCACTTGGACTATATATTATTCCTGAAATAATTATATCACAAAATTTCTTAGGCGTGCATATGTATGCTATTTATCCTTAGATTTCTCCATAAACAATCTAGTCCATCTCATATACTAACAATGAAATTACCGCAACTTATTTCACAATATAGTTGTGACTAAATCACGATGATCACCATACTAATACACTCAATGACATAGATCAAATGTGGATGGATAGTATGGAAATTACATGCAATATGATATCAGACATGCCTATTTTAAATCGGTTCTTCTTTAGTTTTTAGTGAGATCAATCCTTAGTCTTTCTATCCTTATGTTAAACCACAATTAGAAAGAACATATTCAGAGTAAATAAAATTTAATCCATTTATTTTATTCTGTAGAAATCTACTTTATTTTGCAGAGTAAATAAAATTTAATCCATTCAAGAATAGGAGCCTGAACATTGTTGTCTAGAGCCGAAGCTGTGTCTTGAGTAGCAATAGGTATAGATGCCTGATCACCGTCAATAATAAATTCTTTTCCAAAGAAAGCTGTGTATTGAACAATAATAGGTATAGAGACCTAATCACCGTTAATAACATAATTTTCTTCAAAGACAACATTTCTTATGTTCTCCTTCCCCCTCAAACTCAACACCCTCAAGGAATCTCGCATTTTCATCCCGAAAAATATCTAAATTCGAGGGATTATAAAACTTAAATTTTCTCGACCGTTCAGTGTATCCAACAAAGCAGTAGCCAACTGTTATTGAGTCCAGATTTATTTTATTTGGCCTATAAGGCCTTACCTTTGCTGGACAACCCAAAACGTGTAAATACTTTATGCTAGGCTTTACGCCTAACCACAATTCTTAAGGGGTTTTAGTTACCGTTTTATGTGGTACTCTATTTAGGATATATGCTACAATCTTAAGCGCTTCTCCCCAGAGTGATTCTGGTAAAGAATAATAAATTATCATACTTCTTACCATGTCCTTAAGCGTTCTATGTTGTCTCTCAGTTACACGGTTCATACTAGGTTTTCCCGGCATGGTGTACTATGGGAGGATTTTGCATTCCTCTAGGAATTTAGCAAAGGGTTCTGGACGTTGTTCTTCTGATTCGTTATATCGACCATAATATTCACCACCACGGTTAGATTTGACGACCTTAATTTTCTTACCTAGTTGATTTTCAATTTAGCTTTGAAAGCCTTAAATACGTCCAAGAATTAAGACTTCTCATGAATCAAATATGGGTACCCATAACAAGAGTAGTTGCCTATGAATGTAATAGGATACTGTTGTCCATTCCAAAATGCTGTAGGGAATGGTTTGTAGGTATCAATATGTATTAATTCTAAGACTATAGAATTTCTATTGGCACTCAATTTCCTTATATTTGTCTATTTTTCTTTTACTTATTCAATACAAACTGTGAAATTTGTTAAATCAAGGGGATTAAGAATTATGTCAGAAACAAGCCTCTCTATTCTCTGTTTAGAGATATGCCCTAAACGCTTGTGCTAAAGTATGAATTCTCATTAACTAATTTGTATTTTGTGTCACGAGTATTCATTTGCAAGGTTTCATTATATGAAACAATAGTATCCAACAACTATAGATTATCAATTAAAGAGACAGTTGCAATAATATTTGAATCTCAAAAAAGACAAAGGATATTATTTCCAAATAAACAAGAAAAAACCAAATTTGTCTAAAATAGAAATAGAAACCAAATACTGTCTAAATGGCGGTATTACATATATATTTTTCAAATCCAAAAAGTAACCAATCTTTAAAGATAATCTAAAAATCTATATTGCCTCCACAACTATTTCGCCATTGTCCACATAGATGCATCTTTCAGCATCAATCGATTTTCGACTCCAGAAGTAACCCTGCATAGACACACTTACATGAGTAGTAGCACCATAATCTACCCACCAAGTGTTACTAGTTACAGAAGCTAAGGCCTCGTTTGGTAACTGTTTTCATTCCAAAAATTCTTATTCTATTCCCAGATTTTTGGGAATTCTGTTTAAAAATAGTGTTTGGTAATTTTTGTTCTCGTTCCCATTCTATTCGTATTTGGAAATTGTGCCTATTTTTTTCTTAAGAAATGAGAAACAAAAAAAAGTTGTTTCTCATTATTCTCATTCCATTCCCAATATTTGTTACTGTTCATCTGCCATCGTCTGCCGCCGCCATACGTTGTCGTCGCCGTTGCTGGCTACCGTCCGATAGCCATCTCCGGCGACCGTCGCCAGTCACCTCCGGTTGTCCGCCGCCGTCACCCACCCGCTGGTCACTATCGTTGCCACCGCCGTCACCCACCCGCTAGTCACTATCTTCATTAATAGAAGATACACGTAAATTCCTTATCCTGATTCTTTTACAATTTAGACTATCGTGTTCCAACTGTGGTTTCCTGACCTTTATCTCTTTGTCGTTTCTTACCTTTAGAGGTAGTGGCAAAGTGAGCACTTTCTGTTTTTTCTCGCTTAATTCTTTTCTTTTTCTTACACACAGTCAGATAAGTGCTTATTAAGAGTCCATTTATCATTTTGAGTATTATAACTCACCATAAACTGACTGTATTGTGCAGGAAGAAAAATAAGTACTAAATACACGAGTTAATCCTTAGACAACTCTAACTTTAGTGCCTTTGGTTCCGAAGCGACATTGGACATTTTCATAATGTACTCCTTTATGTTCCCCTTTCATATATACTTTATCGAGACAAGATCAACTAAAAGTATACTTGTCTTTGCCTTTTTGTTCTCAATAAAACGTTTTTCTATTTATTTAGGGAACGTCACAGTAGTTACTTCGTTGGATATACCGCCCTAAATGTTTTCGAAACGGTGCGTTTGATCATCATAAGATATATGCGATTAGAAGGATCCCACTTCTCATATTCCCTTTTAGCCTCAGGGGAACTGTCTTCAGTGAGAGGTGAAGGTTGTTATTTCTTTAGCGCAAAGTCAAGACCCATGTAGCCGAGAACAATTGAGATGTTCTCTCTCCAATCCTTAAAGTTTGTGCTGTTAAGCACTAAACATAATTCATGTGGGTAGTATTAGTAGCAGTAGAAACATTAACTAAACAGAAAACTATGACGAACACAAGCTCATAACATAAACGTTTATGTCAAATTAAAACTTTAACACATATAATATAAACAAAATAATTATATTGGTGGGGCCCATCACAAGATACCTAGCACAATAATGATGTTTAACCTTTAGGCAGAAACACCAAATTGTAAGCAGTATTCTCAATGCAATAATTAAATGTTGACAATAAATCATGTCAAACAATAAGCATTTCTTTGGATCGACTTACTGTTCACATGGAAACTTGATAATTATCACACATTTATTCCCACATGTACGTTTATTATTTAGCCAAACCATAACCTTCCTTTGAGCCCATTATTGATTGTATAAATAATAACCATGGTAATTTTAAATTAATATCTATTATTTAGTTAAACAATAACTTTCATTTGGAGGGTATGGTTTGCATAAATAACAGACACCAAATTAATGTTTATTGTTTGGTCAAATAATAACCTTCCTTTGGACCGATTATTATTTGCATAAATAATAATCCTCTAATTAATGTTCATTATTTTGCCAAACAATAACCTTCTTTTGGGTCTATTATTGCTCGTATAAATAACAAATATCAACAACTACCAATACTTATTATTTGACTAAACAATAACCATTTTTTGGACAGACTATTGTTTGCATAAATAACAAACATCAACATCTTAATATCCCAAAATAAAATAAAACTAAGCAACATAGATTACTTTGGTAACATATTGTTTCATTTTAATTTATTTCAAGATACAAGATTTTATTAGTCGACCATCCTAATGGTTCTTTAATCGAATGTTGTGCAACGGATTAAAATTTTCGACATTGGGGCATCGAATCGGTCGATTGGTCCTAAAAATTTGGTTGACCGAAAGGGACAAAAGCCAAGTGGCCTCTTCTTTGAAGTAGTCGGTTGATCGACCAATATGGTTCGGTCAACTGAATCGACCAGATCTGGAAAAATAGCGTTCTGAAGCAATTGATCGATCGAATTTTAAAATTTGGTTGACCGATTCGGTTAGCAATGTAGATTAATCAACTTCAATCCTGAATTTGACCATGATTCAATCTAATTCTGGAAAAACTCAAAACATAAATGTTGTATCTCTCTTTCTGAGCTTTTCATAAAATCTTGAATCAATAGCCAAAATACAAACAGGTGTTAAAACTGTGCGAACCCTCCCTGACCAAATCAATGGACCGATTTGATCAGATCTAAAAATTTTGGATAAAAAACACCCAAAAATTTCCAAAAATTAGGGATTTTCTTTCCTTAGATTCATAACAAATCCGTAGTATTTATCAAAAATTGAATCAAATCACATAAATCACATAAAAATCTTAATGTTTCCTCCCACTATTTCACAAATAATCAAACTTTAATGGAGAAAACTCAAACCCTAAAATACTACGAACTTGAAAAACTCAAGAACCCTAATATTCAACATGAAGTAGGCTTTGATACCGTTTGTTGGGATTTAATCCCTATAGATCTTAATTTATAATATCTAAATCAACATGTCAAATCATCAAAAGTTTTATTAAACATGTAAATCGCGTACCTGGATCCATTATGAACAATCCACTACCGATGCGAAAATCTGCAACAATCGATCACGAGTAGGGCACATATTGAGTGGGTACGTGATCTTCCTCAACCAAATCTCTAGAGTTCCTCAATGGGATTGTCAATTCTCTTCCATATGGGGAGAAGGGAGTCGTCGATTGATTTGGTGTATTGGGAACCATAACCCTAATAGTTTCTGGTATCTACACATTTAACCCCAATAGTTTCTGGTATCTACACATTTAATCCACATTCTTTTAAGTAGTTTACGAGCTTACCCAAATTAATTAGATCACTTAATTTTAGCCCATTAATTTAAATAGAAAATATAATTGAGTTAATAATATATTGCCCAAAATAGATTAGGAAACCAATTTTCCTAACAATATATGTTAAAAAGTACATAAATATAAATGCAATACATAAGCTAAAGTGCATAAAGTAAAGTTGCAGAAAAATAAATCACGAAAACACGTTAAATACATAAAAGTAGAGTGCAGAAAAGTTAAAGTACGGAAAGTCTCAGAATAGGAAAGTAAATGGGAGAAAGTAAAAGCACGGAAAGATGCAGAACGGAAAAATAAATACGAAAAAGTAAAGTAAACAAAAGTAAAATGCATGACTTTTTTTTAAGTGTTCCTTGGATTAGTTTTTTTTTTTTTTATTAGTCTTCGATTTCAAACGGTTTAAATGGAAAATAAAGGTGTGTCTAAGGGGAGTTTTAGTGAGAGAAAATGGTGGGATAACTAGATAATGGGGTAAGATATGAGTGTTGTGTGTAGGAAGATCTAGTATTTAAAGTGTATAGGTTGGATGATGTGTATCAAGTGTGTATGAAAAATAGGAGGAGGTGTTGCCTTTTATAGGCGTTCCCTAATCCACGCATCGAGGGTATGCATGTGTATCGTTGAATGCGCAAGGAGTGCCTAGTGACTAACAACCCCCCTATTGCGTGGTTTTTACATTTTAGCCCCACTTATTTTTGGTATTTCGTGAAATGTCAAGGGTTTTCACTCCAACAGGTAATACCCAATAGTGGCAATGGTTAAGGATCATCCCAAAACCTTTTTCTTCCACTCCCAAGGGGGATCCGATGCCTTATCCTATTCCGGAAGAAGTAATTTAGGTGTAAGGGGCACTTTCCCTTAATTAAAAGGGTATTTTATTTTTTAGTCCTCTGTTAGAGGCTACTTCACAATTTAGACCCTAGTACAATGTGTATTAAGTTTTCAGACCACCTCAATTCTTTAGGAAAAAATCCTTCTATTTTGCCCTTCCTTTTACAGTTTATTTATGGAACATGCCATTCTGAGGATACAACCCACAACAACATGAACAGGGCACTAAATAAACCCCCCTAATATGTAATCCGCTTCTATATACCTGATTTATGAATGAAATCATATAAAAATGTGATCGAATTAAAGAGCTTGCCGATATCTTTGCAATGGCTTTTTTTTTTTTTTTTTTTTTTTTTTTTTTTTTTTTTTTTTTTTTTTCTGTTAACAGTAGCGGATTGCATTAACGTTAACGCGCTGTTAGTAGTCGGCGTTGTTACCGCGTCCGTTCTGATTCCGATATGTCCTGCTACACGTTCCACTAACTGCACGTTCGAGTACAAAAAATCGCTAAAACGCTCTCTATTCTCTCCACGCTATCTATTCTCTCCACGCTTAAGAATTCTGAAACCCTAAAACCCTGAAACTAATAATCTAAAATTGCCCAGCTGTCTTCAGATAATGGAGAATTTTGAACGCGCCCCCTCGTCTTCGACACAGAAACGAGGATCCATCAGTCTCGACGGTATGTGAAACCCTAAAATCGATACACTTTTGTTCGGCGACAGCGTTTTAGAAATCAAAATCACAAAACGAGACGATGATGTTCGTCTATTTTACTCGACTCTGACATGCTCTGTTCCCCTGTTTTGATTTTACATTTTTTTGAAATCGTACGTTGTGTTTTGTTTCGTGGTTTTGCGATGTTGACCCACATGTTGTTTTGCCTCCGAAAAGAATGAATTTAAAAAGAATGCTTGCGTTAACGTTAACTTTAATGTGAGTCGTATGTTTAGATTTAGGTTTGTTTGTTTGTCTGGTACACCACTATGTACTGCGATTGCGTTAACGTTTACGCGTTGATGTAATTGCGTTAACGTTAACGCAAATAGACATTTGCCTGTAAAAAGGAGGTAGACCCTTTTGCGTTACTCGTCGGTATTTTTCTCAAATCTGGTACAACGTTTTGGTTTTTGAGAAAAATGCAAAGATGTTAACGCATATATTGTGGTGCGTTAACGTTGAAGCAAAATAGTTGCCTATTTTTGTTACGTACTGAGTGATATGGATGACTGCTTTAACGTTAACATTAAAGTGAGTCTTGTGTTTAGATTTAGGTTTGTTTGTTTGTCTGTCTGGTACACCACTATGTGCTGCGTCTTGCGTTAACGTTAACGCATGGATTTAATTGCGTTAATGTTAACGCAAATAAACATTTGCTTTAAAAAAGGGAGGGGGCCGTTTTGCGTTACTCGTCTGTATTTTTCTCAAATCTGGTACGATATTTTGGTTTTTGAAAAAAATGCGTTAACGTTAACGCATATATTGTTGTGCGTTAACGTTAATGCAAATAGTTGCCTATTTTTGTTACATAACGAGGGATATGGATGACTGCTTTAACGTTAACGTGTGGCTTGTAATGTGCATTAACTATGTTTCCATGTCGTTCTTCCAGTAAAACTCCTTAAGAAACCGAAAAAGGAAAGCTCGAGCCAGATGACATTCCTTTATCGTTCTAACCTTAAGCAGACGTATGAATTGTTGAAAGAGTGCAAACTCAATGATCAGCATAAGATGCTGCTGGCCAGGACCCCATTCGCAAAAATATTCGAGACATTATATGAGCAGCGAGTGACGCTTGAAAACGTCCACAAAAATGATGATCTCATTGAAATGATCATCCGATGCTACAACCCTGCACGTGGGGGGTTTAGGATAGGAGGCAGGCTCATCCGGATAACCCCGCTTGACATCCAGCTTATATTCGGGATAGCAACGGGCGAAGAACCCATTGTTTTGAGTCGCTACACAAAATCCACTCTCCCTTCATATCCAAGCTAACATTCGCAGACCGCAGGTTTAGTGTTGCATATTTGAGATCACAAGTGCAAGCGAATGTGAACGCCACGGACAATGAAACAGTGCAGGATGTTGTGCGCATGGTTATTCTACACCTGATGACCATGTTCTTCTTTGCAACAACTGGCCAGCAGGTCCAGAAATCGTTGGTTCGCTATGTTGAAACGATTGAAGACATGGCAAATTACAACTGGACAGCTGCGATATTCACAGATCTCGAAACCAACCTCAAGAAATCGTACATGGAACCCCGGTCGGTCACGGGATGCGTGCTTGCTCTCCAGGTATACACATACTCATTGTGAAAAACGTTTTTCAAATTACAAGTGTTGTTTGTGGACCTTACTTTGACATATTACAACTTTTACTTACAGTATTGGTTGTGCGAGCACACAACGTTGGTTGACCACACCGAGGGTAGGGAGCATAGTGTGCCGCGTTTGGAGCGGTGGTGCCTCACTACTTTTTCTTCCAACTTGGGAGGCATTCCCCTCGGGCTACTGCCAGCTGATAAGGTAAACAAAAAAAACATGTTGTGCTTTTAACTTTGATGCTAGTACGTAAAACATGGTATGTGATATTTTGCGTTTTGGTTAACGCAATTAGTTGTTGCGTTAACGTTAAAGCAATATAAGTTATGTATGGCTGGATTGTTATATGCGTTAACGTTAAAGCATATAACTAATTTGCGTTAACGTTAACGCAAATAATAAGTGCATTAACGTTAACGCAAATAATTAGTGCGTTATAGAAAATAATAAGTGTGTTAACGTTAACGCAATAAATAAGTGCGTTAACGTTAACGCAATAAACAAAACCCAGAGATGTTTGTGGCTGACTTGTTATTTGCGTTAGCATTAGCGAGCTTAGTTGTTGGTTTTTGTGCTTATATTTACCGTTAACGCAAGCAATTTAACTTTGATGTTAACACAATCAGTTAGTTATTTTTTTTTTTTGGGAGGGAGGGGGGTGTGTGTGTGTGGCTCAGTTAACGTTAATGCTTGCACATGCTTGCCAGGTGAAAGATCAGCCCGCTGATGAGACTTTGGCAGAGCTTCAAATGGGGATTGCTTTGAAAGAGGATAGTAATGACTCAATTAACGATAGCCCGGGCAATAAGGGCGGAGATCCAGACGCTGCTGCTGCTGATGATGGCTATGATGTAATGGTTGACGACATCATAGGGCGGTATCTCACACCCCTCATATATCATCCTTCTCCCGTCCCAACTCAAACCGCAACTGATTTGGGTGATGATGCTGCCCCCGCTGAGAGTGCATTTTGCACACCTTCAGTGGGTGACTTGAGGCCACCATCTGTCTCCGCAGGTGCAGTTGATGACATCCGCAGACAGATCGACCAAATGCAGGGTGAGTTCTCTACGAATAAGATGGAAAAAGATCAGACCATTGCAGCGTTGCATAGGGTGATCGCAATCATAACCGCTGCCAAAGTCGAGAAAAAAAAGGAGATTGATAATCTGAAAGCGTCGTCTTTGCAAGAAAAAGAAAGTTATGAGCGTTCTGTCTCTAATCTCTCTGCAAGATTAGCGAAATCAATTGGGGAGAAGAGAGACATCCTAACGGAAATGAGCGTGCATGACGTGACTCAGAAGTATAAAGAGGCCGCCGTCGATACAGAACAAGCTAACCTTAGGCGGAGATATGACGAACTTGCCCAGGAGGTGGAAACACTGAAAAAAATAATCGAAACGTTGAATCAGCAACATGTTGATGCTGCTGGCGAAATGAAGAAGAAATATAATGATCTTGCCCTTGACTTGAAGGCAGAACAAGAAATAAACAAACTGTTGTGGCAAGAGAAGAAGGAGATAGCCAAATCAGACGTTAAAATGCGTGTGGCGCTCAATAAACAAATACAGGACCTACAGACGAAATTGAACGCCCACATGCAAATGGGGGGTAGGGGTACCCCTACCACTCTCGCAGTTCGCGAACCTCAAGAACCTCCTCAAGAACCTCAACCGCTGTCTATGGTTATGCCGACTGACACCCCCGATGCGCCGTTGCCTGGGGAGGCAACGCAAAAAGTTAGCTCCATGGTTGGTCGGGTAAAGAAAAAGGAGAGGCAACCAAAGAAACAAGGCAGCAATTTTGTCTACCCCAAAGCAAAAGGGAAAGGGAAGCAGAAAGAGAGATCTGACATAGTTAACGTCGATGAGCTCCCCCTGGAAACGATGTATGAAGACAATGCAGTACTCCCAGCTCATAATTCGACGACCGTTGGTGCGATGCTTGTTGACAACGATTGGGAGAAGTTGATTGTGATTTCCAAAAAGGGACCAGGGTAAAAAATAAAAAATTACTCAAAGTGCCTGTTTACTTTTGAAATTTCTTTTTCCATAAAAATGTTTGCTGATCATGTGATATGTTGTTTTTGACAATGTTCCAGTACATTTGTGTTTGGAGGTGGGAAACCCATGGCCACGGTCTCGTGTGGCGACATCATTTGCATGATTATGGAGCGACGTGTGTCGGATAATGTATGAAACCGTCAGCATAGTGTTTGTGATTGACCTGATTAACTGATTACATCAACTTGTTTCGTAAAAATGTACTTGTGTTGACAAAATTTGCGTTAACGTAACGTTAACGTTAAGTTAACGTGTTTGTCTTTCTCCCTCCCTTTACTTACAGGTTATTGATTCGTATGGAGAGTGTTTGGAAGATCAAATTAGATCAATCGCGTGTGGATGACCACGCCAATCGTGCTGCTGCACGAAACGCGGTTCGCGCTATCATGCATTTGGGTAAGACACTTTAGCACATGTTAGTTTTTTTTCCTTTTTCATCCAAACTAGATAACACGTAAAAACAAAATCATAGAATCTTATACGGGAGGACAACAATGTGCTGCTGAAGGAACTGTACTACACAATCTCCGCCGCGTTCAGCAAAGAAACCCGTTATATTGTGTTCCCGATGAACACTACCGGTCGCCATGCGTCACCCAATCATTGGACTGTAATGGTGCTGGATATACCCGATAAAAAATGGACGTTCTACAATTCCATCCGACCTAGGAAGAACACGACCGATCATTATTATAATGATGCACTTACGGTGGTATGTGATTTAATGTGTGACTACTTTGATTGTCTCTAACTACACTCTGTTTTGTTTGACTAACCTAAATTCTGAACAGAAAAGGTTTGTGGAACGACATATCAACATGAAAATACATCCAGATTGGGGTGACGCACGTATAGAACAATGTCTCGATTCGCCACAACAACGCGGGGCGTAAGTTCACCCGTTCGAAACATGTGTACTAAAAATTGTATGTATTTGCAAATTTATCATTCTCATCTGTTTACCTTCCCCCCCCCCCCCCCCGGGTTTGCAGGACTGATTGCGGCATTTTTGTTATGTACATTATGAAACAATATGCTACAAATATGCCCGTCCCGAAAAAACTATCGGTGGCAGATGTACGGGGTGTCCGGAGAGACGTAATACACGCTCTGCTCAACCATCCGCACTACAGTTGGGTCCCCATGGTGGGCGTCGATGTTGAAACAACCCAACCAGAGCAGGGCACAACCTGACCTGTGGGGGGGAGTTTATCAATGATACGAAACAAAAATCTGAGAAAATGTATATATCCCCCTGATTTATTCATTTTTTGCGATTGTGGGTGCGTGTGTTTTATCAGTGCTTTAACGTGCAAATGCGTTATTGTTGACTCGAACAAAAATGTAATTAACTCTTATTTCATCCGTTGATTTATTGCGTTGAATGTTTTGCCTTTTGAATTTGATGTTGGGTTTGTAATTGTGTTAATTGTTAACGCAATTTGTAATTTTACATGCGCTGGCTGTAACCCAACGCGTTAACGTTAATGGGCTTAGTTAATGTTTAGATTTGGTTTAGTTTGTTGGTCATACTGAACAATTTTGACGTTTGCAAGTTAACGTTAACGCAATTTTTTTTTGATTTGTTCAGGTCTGTAAAATATTGCGTTAACGTTAACGCAAATTACCTTAAATGCTTAAAAAAATTGCATTAACGTTAACGTAGTTGTATCTTAATTGCGTTAACGTTAACGCAAATATGTTAAATGGGCTGGTTTGTTAATCCGTTAACTTTAATGCAATTTGTACTTTCGTTCACGTTAACGTTAACGCAAAAACAAATGCAGTTGTTTTGTTTCTGAACTTTAAAGAACTGCGTTAACGTTTGACTTTGTTACTGGGTTGTATTTGTCGTGATGTTAACGCGTTATAAGTTACATGTGATGGTTTCCTTACTGCGTTAATGTTAACACAATTAGTTGTTGTAATATTCGTTCACGTTAACGTTAACGTAGTTGTATCGCTCTTATGCTGGTTTGTAATAAAAAACCGTTAATGTTTACTCGATTAGTTATTTGAGTTTTTTGGTTGTAAAATGCGTTCGCGTTAACGTTAATGCAAACTGTGATTGCTCTTAACTGGTTGGTTACAAAAAAAAGGCATTTAACCATGGGCGATTAGTTGAGGTGGGTCTTGTAAATGCGTTAACGTTAATGCGATTAAATATATACAAAAAAATTATGAAAGCGTTGAACATTAAAATGTGCGAATCATACTTGCGTTGACGTAAACACAAAAAAAAGTTTGTGTGTGTTCGTTACCTGTTTACGCAAAACAAAAACATCATGTAAAAAAACGAGGTTCCACCCCCCACTGACATTAAACACATAAAGTGTTGCTGTGTCAAAACTACATAAAAGGGAATATTTGATTACTCTGTGCTTTAAATTGAAGCAGTGCATGTCTTCCTGTTGTGGTGCCCATTCTTTTTGCATCTACCACATCTTATTTCTGGGATCTCACCCCTTGATGGGATGCGTTTCTTCCGCGGTCGACCTGGTTGTTTTTTTGTGATCGGCGGGATAATTACAGCTTCCGATGCATTCCATTCCGATTTCTCGAAGGTGGGTACACCATATATACCTTCCGAGTAGGTCATTCGGTAATATTCCACCAAGAAAAATGACTCATCGGATGAATGTATATTCTGGCCGTTTTTTTTGTATCGCCGCACAAGCATGAACACACGGGAACCCGTTTTCCTGCCACCCGAAGCAGGAGCACTTTTTTTTATCCACATCAACCAGAACAGATGGGATCGAGTGCACTTCATATACATTGTTGCCGCACTCAACAACATTCCACGTCTGCCCGTCACTTATCATCCGCGACAATATTTTGTCGCGTACTGGGCATAGGAAACCCGTCATCTGGAGTGATTCGGCACATCTCACTGACAACTGGTTCATTACCTTGCACCTAATCTTGTCGACCATTAATATGATCGGCAGGTGCCGGTAATCACGAATCCATGCGTTGAATGACTCCGCTAGGTTGGATGACATCTCCCCATATCTTTTGCCTTTGAAAAACATATTGCATAAGTTGTCTGGCGGCACATCCTCTAGGAAATTCTCTACTCGTCCCATACCTTCTGTTCTTAATTCTTCCCTCAGCTGGTAGTATTTGTCAAGCGTCGTCGCATATGCCATCATCGAATATTTGTGCACGAGCTTCTCCTTCCACGCTTGTTTCAAACCCGCTAATTTGTCTCTCATATTGTTCTTCAGGTGGTTCAAGCAATAAGAATGAAAACAATCTGGGAACATCTTCCGGACCCCTTCAAGAATGCCACTATGTCGATCAGAAATGAAGGTTAGCACACGTTCTTTCGCCACAATTTTTTCTAAATTGGTCATGAACCAATACCAGTTGTCATCGTTCTCTGCATCAACAACAGCGAATGCAACCGGGAAAAGACCTGTCCATTTACGAAAAACACAAAACATATCATCACGCAATGAAAAAAAATATTGTATACACAGCCGTTTAATGCGTTAACGTTAACTCATTAACGTTAACGCATTAACGTTAACGTTGCAAAAAAATTCCATTACTCATCCCCAAACATGATCAGCTTGTCTCATCAGAAACACACACATCCCCCACCCCCCACACCCCCTCGCAAAGACTGTTAAAAAAAATGTAAAAAAAAAAAAAGGAAAGCGTTAATTGCATCTAATGTGTTAACGATAAGTGTTATTGCGTTTATGTAATAAGTAATCAACCAATTTACCATTGTTTCCATCATTTGCGCTGGCCGCCAACAAACACCCCTTGTATCTACCCCCCAGAAATGTCCCGTCTAGAAACAGCATCGGCCTGCAGTATTTGAACCCGTGCGCAGTCACATAGAACGATACAAACAGTCTCTTGAAATGCCTAGTTTCTTTATCATAATCCAACGCCAGGTGGCTGCCTGGATTCGTCTGCCTGCATGCA
The DNA here is from genome assembly GCA_016647705.1 of Eucommia ulmoides. Taxonomy (NCBI): domain Eukaryota; kingdom Viridiplantae; phylum Streptophyta; class Magnoliopsida; order Garryales; family Eucommiaceae; genus Eucommia; species Eucommia ulmoides. Next base: position 14,671,801 of record CM028336.1, on the reverse strand, counting down.
TCCAAGTACCAGCACAATTGATCATAAGACGATTCGTGGTCGCCGTACAAATCATCCCGAGCTTTTTCCACGCCATTCCATGCAATGTGATATGGGATCTCAATCCCATAGTTGTTCTTGAACGTGTGAACAACGTCAATTGGGCGAGTTGACGGGGTATTCCGAACTAAGTCTAAAAGACATGACTTCACAACGCTACAGTTCATCTTCTCATTCCTCGCTGTCCTATAAGCAGCGCCGCAACTATGATTTCTCTGGAACTCCCAAATGTAAAAAAACCCATTCATTTCGTCTAGCCTGTCATGCACTCTCTATTTGCAATCCCTCTCCTCCTTGAGCGAACATTCAGCTGTCACCCTCTTCTTGTCGTTCTTTATGTACTGAAATGTGAAACCCATTTGTACAGCATATTTCCTCAGTGATTCTCTAAATTCCGATATTCCACCCTTAAAAATCTGCCCGGCTTCTTTAAGACCTTCAGCCCAATGATCGGACAATAATGCCTTTTTAGGCAATGGGCAGAAAACGGACAACATGTCGTCCTCCCCGTCCATGCAATCCCGCTCCCCCTGTCCCGTTAGATATTCAAATAACATCCTGTCCCGACTGCCGCTTGGTCCGCTACCTCTGCCGCGTACCTTTATCTCCACCCCGACATATTCAAGCTTCATTGCTCGTGCAAGGCTAACCATTACCTCTACGTCATCCTGACACGATATTAGGCACCTGTCATGCCCTGGTATGGAATAAAACATCTCGAACGAAACATCCCTCAACACGTCCTACCACGACAACACATTTTGAATAAGCACCGCTTGCGTGAAATCATCATCCACCTTGACGCCCAACGAGTAACCATCAAACTTGCACATAAAAAATATGTGTGTAGCCATTGACCCCCCGAGTAAATCTGCAAGATCAGACAGATGCAAACCTAAAGTGGAAGAAAAAAACAGTAGATAAACATTAATCTGTAACCGCGCTTACTAGTAAATGCGTAAACGTTAACGCAATCAAATTGACTTGTAAAAACAGGGGTTACATTAACGTTAACACTGCGTTACTCTGGTCCAGCAGTTAGATTAATTGCGTAACCGTTAACACATAAACTTAAAATGCGTAATTGTGCGGGAAAAAAACAGTCTAGATAACTTAATGCATCACCGTTAAATACATTATCTAAATGCGTTAACGTTAACGCAATCCAGCACTATACTGATTGCGTAAACGTTAATGCATTACTTCATGCGTTAACGTTAACGCAAAAATTTTGGGAATAAAAAAAAATACATCCACAAAATCAGGTTTCGTGGTTTGACCATTGTAAACCGTCACCGTTGATGCATTAACTTAATGCGTCACCGTTAAATGCATTACTTAATGTGTTAACATTAACGTAATCCAACACTACACTGATTCGTAAACGTTAATGCATTTTTTAGGTAATGCATTTAACGTTAACGTTAACGCAAAAATAGCAGCTTGTTAAAAACCTGTTAACGTTACCCGTTTTATTGTTTATTGAATACAAAACGAGTGCTTCTGTAGTTTGTAGCATCTTACTTTTTGGAAAAAAATTGAAAAAACTGTGAGTTAAATAACTTTACAGTGTACAATCATTACGTTAACGTTAACGCAAAAAAAAAATAGTTACAGTTAAAACATGTTTACGTTGAAAGCGTTTCGTTGAATACACCCCGATAACCGTTGTATCTTGGAGCATCTTACTTTTCAGAAAAAAGCTGAAAAACTGTGAGTTAGTTAAGTTTACCATGTACACCCATTTTCTAACTGTGTTTGATTGTATCCACATTGTTCTTACGTTGTCATACACACAAAAACCGGAAGTACGTTAACGTTAACGCATTGCTCACGTTATCTCGTAGCGTATATTCCTCACGAATGGCATTCATTCATCGCCACCCATCGAACATCCAACTTCCAAAAACATTGTAACAACACCGAAAAACCCGAAAAACGATATTAAACACCCTGACTGTGTTTGCTTATATTGACATTGTTATTACGTCGTGATGTACAAAATAAACCCCCAGTGCATTAACGTTAACGTGCTGCTTACGTTTCCTCAGGAGTGTACATTATTCACAAATGGGCATTCGTTCATCGCCAAACTCGAACATCCAACTTCGAAAACGTTGTAACAACTCCGAAAAACCCAAAAAACGATATTAAACGCGACTATATAACTTTTCAATGAATACAATCGAGTAACTGACCTGTTTCGCCTTTAGACACAGTGATATAGTCGCCGTCGCGTGATATAGCCGCCGTCGCCGTCGTTTCAAAATGTTCACCTCGTATCGGTTCTGCAACGCCTACAATTTTGAATCGAATGTTTTTGAAAATCCGCGCCTGTATAAGGAATGTCGTACATGTATTTGAATCAGCGTATGAAAATCTCTGTTTTGTCGCTTACCATAACCAAAACGATTCGTCCATTTGGCTCGTCGGTGTGAATAGGGGTATTATCGTCCATTGCCGTTCGCCTTGTCTTCATCGGAGGACTGAAATCTAAACCCATCGTACGGGATGGTCTGAGTCCTAAACGGTCTTGTGAAAAGGGTTTTACTCTAACTGATCTCTCTATAAGGGACTATTTAATAAAAAACTCTAATTAAAATGCAATTTTTATGATTTTTCTCAAATTAGTTTGAAAAGAATGAAATTAAAATATCCATTTTTTTATTGGAATTCCCAATTTGAAAAAACGAAGTGAAATTGATTGTTAATTTGATGAATTTTGAGAAATAATAAAGTTTTGGAGTCAAAATAAAACCTTCTATAAAATAAACCATTTCTTAAAATTGTCACTTGGGGACCGAAATTGAAGTTGTTTACAAAAAAATTAGTTTTTTAAAACTTATTTTTTGAAAAATGATGTTTTCCATCTTTATTGCACAACCCTCACCAACCCCGAGTATAAAAAAATGCAACTTCCATATACCTAGGGTTCACAACCCTAGGTATATGGTTCACTTTCACTATATATATATATATATATATAATAAAAAAAAAAATCAAACCCGGGGTTGTAAACCTCGGGTTTGTGCTGAAAAATCAAAGAAACCCGGGGTTTATGCATAATTTTTTCAACAAACGAAGTGGTGTGTTTTGTGCTATAGAAGTTAGAGAAAGGGAAAGTGGGCTTGTTTGTGTATGGGAGAAAGAAAAGCCAAGTTTGTGACCGAGATAGAGAAATAGTAAGGGAGAGAGTTACATGTGTGTGAGAAAGAGGAAAGAAGTAATTGGTAATTGTGTGCCACAGAGAGACTTTGAGTTGAAAAGGAGAGAGCTACATTTTAGACAGGAGACTTTACTAAATTACGCTTATAGTCCCTTCATCTTATTGTAGAATATTTGTCTTTTTTTTTTTTTTTCAATGTATTCTATAGTTTATTCTATTTTAATTTTAAATTTAATATAAATCTCTTAATTATATTTCATCTTGTATTTTAGTTTCATAGTCAATATTCCATCCAATTTTTTGAAAGTAATATATAAAATTTTCATCCAATTTTTTGAAAATATTTATGATAAAAAAATTTAAATCAAAATTAAAATAAATGAATAATTTTGTCTATTCCATCAAAAAATAAAATAACAATATTAATTTCATGCATTTTCAGTTAATTTAAATTAAAAAATAATTTTAATTTTGTTCAAAAGTAAAAATAGGTAAAATACATCGTTTTAAAGTGAAAGAGAATAAAGTAATAATTAGACAAAGTAATGAACGGATAAAAGGCAATTTACTCAAGCCAATTTACGGAGAAAGTATTCAAAAGAAGTCAAAATGTTTAGGGGTAAAAAATGCAATTTTCCCATCAAATTTCCTTTTCCACGAGGAGAGGGAAGGAGCACTAAACAAAGTTGCAATGAGTAAATTATATTTTATCTCCTCATTACTTTATTTAATTATCACTTTATTCTCTTTTACTTTAAAATAATCCACTTTACCTATTTGTACCTTTGAACAAAGTTAAAACTATTTTTTTCATTTAAATTAACTGAATATGCATGAAATAATTTTTTTTTTTAATTTTTATAAAATAGACAAATTTGTCCTTTTATTTTAATTTTGATTTATTTATTTTTTTATCATAAATATTTTTTAAAAATTAGATGAAAAGTTTGTTTAGTGCTCTCTCCTCGTGGAAAAGGAAATTTGATGAAAAAAAATTACATTTTAACACCTAAACTTTATGATTATTTTTGAATATTTTCTCACTAATATTTTTTTAATATATTTTTTTCGTCAAATTCAATTAATTTTTTTGTTTTAACTGAAAAATATATTAAAATATAACTAAAAATATATTTTTTTAAAAAATAGTTACATGTAACTAAAAAAAATTTGGCGATGGGAGGAAGTAGGTGACACTAGTGGCCGATGATACAAATCTTAATTACAAGTATTTGATTAAAGATATAAAAAAAATATTGACTATTGAATTAAAATACAAGATAAAATATAATTAAGAGATTTATATTAAATTTAAAATTAAAATAGAATAAACTACATAATGCATTTAAAAAAAATCTACAATAAGGTAAAGGGATTATAAGTGTAATTTACGAAACTCTCCTCTATAAAATGTAGCTCCATCTCTCTTTCTCAACTCAAAGTCTTTATCTCTCACACACAATTACTAACTACTTCTTCCCTCTGTCTCACACACATGTAACTCTCTCTCTCTATCTCGGTCACAAATTTGGCCTCTCTCCCTCACACACACAAATGAACTCTCTCTCTCTCTCTCTCTCTCTCTAACTTCTCTAGCATAGAACACACCACTTCATTTGTCGAAAAATGATGCCAAAACCTGGGATTTTTAACCTCAGGTTTCTTTGGTTTTTCAGCACAAACCGGGACCCCGGGTTTGAGTTATTTTTTTGAAAAAAATAAAAATATACACACACATATATATATATAGATAGATATATAGATATAGATATAGATAACCCATGTAACGGCTCGGTTTCTTAGGGCCGCCACGCGGTTTCTCCCTTTGGAGAAATTAACATTAAGAATTTCCTATGTTAGGATTCTGGTTATGTTTATTATGGACCAGTAGTGGCATTAGCTACTGGGTGGGTGACTAGGTGTTGGCAGGTGCGGGGTGGAAGATCGGCCTAGTTGTCAGGCAAACGGTAACTGTAGTAGCCAAAGAAATATTCTCTCCAGGGTCATATTCGGCTTCTAAGTGCTGACATCTCCATTCAACGTGCAACTAACAGACCGCCATTGGAAAAACTAAGAAAGAGAAGTCGCCATTTTGATAACATTCAACTAGACTAGATAAGAAATGACACATTTTCTCATCCAAAACTGTAATGTAAATCAATAAGAAATAAAAGGATCTATTTATAATTTGAAAACTCATAAAAGGCCAAAGATCTGTGCACGGATGAAGCTAAATAATAATCAGGAATGATAAAATTAAAATGTTTCCACATCAAAATATCGACAAACGGAGCAAGAAATTAATGAATTTGCAAGATTGCTAATATTGTAGCCGCAAGAGATAAATTAACTTTACTATTCAGAAATTTGTAGGAAGAACCAACAAATGAACTAAGAAGATAATTCTCGGATAATGGTGAAACCAAAAGCATCAGTTCATTTTATTTTTTTTACAGTATCACAGTAAAGGGTACCATAAACCAAACCTAGAGTAGTCACAAACTCGCTCTGATATCACCTGTAATGACCTGGTTTCCCAGGGTCGTCACACGGTTTCTCTCAAGGAGAAATTCCGCTAAAACCGAACGATCAATATTTATTACTCGTAAACTCCAAGAAATTTAACAACACTACAGCGACCAATTATATTTAATACAAAAATACATCGATTTAAATTTTTCAATACAATCGTTAAATTTCCGTTAAATTTAGGGAAAAATACAATTTAGACTCTCTAACTATTGACACATTTCTAAGTGGTCCCTCTAAGTTTAAACGTTTCATTTCAAACCCTCTACGTATCATAACGTTTCAAATTCGTCATTCTGTTAGAAAATCAATTAAAACTGACGGAATTGAGGGGCAAAATGGTCTTTTCAAGTTTTTTAAATTTTTTAATCATTTTTAATTAATTTTTTTTTCTCTCTCTCTCTCCCGCCACCTCCCTCTCCCTCCTTCCCTCTCCCCGCCACCTCCCTCTCCCTCTTCCTCCCCTTCCCCTCTCTCCCTCCCACCCCACCCCCTGTTACGGGAGTGGGGTGGGAGGGAGAGGGAGGTGGCAGGAGAGAGAGAGAGATAGAAAGAGAAAGGGGAGGAAGATATATATATATATATATATATATATATATATATATATATTAAAAAAATTAATTAAAAATGATTAAAAAATTTAAAAAACGTGAAAAGACCATTTTGTTCCTGAGATTCTGTTAATTTTAACGGAATCTCTAATGGAGGGACGAATTTTATGATACGTAGAGGGTTTGAAATGAAACGTTGAAACTTAAAGAGACCACTTAAAAATGTGTCAATAGTTAGAGGGTCTAAATTGTACTTTTTTTTCTTAAATTTAATTGACATTTATATGTCAATAGCATAAATCAAGGAAAATATCATTTATAAATTTATTAATTACAACCTTTAAAGTAAAATTACCAATAGACATTGTCAAAATCATATAAATGTAGTTGTTGTAATAGACTATCATCAATTTGTTTAATATATGCAATAAGTAGATAAGTAATTTTACACAATTTAGGCTAATGATTTCGAATTCAACATACAACTTCTAATAATAACCACAATTTTGACCGAATATTTATTCCATAAAATCCTATAATTTTTACAATCCGACGAGCGACAAATAATCAAATATTTTGTTTTATAAAAATATTATAATTTATAATACGACGACGATAATTATAATTATCGAATTTATAATTTATCGATTTATTGAATCGAATTTACAACGGTGAATAATAAATACAACTATTACAATTTTAAATAGAAATTCTACTAAAATTCCCGTCTTCGTCTCGCTCTCATCGGCCCTACAATCAACACTGTGGGGTTGTGAGTTAACGCTCAGTAGAATTTTAACCTCTCCAATACGTACATTTAATCAAACCACAAATAAACATATAAACGTGTGTCTCTCATAATTTTCACATAATATCCCTAAATGTTTTATGAAAACTAACAGTTAAAATTTAACAACAACTTAGCATGAATCACATACTCAAGAGAGAGAGAGAGAGATTAAATAAAAATGTTAGAAGAGTTAGATATTCTACTTGAAATCTAAAGTCAAAATCTGAGCCGAGATCGATCTTTTATTTAATTAATGTTCTCACCAAAAACATTTGATTCTCGGAGAGTTACTGTTACCTCGACCTGTCTGAGCGACCTATGGCGAAGTTTCTTTCTCTAGAATGGTTTTCTTGTCCTCCAAAAGTGTTGGGAAAGCCTCTTATTTATAGGCGAAAACGTGATTAGTGTAAAATAAGATCAAGGCCTTAAGCTCGGATTATCGGTAAGTAGTCAGGCGCGTGGGCGGGATGGCAGATTAGAGCTATGGGCTTGGGCCTTGGGCCCTTCACTGTTGATGGCGGGGACTTAGGCTTGACCTGCCGAGGAGGCGAGTCAGGTTAGTCTCAATAGTAAAGGATGGTCTGGGCACTCCGACCTTCCATTGACTACCGTCTTCACACGACTCCTGGGGAAAGTCCTCTTGCGTAAAGCTGACCGACCTGGGGGCTGCCTGGGTTGTCTATACACCAGGCTAGTACGAGGCCGTTGGTAACGTGACAGATCTAACCTGAGTGGTTGACACTTGGAGGGGGCCCGACTTTACCTACATCAGTTTCCTGCTAAGCCTTAGCATGGAAATGGGACATGAAACGTTGAGGATTCAGAGGTCAAGCCTCTGGGAATGATCAGCCGGGCCGATGGAGAGAAGGGACGGTAGAATTGGGATGGTGTAGCTCGACCAGGCGTTCTCTTTGGCTTTCCCTAGAAGCTAGACCGAATTCTACCAAATGAGCCCTTTGGTTTCCCCTGGAAGCCAAACTGTCAGTCCGACCGGATGTACGACACATGTCTAAGGGTGCGGGAATGGAAGTCCTACGAACTGTTCGATGTGATGCGATGGTTTGGCTTCTCGGCACCCTATAAATACGCATCCCACTCTTGAAATTTTCTCACCAGATTCCTGCGAAAGCTCTTCCCGACCTCTTGAGCACGGTACTTCTCTTGCCTTTGTCTTTCTTTATTTTCTTTTCATATCTTCTTCTTCTTTATGTCTTTTGTCTTTGGGTCCAGCTGGTTGGGAAGTAGCGCGTCCCTAATCGATGTGATAGCAACATACTTCCCAGGCATCTAGATTGAGCTTAGCTCATTCGTGATGGAGTTCGATGATGTGCGCGTCCCTTCGGCCTCCGGGTTGGCAGGTGAGCAAGAGCTCGCCATTCAGTGGACGTCTTCTTTCGAGGAGTCTCAGGGGGGGACTAGGGGCATTCCCTACGCCTGGTATCCCCTGTAGGTCTCTGAGGACAAGGAGTGAGATGGGCTCCTCCGGTGGTTCTACGGCCGCCAGACCATCAACGTCCGGATATCCTCTCTAGGGGAGCTCGACTTCTCGTCGACCGGCCTGTGAGGTTTCCCTGGATGCTTTGGTCTTGAGGATGGAATCCAACCTTTTAGAAAAAGATTTTCGAAAACTGCGTACTACATACGTGATTCCTAACTTGGTCGAGCTACGTGCTCCCGGGCTAGATGACTGAGCATGCGACCCACCCGAGGGGTTCTTCGCAGTTTACAACCAGTAATTGCAAGCAGGGCTACGATTCCCCATCTACCCTTGGGTAAGGGAAGTCTACTGGGACTTAGGTCTGTGTCCATCACAAGTCTCTCCCAACAGAATCCGCATGATCGTGTCTTTTTACACCATTTTCCTGGACGAGGGAATTACGTTGTCCCTTGAGTTGTTCCATACGCTATTCTTAGTGAAAGTCATGCCTAACAGGAAGGGCTAGTTCTATCTCTCGGCCCGGCGAAAATTCCTTAAGGGTTACCCCGATTCTATCAAGGATTGGAAGTCGGGAGTTTTTTTCTTAGGAGGTACCAGGTAGGAGGCTGATGAGGCGCCGTTGTTTGATTTTCTGGTCTAGAGGCATTGGGGAGATCTGGGTAAGCCTTCTCAGCTCAGACCTCGTTCCTCCTCACCCAGGTTCCTATTCTAACATGCTCACCTTTTCAGTGATGAAGAAACGTAAGCCCAACTCAGAGATCCTAAAAAAAAAGAGGTGATTCTTTAGACCCTGTACACTCACGTCGGCTTGCTACTCACATCGTGCCTGTATGATGTTTATTTCTGGAGTGACCCCTCTCTGTTTGCGCCGACCCTAAACCAGAATTCTTGGAACGGTAAGCACCTTAAGCTCAGTCCAATCATTTTATTTTACTTGAAATTATTTTTCTTCGTCGACTGACGATCATTCATTTTTTTTTTACAAATGGACATGGTGGCGATAGCCTGGATGGCGGCGAAGGGAGTGGAGGTGCGCCATGTCGGTCAAAAGACCGAGGAAGTAAGACTTGTCAACCAGGCGGGGCCTGTCCCTACCCAAAGAAGGCTTGGGACCCCGGCCATCGCAAGAACTGAGTAGACAGGAATCATCCGGGGAGATCCCGCCCTTTTCGCGAGACAAGACAAGAGGAAAAGGAAGGCGGGGATGTCTGATGCACCAACCGGACATCACAAGAGGAGCCGACCCACCATCAAGGTCCAAGAAAAAAAGCAGCCACAAAGGCGTGGCAAGAGGCCTAGAGAGGTCGTTATCCAGACAGGGCTTCTTCTCGACAAATCTACCACCCAAAACCCTACCGTGCTGATGAACTTCGCTCTGCGGATGGTACCGTCGATGGACAGGACAAGATTCTCCTCAAAGTCCGACGCCAAACTCTACGCTGACATGAATTGGCATGTACTTTCGGTACGTTGTTATCCTCGGGCAGCACTTACTTTTTTAAATTGTTAATGACCATGTTGTCGACCTTGCAGGGGATGTTCTCTTCGCTGGAGGCCAGTGCCCACCTACACCAGGCCATCCAATCGCTCGAAAGGGCTAACGAAACAAAGGGAGGAGGACATCTGTCTCCTGGAAGACTACCACAAGGAGATGGAGCGGATGTGCAACGAGATAAAGCGGATACGCTACGAGAAGGAGGCTGCAGAAAAGAGGACCGAGAACTTCAGGTGATCTGAGCATATTACCAGGTCCCGACTAGAGGAGATTCAGAGGGACCAAGCGGCCAAGCTGGAGAGAGCCTGAGCTGAGACTTGAGCTGAGGCAGTCGCCCTTTATAAGAAGAGTGAAGAATTCACTAGGCTTCGATACCGCATCACTGTTGGCGTGATCCAGCTCGATTTCAAAGGAGCAGTTAACTCTATCCAGCGCCAGTTCCCGGAGGTCGACCATACGAAAATAACCCTCGAGCTTACCGACCAGGACATTACCGATGCTCAGACCCAGTAGGATGTAGGTATGGACGAGCTGACCACTGAGCTAGCCCTTCCAGAAGTTGGGTCGAGTTGTCCAACAGGGAGCCGTGACCAGGCCAATACAGAGGAGGCCATTGGCGAGCAGCCTAGTCTAGAACAGTAGCACCTCAACCCTCAGCCCAAATAGATTACCTAACTTAGCTTTAGTTAGTTTTTTTTTTGTTCGGCCCGACAAATAACGGGCTTGTATATCACGAGTAGTAGTCCCACTTCTCTTTTTTGTAATCACGTTTTGACAACTTAATAGAACTTCTGTTTTTTCCCTTGCACAAACCTTGTCTATACTTTTCAGCCTTTATTTTATTGGATGGATGATGATGATGATTTTTTTTTTTTTATGTGTAAGTTCACAAGATTTGCCGAGCTGGAGTCTTACTCCTGTGCCCAGCAATCTGTACACACCTTGCCCCCCAGGCGACCAGAAGAGCTTGTGCCGAGTGAGCTGTTGTGGTCGACTTTGTGGTGCCCGACAGTTTTTCATCACTTGGTATGCGGGCCAGTGGATGTGCTGTTGTTGGTCACTTTGCCCCCAGATTACTAAAGCAACTCGCGACGAGCGAGCTGTTGCGGTCTTCTTTCTGGTGCTCGTCAGAGTCTCACCACTTGGTTTTTCCCTTAGTTTCTATCCTTGATTTTTTCCCCCAGACGATCTAACCAGCCCGATTTCTTTGGGTTTGCCGATCTTTTCCAAGGTGCGACCCTCTCTTTTTTTTTTTTTTTTTTTTTCATCCCCGAGGCTAAAGTGCTACCTCTGTCCGGAGGAATGGCTGCAGCACAGCTCGCCTCGACCATTGGAATGGGGGCTGCTCGGCTTCGCCTTTGCAGGGAGAAAGGCTTAGGGATGGCTCACCCTGGCCTCTCGGCACATAGAGGGCTTCCATTTTCCGCCCTAGAACTTTTTTCGGATTGTTTTGCCCCCAGATGATCTGTAGAGCTTAGTTTTCCCGAGTTTGTCGATCTTCTTTAGGGTTTGATCTGTAGATGTGCTTTTTAACGGATTGCGAAAACTAGAAACTTATTGAACCAAAAATGCTCACTTTTCATTGACTTCAACTTGTCCATTACAATTCTCGTGAGATCAAAATACAAAATTTATGACAAGTTTGCGGATTTCGCTCATCGGTTTGGTAGTAGCATTTTAGGTGCTCAGCATTCTAGGGGTACTTGAGTGGTACCCCTTCTTCCGTTTCCAAGTTATACGTGCTTGGCCGGGCTATGCGAGCCACACGATAAGGACCTTCTCAGCTCGGTGCTAACTTCTCCGCATTTTGCTCCTTAGTAGCTAGGGTGACCTTCCTTAGGACGAGGTCCCGAACGTCAAAAGATCGAGGTCGGACACAATGATTATAGTATCGAGTCGTCCTCTGCTGATAGGCGGCCTGATGAATCTGAGCCTTCTCCCTCTTTTCTTCTAGAAGGTCGAGGTTGAGAGCCAGGTCTGTCTCATTTTCAGCTGGGTCAAATGGTCGGGCTGTACGGGGAGAGGGTTTTTAGACCTCCACGGGAATTATAGCCTCCGATCCGAATGTCATCGCAAAAGGCATCTTGCCAGTAGGGGTCCGGGCTATTGTGTGATAAGCCCACAGCACGGGATACAAGTCCTCCACCCATAACCCCTTTTATTTATCCAACATGGTTTTCAGATTTTGCAAGATAGTCTGGTTGGTGACTTTAACTTGGTCGTTGGCTTGAGGGTGTCTGGGAGAGGAGAATTTCGTCCTGATCCCAAGCCCGACACACAGCTCGACGAACAGGTTGTTATCGAACTGCTTTCTATTGTCGGAGACAATAGCCCTCAGTATGCCAATTCTGCAAATCATGTATTTCCATACAAAGTCCCGAATCCGTTGCTTGGTGATCGTTGCAAGTGGCTTGACTTCAACCCACTTAGTGAAGTAGTTGATGGCAACGACCAAAAATTTTCTTTGGCTAGTTTCTTGGGAGAATGGGCCAAGTAAATAAATCCCTCATTGGGTGAACGGCCAAAGGCTGGACATCGAGACCAGCTCGGTCGAAGGGGCATGACGGTACGCTGCAAACTGCTGGCACTTATCATACATTTTCACGAATTCTCCCTTGTTCTCCAGCATCTTCGTCTAGTAATACCCACTCAGGAGTAGCTTTCTAACTAGGGACCTGCCCTCCAAGTGATTTCCACAAATTTTCTTGTGGACTTCCCTCATAACATAGTCGGCCTCTTCAGGTCGGAGACACCGGGAGTACGGATCGGAGAAGGATTTTTGGTAAAGAATCCCACCGATGAGGGCATATTGCACTACCTGGTACCGTATTCTTTGAGAGTGAGCCTGATCACTCGAAAGCGTTCTGTAGGTAAGATAGCTCACTATAGGGTTCATCCAAGTCGGCTCGAAATCCAGGGCTCATATCGTCGCGATCTCGTTCGAGGAGGCTGTGCTTGGCTCGGTGAGAAATTCAACGAGGACAATTCTCTTGAGCGTGTATTTGACTGCTGAGGCTAGGTTGTCCACGGCGTCAGCGTGCCTGTTCTCTTCTCGGGGTATTTGAGTGACTTTCACTTTCTCAAAGAGTTTTATCAGGTCTTTCACCCTCTCCAGGTAGGCCACCATGCTTGGGTCCTTCGCAAGGTAATCGTCGTTGACTTGATTGACCACGAGCTGGGAATTGCACATCATCAGAAAGGTTCTCACGTTAAACTCTCGAGCTAACCGTAGCTTGGCTAATAATGCTAATTAACCCAGTTCCAGACTATACTTCATTAACCTCCCCGAGATGTCAGGAGAGTAGAGAATTTGCCTTAACGGTTGGTCCATCAACACTACAATGGTATGAGCTTGAAAATACTAGCGTAGATTCCTTGAGATGATCAACAGGGCATAGGCTAGTTTCTAGAATTTAGTGTACCTCGTCTCGGCGTCGGTTAGGACACGGCTCAAGTAATAAATTGGGTTCTAGACACCGGTGTCCTCCCTGACCAAGGCAGCACTGACGGCTATTGGGGAGGCTACAATGTAAAGGAGCAAGTCTTCACCTTTCTGAGGCGTAGTGAGTAGGAGAGCCGATGAGAGATATCTTTTCAGTTTTTCAAAGGTGCTGTCACACTCCTCGGTCTATTCAAATGCCTTGTTACCCCAGAGGATTTTGAAAAATGAGAGGCATTTTTTGGATAACCTGGAGATGAACCGGTTTAGGGCGGCCAACCAACCTATCAGCATTTGGACCTCCTTTTTATTCTGAGAAGGGGCCATGCCGAGAACCACGCTGATATGGTTGGGGTTTGTGTCAATGTCGAGTTGGGAGACCATAAAGCCCATGAATTTATCGGCGGGCACGCCGAAAATACACTTGTTTGGATTCAACTTCATGCAGTGAGCTTAGAGCTTATCGAAGTAGGCCTAGATGTGGTCGAGGTGATCTTTAGCCGGACTACGTTTCACGAGCATATCGTCGATGTGCACCTCTATCGTGTTCCCGATTTCCTCCTTGAACATTTTATGGATAAGTCTCTGATAGGTTGCCCCTGCGTTGCGGAGGCCAAATGGCATGACTTTGTAGCAATAAGTGCCTTTATCTGTGATAAACAAGGTCTTTATTTTCTCTGGGAGATACATGGGGATCTGATTGTAGCTGGCATAAGCATCAAAAAAGTTGAGTCGTTTGTGCCCCGTCGTAGCGTCGATTACGGTGTCAATCCTTGGAAGGGGAAAGAAATATTTCGGGCAGGCCTTGTTTATATCCTTGAAGTCGACGCAAAGTCTCCATTTGTTGCCGGCCTTCGGGGCCAACACGGCATTCGTAAGCCAATCCGGGAACTTGACCTCTTCTACGACGTCTGACCTGACGAGCTTATTCATCTTCTCTTTTATTATCTTCTTCCAGTCTAGATGGAACTTCTTTATTTTTTAGTGAATAGGTGGATGATGAACGTCAGTGTGCAACCGGTGCATGGCAACACTGGGATTAATATCGGGAAGCTCGTTGTGCGACCAGGCAAAAATATTGTGGTTCCTCACCAGCAGCTCAGTGAGGTTGGATCACTCTTCTGGGCCTAGCCGAGTGCCAATCCTCACCGTCCTCTCAGTTATAGTGGGGTGAATGGGGACGTTGACCAGATCTTCATGGGGTCGTGGGATGGGTTCGTCGGCACGCGGATCATTGATCGGAACGGGCTCAACCACGTCAGCTAGGACCACGAGCTCCCCATCAAACCGACGTGGGGTACACAGCTCGGGTCCCAACTGTAATTGCTATTTTTTCTCTAAGGCGCTTCTTGCACAGGACCGGGCAGTCTCTTAGTTCTCTTGTACTTCTCCAACCCCTGAATTCGCGGGGAATTTCATTTTCTGGTGATATGGGGAGCATACGGCCTTCAGGGTGGCCACAGTAGGCCAACCCATGACTGCATTATATGGAAATAGCCTATCAACTATAAGGAACTTGGACCAGATGGTGGCGATGGACGGTGACGGGCAGAGAGACCCAGCCGACTAAACTAACTACGTCACCACCAAACTCGACGAGAGGGGATCTCACGGGCTACACAGAGCTCGATTCTATATCTATTTTATCGAAAGCTCCCTTAAAGATAATATTCGCTGAGCTGTCTCCATCGACGAGTATCCTCGTGATTTTGAAATGATTGATTAGGGTTGTTATGACCAGGGCGTCATCATACGGAATGTGCACCCTCCTCAGGTCGACTTCATTGAAGGAGATCACATTATGGGAGGCAACATCTACCATGTTAACCTTATAGATGCCCTGTTTCGCCTTTGATAGGTGTGATCTACCTACATATTTACAAATCAAATTTGTTAGTTTTCGAGTACGTTTATAGTTATTTTTATATGTTTTAATATATTTTTATTTTTTTTGTATTAAAACAGGTGCGTGGGGTAAAAATGTATGAAATCGAAGCATAAACGATCAAATTATATCGCAAACGGTGAAAAAATGAGTAAGGCGGCAAGATTCTGCAAACAAGCTCTCCGTCACGGCGTCCAGACCATCGTCGCGATGGTGAAGATGCTGAGAAGGGACATATCTTGCTGATTATCCACTGCCGCGATGCAAGATCCACATCCATGGCGGAGAAACTTCAGGATGTCTTCTAAAGCCACCGCTTTCTCCATCGCCTCGGTGAAACTTAACCGACATACTCCACCACCTCGGCAGTGGCCTCTGCGCAAAATAGATATTTTTTAAGATATTTTGTCTATAAATACCCTATCCCATCTTATTTTTTGAGCTCTCTCCGACCATTAAGGCCTTCTTAGGGTTAGATAGAATAGAGAGAGAGTTTAGGAGAGTGCGCATTCAATCCCGAAGAGGAAGATAAAGGAGGAGCAATTGGATTACGGTTTTAGCGCTAAATCTTTGGATTACGGTTTTAGCGCTAAATCTTTGGATATCGGCTAAGTTCTTCGCTTCTCTCTTTGTTTTCTTCATTTTTGTAGATTGTTGAGCATATTTAGCTCATTTTATATTGTATAAATGGTTAGAACCTTGAGCTAAACATGGATTGTAAATGGGGATTAACATTTTATTTATGAAAATGTAGTTTTGGTTAAGTTTATATTTCGTTCTTGGTTGTTCTTCGTATGTTGATTGTGTGTGCCTTATTGTTGTTTATCGTAATTAGATTTACATATCGAGAATACGGGGTTTGACTCTTGGAAGAGATAACCCCGGATTCAGACTAGAATAGACAAACGCCACGATCTAATAACCCGAGAGAGAATGGGATTGTGGACAATCAATAACGTTGGGGCAAGACTCACGTGACCTAGAGTCGTTAAGACGTTGAGAGGGACTTCAGCGTTGATGCAAAGTCACGTATTCCCTCGTCTTACACTCGAGAGAGGTGACGGGAGAGTTTTAGAATTGAGATTATCGATAGGGTAAACACAACGCAATGATCCAATAACCCGGGAGGGAGTTGGATTGTGTGCAATCAATGACGTTGAGGCGAGACTCATGCGACCAAGAGTCGTTAAGACGTTGAGAAAAATTTCGACGTTGATTCGAAGTTGTGTATTCTCCCGTCTTACACTCGAAAGAGGTGATGGAGGAGTTTACGAACCGAAATTGTCGGATATGCCGAACACTATTAATGGTAACTAAACCGAAACCAAACACATTTAAGTAAATAACATTAATCCCTAGGAAATCTACTCTCCTAAACAATCTCAAATTAGTATTTATAGTATAGTTAATTAAATTAGTATTTTAGTTTAGTATTAGTATAAATTATATTCCATTTTTGTCGCCTAGATAAAGTCGGGTTATGACAATCACGATACTCAATAGTAATTTCAACCAATCCCTGTGGATACGATACCCAACTGAAAGGTCCACTATACTAAAACTTGATCTGTACGCTTGCGGTGAAAGTGACAGTGCATATTTAGCGGCCACCAGCCTTTCTCTTACTCTTGCCTTTGTACCTCTTCCGAGAAGAAGACGTCTCTCCATCGAAACCCAAGCCACTATGGATGACGTTAATTCCATCGTCAATCCTCAGGTCAGAGTCGTCCCCAGTTCACTCACCATGAGGTTGAGCCCGGTTATTATTCCGCTTTCTGCGTTGTCCTCCGTATCCGTCGTGATGGTCATTTTCTGCCGGACCGATCTTCGTTGAGTCGGCGGATGTAATTTCCAAGGTAACCTTTTCGGATGAGGGCCTTAATTTCCTCCTTCAGCTAGAAGCACTCATTGATAGCATAGCCGTTGTTCCTGTGGAAGTCGCAGTACTTATCGGTCGACCTTCCTAAAAGTTTCCCCCTTTAGGGAGGTGTAGGTGAGAAAATGCCTTTTTCGGTTTTCTCAGCAAAAATGGTTGCGATGGAGGCGATTAGGGGAGTGTAAACAACATGGCGGGGACTTGAAGGCGGTCTCCTATCACCGGGCAGTGGCCACAACCTTCCCTCCGCTTGGAGTCTCCTGGAAGCTTGAGATCGGCTCATCCCCTCGTTGGCTTGGGATTTCTTTCTGAGAAGATCTTCCTTCTCTTTCGTGATCTTGTTGACGAGGTCGGCCTTCTAGAAATTGGCGCTGAGGTCAAGTACCTTGCGGAGGCTGGTTGCTGCCCTGGAATTCAGGTCATCTAGGAGCCTCATGTGCCTTAGTCCGCCAATAAAGGCATTGAGCGCCATCTCATCAGACACCCATTCACACATGAGAGACTCCATCCAAAATCGGTGCACGTAATCAGCCAAATATTCATTCTCCTCCTACTTGACGCCGAGGAGGTGAGAGATAGTCTTCGGCCTACGCCGTGACCGACTGAACCTTTCCATGAACTGTTGCTCGAGCTAGAGGAATGTGGAGATTGAGGCCGGTGGGAGGTCGTTAAACCACGACCTAGCCAAACCGGTCAGCCCGAGAGAGAAGAATTTACACCTTATTGCGTTGGTGGCAGCGTGCATATTCATGTGGGAAACATACACGGAGAGATGGTCCATCGGGTCAGTTGTCCCATCGTACTGGGCCGTTGGAGGGTTGGAGAATCGGTACGGAACTGTCTCTTCCGTGATCTCCATGGTGAAAGGAGATCGGATTCCAGTATGCAACCCGGGGGTTCTCCCGGTATTGCGTATTAGACTGAAGGTGGCCTCCATTTCTGCCAGACGTCGCTCCATCGTAGTCATCACCCTCTTTGGGGCAACAATCTTACCGGCAGTAGGCCTGGGCTCCCCCCTACGAGCTTGTGGCAGGGAGTGGGAGTCTACCTCTCGGATTTGATGAGATCGCTGCTCGGATCGCTCACGGCAGCTATACCCTCGAGCCGGTGGTGACCCCAGCCGTTCTTCGGACCGTCGTCCCTGAGCTGATCTTGAAATGGATGCTAAGGCCACTGGGGGGTCAAGATCTCTTTATCTTAGTGCCCAGTTAGCGGCTTGAGGCCGAGCCCGAGCCATCTGTCTGTGATAGACGAGCGCTCAATCAACGGACTCCTGTAAACGAGCCCTCTCCTCCGCAACATGGAGGTCTGGCCCCCCTTCAACCGGATGTGAAGGAATACGGGAGAAGAGAATGTTGACGTATTCTTAGAACTTATTGAGCTAGCGTTCCACGCTATCGAGCCTGGCGACATCGACGACCCTGGACGCCTGGCCCGAGTAGAGTCCCGGGGCGGGGCTTGGTTGATGGGATTATCCCTCAATATTGATATTTCGCCTTTCAACGTCTGCGTCTTCTTTGTTGATCGTTCGTCGGGCTGTGACCCTGGTTTCCAGCCTTAGTGCTCGTGACATATCCTCATCGGATTGTTTATTCACCGGGTGATTTATGTTCTCTGATCGGTAAGAGTGACTAGACCTTGTGTTCATTAAACTTTAGCGGAGCAGATAGCTAATAACTCAGAGAAGGCTTTTAGTAGCGCTTCCCACAAACAACGCTAAATTGTTGGTGTTGGAAATTGGTTTGACTAGCAGTATGGTCCAAATACTCTCGGATCAGGGAGAAAGAGATACGATAACTAAACTTTCCTCACGTGCTGCAGCCGAGCCGGACAGGTTTACTCTGGCCGGAGTCCAAGCCTAGGTCTTCTTTTTCCTTCCGCGGTCCTAGTCGTTGTCCGGGCCGAACTCCAATCTGTCACCTGCACACAGGACGGACCGAGTTTTTCCCGATGTGCCCCCTCCGGCGTGAGAGTAAGAACCCGGGGTAGAAATATAGATAGGAGAGTTACTGTTACCTCGACCTGTTTGAATGACCTATGACGAAGTTTCTCTCTCTAGAATGGATCTCTCGTCCCCTAAAAGTGTTGGGAAAGCCTTCTATTTATAGGCGGAAGCGTGATTAGTGTAAAATAAGATTAAGGCCTTAAGCTCGGATTACCGGTAAGTAGTCAGGCACGTGAGCGGCACGACGGATTAGAGCTATGGGTCTGGGCCTTGGGCCCTCCACTGTTGATGGCGAGGACCTGGGCCTGACCTACCAAGGAGGCGGGTCAGGTTGGTCTTAATGGTGAAAGACGGTCTGGGCACTCTGACCTTCCATTGGTTGCCGTCTTCACAGGGCTCCTAGGAGAGGTCCTCTTGCACAAAGCTGACTGACCTGGGGGTTGCCTGGGTTGTCTATACACCGGGCTGGTATGAGGCCGTTGGTGACGTGACAGATCTGACCCGGATTGTTGACACGTGGAGGAGGCCCGATTTTATCCACATCAATATTTACTAATAAAGAGACACTTATACCCCTATATAAATATATTACCTTGCTTAATAATATTCACACACAAATAATGTGTCATCCATTTATCCCTAAAAGGTCATAGCCCCCACTCTACCATTTTTAGAATCTTTCTGTTAACCAACGGCAATTCGAAACCCACGCTTCCACGACGATTCGAAACCCTCGCCTCAACCCCGATTCGAGCCCTTAGAATCGATGGAGAATCGAAACCCTAGCCTCCAGATCTGAAATTCGAAAAACCACCACCACACCTCCACGGTGATTCGAAACCCTAGACTCGATGGCGATTTGAAACCCTAGAACTGACAACAATCCAAAACCCTATCATCCAGATCTGATATTCTGAAAATCACCACCACGCCTCCAGAATCTCTTACACGTTCTCTCTCTATATCTCCAAATCTGACAGCGGGAGGGCAGTCGTAGTTCGCCCGTACTGCAAACGGTTGCAAATGGTTTGTCGTTGCGACAGCGGGAGGCAATTCGAAGAGGCGATTTGATGGTTGCGGCGACAGAGGGTAGTGGGTTTCGCTATTGTCAGTCGTTTTTCATTGTTCGTCGTTCTCGACCGTTCTCCGTTCGTTCTCAGCCTGCAGTTCATTGCCGTGCTATTTCTCTCTCTCTCCGATTTCCAGATCTGAAAAATCTGATTTAAATGTTCATGGAAAATAGCTTGATCTGAATGTTCATTCCTATTATGTGATTTGATGGATGTCCATTTACAATTTGGTGTTGGTGAATGTTATTTTGTTGAATCTGTTTTTATTTTGTTGATTTTTATAAACTTTTTTTTTTCCTAGCTTAATAATGTTTTCGTTGATCCAAGGTATTTCTTTGATTTGTTTTTGTGAATGTGCACCCTTGTTTTTTGATCTGTTTGATTTAGTTTGTGGGATAAATGTATCATTTATAATTGGTGAATGTTGGTGTCGCTTTTGTTTTGTTCATCTTAAAGGATATTCGATGTTTTAATTTGTTGTTCGTGGTGTTTTGGGTGAATGTTCATGGTTTGATGAAATATCCACACCGATTTGGTTATTGTGGATCGTAGTTGTAATTTTATTTTTCAATTTTTTTGATTTTCGGGTGGTTTTTGTAGAGGGTCTAGGATGGTGGTTCGTTGATTTTTTAGGTGAAAAACAATGAATATTCATATTCACAACAACATAATCAAAATTAAATTATATTAAAATGTTTAAAAATAGAAAAATAAAAATATGTATGTTAACAATTTAATTTTTTAATATAATGACATTGTATATAAATAATGAAAAAATGATAGTCAAATAATAAAGAACTATTTCTAAAAATTTTTGAGGACTGAAAGTTTTATTATAGTAGTTGGAGGTTTATTTTTCAATATATATATCTCTTAAAAATTATATAACAAATTTCCCTTGATATTTTTAACATAAAGGGTTTGAAACCAAAAAAATTGATTTTGATATAACGAAGTGGATTTTGATATTACAAGTTGATGTTAATGATAACAATGACTTGATGATTTTTCAAAATAATATGTTTATTACAAAATGTGATAGATTTAGTGAAGCGATAATGATAAACCAAGTGATGACTTAATGATAATGAATCTGAATCAAACATGCTGAGCAAATTGTATGGAAGATCAAAAAAACTTTTGGAGAAATGATGTTTTAGTTCTTCATAGGTAAAACATCATTAATATTTATCTGATAAATTTTCAACTCGATTAGGATTACACACACAACACTTTAACTAATAAAATGCATAATCTTAAATGTGTTACCCACAATCTTTGATGAATTTAGTACTTTACATTGATCTATGTACTTCATAAATTCATATATTGTCCAAAACGATCATCTGTAATGGAAAAATGGTCAACTGGAATTAAGTAATATTTGAAATCTTGAAGTTTTGGTTGTATCGGTTGGACAAACTTACAGATACACCTATAAGGTATTGTACTGTAATTGATAGATTGAATTTACCTCCTTTTTTTTCAACCCGAATTTGGTAGTTTTTGAGTGTTCTTGTAGTTTTTTAATTCATTTTTATTCATTTTCGTGTAAATCAGGTATTAGGGACAAAAACGGTTGAAAATCGAGCTAATCGGTAAGACGTCGGTGGAGAAATGTTGAAAAAAGAATAAAAAAAAAGGTGATCCTACAGCCTTTTCACTGCAGCGAGAGATTTCTCGCTCCAGCGCCAGTATCACAGGGCCACTGGCCCTTTATCATTGCAGCGAGCATATTGCTCGCTGTAGCGATCAAAGGTCAGTGGACCTTCTGACCCTTCTTCGCTGCAGCGAGCACATTGCTCACTGCAGCGATTAGTAGGCAGAGGCCCTACTGACTTCCCATCGATGCAGCGAATTCCTTCTCGCGGCAGAGACCAAGCAACAGCTGGCAACATGTTTTCTTTATATTTTTAGGATATTTTTTTATCTCTATTTGTATCCACCTACTTCCAACCTTGTCAAAAACATTTTGAGAGTTCTTAGAATCCCTAGATTAGACCTAAGAGGAAAAGAACACATTTGGAGAAGAGGAAATGATCTTGGACCATTTTTTGTAGAAGTGGAACCATCCACTTTACAGATTTGTCGTTCCTTCTTTGTTTTTCTCTTCGTTTCTAAACTTTACTGGTTATATGATGATGTTATTCTCATGTGTTGTTGAATATTCAGTTATGATCATGAGTAGCTAAGTAGTTATTATCTAGAGATTGATTAGTTCATGAATATACATGTTTGAGTGAATTCGTGTTTTGTTAATGGTTGTTCATAAATATTCGATTGTGTTTACCGTTTTATTACATCCATAGTATGCTTTGTATGATATTGTGGTTGGTTTGAGAATACGGGGTTTGACACTCGGAAGAGGTAACCCCAAATTCGGACTAGGGTTAAACATAACATGACGTTCCAATGTTTCGGAAGATTATTAGAATGTGTGCAATCCATGAGATTGGGGCAAGACTCATGTAATCGTTTATATGCTAGATAGGGATATCGATATTGACACGAGTGCATATTCACTTACTTTACATTCGGGAGAGGTAATGAGTGAGTTTTCAATACCTATATTGTCAGATAAATTGAATACCGTTAATGTAAACTAGACTAAGTCAAACATGTATTAGAGACCGAAATTAATCTTTAGGTAATTCATTCTCATAGAATTCATCCCAAGTTATTTAGGTTTAATTAGTTTTCAAATAGCAAACACATTTCAAATCTTGAATTGTCTAGATAAAATTGTGTTATGTCAATTGTAGTACTTAACTAGTTCTAACGATAAATCCTAGTGGACGACACTCGATCTTCGGATCCACTTTATTAAACTTGACCTCGTGCACTTGCGAGTAAAATCAAACCATAAAAATATCGCAACAAGTTTTTGGCGCCATTACCGGGGATTTAAAGTTTTTACTTAAGTTGATATTACTACCAAGCAACTCAATATTAATCTTAACACTCTTTTCTTTTATTTGTTTGTGTTTAAATCATTTTCATTTGTTGTGGTAACAAACAGCGTATGCGATATAGCCAAAGTTTGGAATTCCTTACTCTTGATCTGGAGATTGAATGTACATTAAGAAGGCTAAGAAGAGAGAAGAGAAATTGAACTCAAGAAATAGCCGATGGTGGTGATGATCGTGTGCCACGACAACTGTTGGTGCCTCAAGTGCTACCGGAACAACTACTGGAACCGGAAGTTCAACAACAACATGTCCTTAGGGATTACTCTCGACTTGTCATGTTTGACAACTACTCAAGGATCCAGAGGCAGCCGATCCAAGCAAACAACTTTGAGTTGAAACCCGCCCTGATCAACATGGTTCAACAGAACCAATATGGTGGGAATCTCCACGAGGATCCAAATATCTATCTAGCGACATTCTTGGAGATTTATGACACCGTGAAGATTAATAGAGTCACGGAGGATGTCATTCGGCTAAGACTATTCGCATTTTTCCCTTTGAGACATAGCTAGGGGTTGGTTTCAGTCCGTTTAACCGGGAAATATCTCAACTTGGGTGGAACTAGCTCAACAGTTCCTCACTAAGTTCTTTCCCCATTCGAAGACATCACAGTGGAGATGCGAGATTGCTCAATTTCGCCAACCGGATTATGAGCCACTCGAACATGCGTGTGAGCGGTTCAAGGACTTATTGAGAAAGTGCCCCCAACATGGGTACCAAGATTGGCTTCAAACCCAACTCTTCTACAACGGGTTGAATGGACAAACTAGAATAATTGTGAATACCGCATCGGGAGGCTCTTTGTTATCCAAAACTCCGGACGAGGCTCAAACACTTTTGGAAGAGATGACGACCAATAACTATCAAAGGCCTTATGAGCGAAATGTGTGACGAAAGGTAGCCGCTATTCATGAGGCTGATCCTCTTACTGCTTTGTTAGCCCAAGTGTCAAAACACACGGAGCAGCTAGTCGCTTTCTCTACCAGAGATTCTTTGTCTAGTCAAGAAACGAAAAATGTGGCAAGTACTTCACAACCGAGGGTTGATAGTGAGTTTGAGGAATGCCACTTTGTCAGCAACTAGGACTACACTTTTAGGCCTGCCAACAACATCCCAACTC
Organism: Eucommia ulmoides; assembly: GCA_016647705.1. Classification (NCBI taxonomy): domain Eukaryota; kingdom Viridiplantae; phylum Streptophyta; class Magnoliopsida; order Garryales; family Eucommiaceae; genus Eucommia; species Eucommia ulmoides. Next base: position 14,647,489 of record CM028336.1, on the reverse strand, counting down.
ATTACCACCCCAGAATTTGGAATTATGAGAATTTCTCTTATCTGAACAATCAGAAAGCATTGCGACCTCCTCCCAGATACTCTTCATAATCCCAAGGATATCAGCCGCAACAACAAAGTCGTCCTATGCAACAACAAATGATGGAAAGAAATAAGCCATCGTTGGAAGATTTGCTCATCTTGTTCATCAAGGAAACGTAAAACATTATGCAAGAAACGCATAATCGGCTCAACAAGCATGAGACGAGACTTGACAATATTGAGACAACTTGCACGAATAAAAATTCAACCGTAAAGTCGTTCGAAACTTAAATTGGTCAGCTTGCTAGTGCCATAAAAGGGCAAACCTTGGGGACGTTTCCAAGTGATACGAAAACTAACCCTAGGGATTGCAAAGCCATCACCTTGAGGAGCGAAACGGAAATAGAATCACCAATGCCAAAGGAGGATGAGCCAACGGAAAAAATTGATGCTGAGAAAGAACCTATTCTAGTTAAGGAGAAGAAGGGAGCTCCACAGGTGAATCCAGGATCTATCTCTTTTCCAGACAATCCACCGATAATTACTCCACCTTTGATATATCCGCAACGGTTTCAAAAGAAGAAATTGGATTCTTAATTTGCTAAATTTCTTGCCATTTTCAAGAAAATCCGTATCAACATACCGTTTGCCGATATATTGGAACAAATGCCCAATTATGGGAAGTTCTTAAAAGATATCATGACCAAGAAGAAGAAATTGGAGGAATATGAGACCGTTAAACTTATGGGGGAATGTAGTGCGATCTTTTAATGGAAGTTGCCTCAAAAGTTGAAAGATCCCTTAAACTTCACTATTCTGTGCACAATTAGGAAATCTCACTTTGAGAAGATGCTTTGGTGCGTTTGGTAACCATTTCTGTTCCCATCCCAGCAGTGGGATGAGAATGGGATGAGATGAGAATTATATTTCCTTCATGGGAGTAGAATTACGTTTGGTAACGATAATTTTTGTTTTTTTGGGAACTGAATCGCGTTTGGTAACGATTTTATCCTAAAATAAAAAAAATTGTTTTGAGAATATTTTTTTTTTTGCCAGATAGCGGGGGCAGCCGGACGGTGACCGACAGGTGGTTGACTGTGGCCGGACGGTAAGCGGCCGGTGATGCTGGATGTGATTAAAGACGATTGTCGGAGATGGCTGTCGACGGCGGTCGGTTGGCAGCAGAAGGCGAATGAATAGTGTCAGTAATTTTTGGGAATGGGATGAGAATAATGAGAAATAACTTTTTTTTTTCTCATTTCTTAAGAAAAAAGTAGGCACAATTCTCAAATGGGAATGAAATGGGAACGGGAATAAAAATTACCAAATGTTATTCCCAAACAGAAATCCCAAAAATCTGGGAATGGGATGGGAATATTTGGGATGGAAATGGTTACCAAACAGGGCCTTTGTTATCTAGGAGCAAGTATCAATCTCATACCGTCATCCGTTTACCGAAAATTAAGGCTTGGAGATACAAAGTCAACTACAATTTTTCTGCAAATGGCGGATCGTTCATTGACCTATCCAAAGGAAATAATTGAAGACGTGTTAGTAAAGATGGACAAATTCATATTTTCGGTGGATTTTGTCGTGTTGGAGATGGAGGAAGACCAGGAGATTCCCATTATACTTGGGAGGCCTTTTCTCGCTACCAGGAAGGCATTGATTAACGTTCACAATGGGCACTTGACATTGAGGGTAAATGATGATAAAGTGAAGTCCAACATTTTCAATACAATTAAGTTTTCGGATGAGTGCACAACTTATAATTGAGTGGAAGTGGTAGACTCCTGCTTTAGGGAAGTCTTTCATGAAAACTTCAATCGAGATCCTTTAGAGCACACTCTCACAAATTTCCTATCGATGGGGGATTTTGGTGAAAAAGGTTCAACCCCAAATGAAGGTGTTGTGGACTACGTCCTATCTTTGAAAGCTATACCTAAAGACGTAGTGGATTTGGTTCAAGTAGAGACCCTTGATGATGAAGTTAGTTCGTCCGATCCCCCAAATCCACCTCACAGTGGGTTAATTCTTAAGCAATTACCGAATCACCTTCGGTATACATTCTTGGGGGAGGACTCCACCGATTCGGTCATCATCTCATCGCCTTTGACTCAAGAAGAAAAGAACAAACTGCTTAGTATCCTAAAACGACACAAATCCACATTCGCGTGGTCTATTTCTGACATCAAGGGAATAAGCCCGACTATTTTCATGCATAAAATCTTGATGGAGGACTCATTCAAGCCCTCCATTGAACATTAAAGAAGGCTAAATTCTGTGATGAAGGAGGTGGTCCGTGTCGAAGTGTTGAAGTTGTTTCATGTCGGAATCATCTATGCTATATCGGATAGTGAATGGGTAAGTCTGATGCAAGTTGTTCCCAAAAAAAGAGGCATGACTATTGTTAAGAACGAGATGAATGATCTAATTCCCACACGAACCATCACGGGATGGAGAGTGTGCATTGATTATAGAAAACTAAACAAGGCCACAAGGAATAATCACTTTCTTCTCCTATTTATAGATCAAATGTTAGATCATCTCTTTGGTTATGACAACTATTGCTTTCTTGATGGCTATTCAGGCTATAATCAAATAGCCATTGCATCGGAAGACCAAGAAAAGACTACGTTCACATGCCTGTATGGTACATTTGCATATCATCGTATGCTGTTTGGTCTTTGCAACGCTCCGGCAATGTTCCAACGGTATATGATGGCAATATTTTTTGACATGGTGGAAGATATAATAGAAGTATTCATGGATGATTTCTCGGTCTTTGGTTCATCCTTTGACCATTGCCTTTACAATTTATCACTTGTTCTCAACCGATGTAAAGAGAAACATTTAGTTCTCAATTGGGAGAAGTGTCATTTCATGGTCAATGAGGGAATCGTCTTAGGCTATTGGATCTCTTCCAAAGGGCTTGAGGTAGATCGGGCGAAAATTGAGACAATCGAGAAACTTCCACCACCGATCAATGTGAAGGAAATAATAAGTTTCTTAGGCCATACCGGCTTGTATCGGCGATTCATCAAAGAGTTTTCTAAAATGGTGAAGCCGTTATGCCATTTGCTTAAAAATGATGCCCTTTTCATTTTTGATGATGCTTGTGTGGGAGCGTTCAATGCCATGAAGAAGAAATTGATCTCGGCTCCAATTATAGTCGCTTTGGATTGGAATGAGTCGTTTGAGATCATGTGTGATGCAAGCGGTTATGCGGTTGGAGTTGTTTTAGGCCAACGCAAGGAGAAGATTTTTCGATTAATATATTATGCAAGCAAAACGCTTAATGATGCTCAAGAGAATTACACCACCACGGAGAAAGAGATGTTAGCGGTGGTCTTTGCTTGTGATAAGTTCTGTTCTTACATTATAGGATCCAGGGTGATCATCTATATGGACCATGCCACTATCCAATACTTATTTGCAAAGAAAGACGCCAAGCCTCATCTAATCAGGTGGATTATCTTGCTTTAGGAATTTGATATTGAGATTCGAGACAAGAAGGAGAGTGAGAACGTGGTAGCCGATCATCTTTCCCAGCTCGTGTTAGAAGATGTTGGTGATGATTCATGTATCATAAAAGTTTTCCCAGACGAGCAATTGTCCAATGTTGAAGTTAAATTTCCATGGTTCATGAATATAATCAATTATCTCGCGTGCAAGGTGTTGTCGCTGAACCTATCAAGTACCCAAAGAAAGAAATTCATATTTGATGTAAAGTATTATATGTGGGATGACCAGATATTGTTCAAGAAATGCGCCGATCAAGTCATCTGGCAATGTGTTCCAGAAGAGAAAATGAAAACATTCTATATCATTGTCACTCATCACCGTGTGGGGGGTATTTTGGAGCAACACGGTCGCCCACTAAGGTGCTTCAATTAGGTTTTTACTGGCCAACTCTTTTTCGTGATTCATATACGTTCCTAAAAACCTGTGAACGATGTCAGAGGGTCGGCAACATCTCGAGATGGCATGAGTTACCCTTAACATTCATTCTCGAGTTGGAACTCTTTCACGTTTAAAGGAATTGATTTCATGAGACCGTTTCCTTCGTCCTTTGGCCAGGAGTATATCTTGCTAGCGGTGGATTACGTGTCAAAATGGGTAGAGGCTATGGCCACGCCAACCAACGATGCTAAAGTAGTTCTGAAATTCTTTCAAAAGAACATAATGACAAGGTTTGGAACTCCTCGAGCCATCATTAGTGATGGAAGAACCCACTTCTGCAACAAAATATTCAATACTCTACTGATAAAGTATGGAGTCCGGCATAGGGTGGTGCTACCATACAATCCCCAAACAAATTGCCAAGCCGAAGTGTCCAATTATGAGATAAAATAGATTTTGGAGAAGACGGTCCACTCCAACAAGAAGGATTGGGCGGTGAAATTAAACGATGCATTATGGACATATCGCATAGCTTTTAAAACATCGATCGGAATGTCTCTGTATCGGTTGGTGTTTGAAAAAGCATGTCATTTGCGGGTTGAATTGGAGTACCGTGCCTATTGGGCAATAAAGAAGCTTAATTTTGATCTCAATGCTTTGGGGCAACAATGTCCCATTCAACTCAATGAGATGGAGAAATTTCAGAATGAGGCATATGAGAACGCCAAGTTGTACAAGGACAAAACTAAGAAATGACACGATAAGCACATCGTCAGGAGCCTATGACAACAAGTCTTACTTTTCAACTCTTGGCTGAGGCTCTTTCTTAGGAAACTGAAGTCCAGATAGTCCGGACCATTTCAGATCAAGCAAGTATTTCCATTCGGCTCTGTTGAATTGGAAGGTGATGACGGATGGATTTTCCGAGTTAATGGAAAAAGAATCAAACATTATTTTGGGAATGAATAATGAGTTGTGGAGAACATCTCTCTGACTGATGTGGATCGTTGTTAAGTGCAGCTAGGGACGTTAAATTTAGCACATTTTTTGATATACAACCCACGGGATTGGTTTTTGCCAATTTTTGCTAAAGTAATTTTTTGGAGCTTAAAGTAATCACGAAGCAAGTTTGTTGAGTAAATGGAGGAGCTTGGATGTTCGAGGATGTTATATGATCTTGAACGAGGAGAAATAGTGGAACAGAAACAAAACGATGGCCGACTGATGGTAAAAATGCAGAATACAAACTTAGGCCTGTAGGCCCGATTTCGCCGCAAAGAATAAACAACAGAAAACTTTATGCTCTTTTATCGTTATAGCGATGGCAAGATAGAATGGCCACTGCCCCTTCATCATTGCAGCAAGAAATTCATTCGCTGCAGCGATAAAGCCCCTATTTCAATAAGTAGGGACGTCGTTTCATGTATTCCCATTTTCAAAACCCTAACTCTCGAAATCCACCTCCATTTTTTCTCCTAAATCCATTGAAACCTCAAATCCATCCTCCCATACTCAAAAACAAAGATCCCCACCACAAATCACCCTCAGAATCATATTCAAAACCCTAACTTCATTGGTTCTAGGATTGGAGTTCAAAGTGGAAAGATCTTCAATTTCTAACCATTGGGCACTCAAAAAGTCGTCAAGTAAGTTGTTTTGAAACGCCATTATACTTGTGTGTTCACAATCTTGTAGTCGATTCGATGTTGATTTGAAGATTGGTTGAGAAATTGAAAATTTGGTGTGAAACCTTTGGTTCCCTATTGCAATTTTCATGCTACTATGATTTTGGGAAGAAAAACTTTTTTTTGTGGTGGTTTGATTGTTGGATTCAAGATTTGTTGAGAAGTTTAAGCATTTGTGTTGAAATCTTGTGGATTGTGTATTGCTATTTGGGGATTGTTGGTGTTCTTGAAGTTGTAGGTGCAAATTCTGAAATTGTGAAGATCCACATTGTGATTTGGTGATCGGTTGTTGTGTGTTGAATAGAAAAAGTTATTTCGAAGAAAGCCGTTGCAAAATGACAAAGGAAAGAGGGATCTGGTTCGCGAGCCGTCAATCCCACATAGGATTATGATCCAAGCCTATTCGTTTCAAAACAGGTGGAGCAATACTGCAACAGATTTGAGCACAAACGCAATTGTATTCGTGAACGTGGCTTCGCCGAACTAGATGAGCTTCTGGACGAAATTGCGAATGTGATATGAGAAAGAAGTTGAAAGCACTTGTGTAGACAACCGAGCCCAGGCGATGCCACATTGGTTTGTGAATTCTTCGCAAATGTTGTAGATTGCGAGAACCATCGGACCATGGTCCGGAATCGTTTGGTGAAGTTTGATGCTAAAACTATAAACAAGCACCTGCGATTGCCTATAGAGGAACCAGATTTAGATGAGGACATGGCGAAGGAGGATCTCGACACGGTCATCAAGACAATATGTTCTGGAAATGTGCATTGGGTACATACGAGGCCAGATCTAGCTATTTTCCCGTCCAAGTACTTGAACAAATTTCTGAAAATCTGGTTCCATTTCATATGCGCCAAACTGCACCCGCCGACTCATTTGACTAATGTTACAAAAGACAAGGCCTTGACTCTATATGCTATTGAGACTAATCAGCCATTGAACGTCAATTGTCTTGTCAATTCCACCATCCAATATGCCATCCGGAACACCAAAACCGGCCTGCCCTTCCCCTCTCTTCTCACAGAGCTATTTCGAAAAGCGGGTGTGGCAATCTTTGACGATAACTTGTGCTCCCCCCCCCCCCCCCCCAAAAAAAGACCTTTGGATATCCCGGCTATGAAGCAGATATAGATCAACGAAGTTGAGGGAATAGATGAAGAAGAAGCAGGGTCGTCCGTAGCCCAAAGTTTCGGGGTTCCTGTCAGAGTGGAAATCATTATGGAAAGTCTTCACCAACAAGTGGTATGTATCAAGGCGAGCAACTACAGGCTCTATGGCTAGACACCGCCGCGATTCGAAATGAACAATATCAAATTAGAAATGAAAACGCTGAATTCTAAATGTACCAGGACCAGTACAGCCAGACAATGCATCAGGCTCTCTGGTACTTCGAAATAGTAGTAGGCTATGACATGAGCGACTATTTCTTGATGCACCTGCTCCCAGCACACCTTTAACAATCACCACACAATCCCTCCCATCACGATGGCTGTGGGGACGACATGCCTCATGGTAGCTAGTAGAAGGTGAGTCTTCAATGTCTCACCTTCCAAGTACGTGTTCAAAACCCTCTTCGTCATCATGCTACATGCCTATTGTTGGGATCGATGATGGGTCACTGTGGACACTAACCAGTTTAAGTTTGGGGGGATGTTTATGTTATGTTTTGAATGTTTATATTATGTTTTGGATGCTTTATGTTTTGTATGTTTTTTCTAGTTTAATGACTTTTGTTGGTTATGTAGTTAACTTTAAATATTTGTTAAACGTTATGTAGTTTAAGTTAATTTGTAGTTTAATTTCATGTATGTTTAGTTATTAAATGTAGTGGTGTTTAATATTAGAGTAAGTATGTTTGTGTTAGAAGTAGTAGTTTTTGTGTGCTGAGTTTTGTAGTTCTTCTAAGCCATTACCCGATGATGAAATTATCCCCTAGTTGTTTATCAAGGTCAAGGGTAATGCTCATTTATGTGTGTTCTGTGTGCTTGGCATTTCGATTTGGTAAAAGTCATTGTGGATCCTAATTTGCACGAGCACGTAGACTCAATGTACTAACTGTCCAATCGATTTGACGCCGATTAACCAATAGCCAAGTTCATGATAACTTTAGGGATTCTAGAACCTGATTGGGAGAAATTCGAGGCAAAATCCTAGGCGGGGTAGTTCAGGAGATATGATTTAGGCATTCATTTTGATCGCTTGAGCCTTTGAAGCCTTCCATGTAATATGTTTTACCCCTTGTTACCCTGTCGAAGCTTGTTAGCCGTTTCAATTCTAGACACGTAACAAATGCCCTGGCCAATAAAAAAAAAATTCCAAACTATTGTTGCTAAACCTAAGGCACAAATTGAGTTGAAATCAAGTTAGCATTTGTTTATGCTACTTGAATTGAGCGGTTGGATTTTGGGCAAACTTTTGATTGATTCAGTATTCGAGTACTCACTTGTCATTTTTCTATGATATTTCCACATCCGCGAAATTATACAAATCAAATAAGTTTGGGAGTATGGTAAAAAAAATGTGTAAATATGGTTTTAATTTTGTTTGTTTAGACAAGTGAGTACTACCTTTTAAAATATAAGTTTGGGGTTGTTTCAAAATTGATCTTTATGGGTATGAGTTTGATATAGTGCCTTGGGTATTGTTGAGATAATAACGTTTACCTGTTTTATATTCCCGATATACCCTTTGCCAGTTGATAAAAATCGAACCAAGTCCTTTTGATATTTTTGAATTTCTAAGCCTACATTAGTGGAAAGTGGAACCCAATCCGGCATATGGAAATCCTATACCTTATCGATTTTAAGTCATGAACTTTGTTGGTGGATAATCCAATCCGGTCTTTGGATGGTTGTATAATTAAAGTTTTCGCACACACACTTGGAAAGGATCTAGAATGGCGTTTACCGTTATTGAATGTTGAAATTCTAGAATACCACATGGTGCGTTTTATTCTTGAACTTGATATGATTAGGGGTTGTTGAGGGAAAAACTTTTTGGTTGATTAGTTGAATTCAAAACTCACACGTCGTTATTTTTAGTTCGTCTAAGTTTTTCGTTTTTAGTATTTAAGTTCTTTAATTAGTTGTGATAATTTATTCTAGTGTGAGGGTGTTTTGCTTGAGGACTAGAAAAATTCAAAGTTTAGGGGTATTTGATAGATTGAATTTATCTATATATTTCCAAGCCGAATTTGGTAGTTTTCAAGATGTTCTTGTAGTGTTTTAATTCATTTTTATTCATTTAGTGTAAATCAGGTGTTAGGAAGGAAAACGGTTGAAAATTAAGCTAATCAGTAGGATGTCGGTGGAGAAACGTTGAAAAAAAAACAAAAAAAATGTGATCTTATAGCTTATTCGATGTAATGAGAGACTTCTCGCTGCAACGCCAGCATCACAGGGCCACTAGCCCTTGATCGCTACAACGAGCACATTGCTTGCTGCAACGATCAAAGGCCAGTGGATCTTCTGACCCTTTTTTGCTGCAGCGAGCACATTGCTCGCTGCAGCGATTAGTGGGAAGAGGCCCTACTGACTTCCCATCGCTGCAACGAATTCCTTCTTGCTACAGCGACCAAGCAACAACTGACAACGCGTTTTCTTGATTTTTTAGGATATTTCTTTATCCCTATTTGTATCCACCCATTTCCAAACTTGCCAAAAACGTTTTGAGAGTTCTTAGAAGCCCTAGATCAGAGCTAAGAGAATAAGAACACATTTGGAGAAGAGGAAACGATCTTGGAGAGATTTTTGCGGAAGTGGAACCATCCACTTTACAGATTTGTCATTCCTTCTTTGTTTTTAAACTTTATTGGTTGTATGATGATGTTATTCTCATATGTTGTTGAATATTCGGCTATAATCATGAGTAGCTAAGTAGTTATTATCTAGGGATTGATTAGTTCATGAATATACATGTTTGAGTGAATCCGTGTTTCGTTAACGGTTGTTCATAAATATTCGATTGTGTTTACCGTTTTATTACATCTATAGTATGCTTTGTATGATATTTTAGTTGGTTTGAGAATACGGGGTTTGACACTCGAATGAGGTAACCCCGGATTCGGACTAGAGTTAAACACAACATGACGTTCTAATGTTTTGAGAGATTATTAGAATGTGTGCAATCCGTGAGGTTGGGACAAGACTCATGTAATCGTTTATATGCTAGATAGGATATCGGTGTTGACACGAGTACATATTCACTCACTTTACACTCGGGAAAGGTAGTGAATGAGTTTTTGATTTCTAGATTGTCGGATAAATTAAATACCATTAATGTAAACTAGACTAAGTCAAACATGTATTAGTGAACGAAATTAATCGCTAGGTAATCCATTCTCATAGAATTAATCCCAAGTAATTTAGGTTTAATTAGTTTTCAAATAGCAAACACATTTTAAATCTTGAATCGTCTAGATAAAACTGAGTTATGTCAATTGTAGTACTTCACTAGTTCTAAAGATAAATCCCAGTGGATGACACTCGATCTTCGAATCCACTTTATTAAAACTTGATCTCGTGCACTTGCGAGTAAAATCAAAGAATAAAAATTTCGCAACAATAATTCAGGAAATACCTGGTCAATGAGGCAATTGACTGACTCGGGCAAAAAGACTTTGGAATTAAATTTGAACATTGGGCAAGAGACCAACTTTTCAGGCAGTCAAACCAAGATTCTTGATTCTATTTAAAAATCTAAACGTTTTATGTATCTTTTTACATCATACTTAATGTAATCATTTTCTAATATTCCTAAATGATTTATTATTTGTTGGAAATGTTTTAATAAGAGTTTTATGCATGGAAAAATATTTAAAAAAAAAAGAAAAAGATTTTTTCTTATATTATAAATACGATTGTGAATTCTCAAAATTTGTTCTTGATAATCTTTGATCTCTTTGACTTGGAACTTAATAGCAGAATTAATTTGGATGAATCTTATGCTATTTTGTGTCCACATTCATTGAGTTTTTTATTTTGAATGGCCTAAGTCAAGGGTACAAAATATAATTTTATTTAATTATTTTAAAAGTTTTTTTTTTTTTTTTTTTGATATTTTAGGTTAAATTGTTAGTTTGTTAGAAATATTATATGATATAAGATTATAATAATTTTAAGCGATGTTTGATTTCACCCGTTGAATCAAAAGTTGATCCAACGGTCAAAAATTTGCAAAATGTAAAATATATCCTTATATATATGTGTGTGTGTGTGTGTGTGTTGGTTCTATACTCGACAAGACATGGCCTACTCCGCAACAATTGTGAATCCATGCAGATTTCATTTTGATGTTGTTTAGTGTGTTTTACCATATGTAAAGTTATCTCAGGGGAAAGGGCTCTTGTTTTCAAGTCATCATCATTTAAATCTTGAGGCATTTATTATCACAGATTGGGCATATTATCGCACGAGCAATCGAAGAGATTCTAGAGTATCATTGGGATTAGGTATTGTTCCTCTGAATCGGCAAACAAGTACCAGCGGCGGACTAAGAAAGCACTTGACCTAGATGCAAATCATTTAGCTTCTTGCCTGGTCACTTGCCTTCTTGGTAGCTAAAATGGCCTTGCTTAGTCGACAATATACATCCGACGGCACCACATCTGATGGAATAATCTAGTCATGGGGATGGGAAGCTTCAATGTGACAACAAAGCAACTTCGAATGCTCTTCATGAGTTTCCCAAATTAGAGAGTACTCAATCTCATGCATCTTACCGCCACACCCTAAACAAAAATGAATGCATCAATGGAACGGCAACCACTCTAACCCGATGCTTTTCATTTGAGGGCACACTACTTACACACTAGTGATTACCCATTATAACGCAATGGTTGAAACCGATGATGCTTGAACGAAATTCTTATTCCTTTAAAATAGCACCTAATCTGTATTTTGCTTCTTATTACCTCATATTGACAATTTTCATGTAAGCAGTAATTGACGGGCCTCGGGAAGCTAATGGATAACAGAAGTTACAGAACTATCAATTTTTCAATAGAAATAAGCCCATAAAAGCTATATATAGATATTATTAGGTAACAATTCTACAACATATTAGGAGCAAGAATGATAAACAGACAAAATATGGGATGAAGAAAAAAAAAAAAAAAGTTAAGCAAAAATCTTAAAGCGGAAGTGATAAAATTGAATCTAGCCTTCTGGAAAATAATTGGCCTTCCGCTAAGAGGAAGTCATCCTTCCAAGGTTATGGGGCTTGTTGACAACCACAGCCGTCTCTTCTAGGAGATCCCGGTCAACTTTCATCCATTGTTTTATAATGGTTTCATGCAGTTCTCAAAGGCCTTTTCTCCTCAACTTCTTCTTCCCCAAGTATTTCTTCCCCTGTTGGTTGGGTTCTGAACTTCATCATCCCCTTCATCTTCTTCATCCTCACTTTCGTCCTCATCCTCATAATCTGACATTTCATCCTCCACTTCTTCTTCTTCTTCTTCATCATCATTTCCACCATCCTCCAATTTATCTGCTCCTTCGGAATTAAGGCTTTTATTCTTTTGCCGAGTATTTCCGCCCTCCATGCTCTTGGACTTATGCTGCCCCTTCACTGTGTTCATAAGATGAATATACTTATACCTCATTGCCATCAATTCGTGCCTTTTTATCAACAAATCCCTCTTATACGCATCCCTCAAAACCACAGTGCGTGTGCGAATCTTACTCGATACATAAAATATGCCAGGATGCTGCAACAATGCTCTCTTAAACCTCGATCGAACCCCCATATACTCTCCAAGAGAGAGTATACTCTCCTTCTCCGCTTTTTTTGGAACAAAAAGATTCAGAATTTCATGTAAAACTGAGACTGTCCACTTATCAGGTTCATCAGTCTTGGGCAGTAGGTGCATTGCATTTTCATATGGAGAAATGTAGGGTAACTTTTGCCACCCATCAACCCAATTCTTGAACTTTTTATACATCTCGAAGCCTGTCGAATATTTCAAAGGAAATGCAATTGGCATACCCTTTTCATAACACGTTCCTTCCCTCATGACCTTATTTTCCATTACCGATACAGCCAATTCATCGCTCCAGCAAACCAGCTCCAGCATCGGATCACTCTCCTTGGTGACTTGAAAATAGTCTGGGAATTCGGAGACTATAGTCTTTAAGTAACCCTGAGGTAAACCCAAATCCCATTTTAGCTTATCAAGTATCGATAATGGGATTTTATTCATTCTACTTATCATCAACATCTTCAAGAGCCTGTCTGCGATGTTTTGCTTGTAATTCTCACTCTGGTAAATCAGCTGTTCTTCGGAGTCGAGGTTGAGGATTTCTGGGGTCAATTTGATATGTGGGTGAATTCCAATCCCACCCGGTAGAAACTCTTGGAAAATCGAGGGATACCTTCGGATGAAATCAATTGGGCGGAATGGGATTTGGATGGAGTCTCTGTTTTGAGCGATGATGGATAGTGGGATTGACTTGGAGGGCTCGGATTTGATGAGATTCTTGAGGTTGAGAAGGGGTTTGAGGTTCCTCTCCTTCTCGACCGCGTGATCGAGGCCTCGGTCACGGACCCATTTGATATCAAAGGCGCTTGCGAATGTCCAGTCGCTCCGGTGGTCTTCGGGTGCCCTCCCGAGGTCATTGGGCGTTCGACGGGGAGCTTTGGGCGGGTGTCGGCGTACAAGCTTCATGGGGGTTTTGGGGCTCCTTGCTATATTCCGTGTTTGACAACTCAGTTCGTGGATCGTAGTGGCTGCGTTCGTGGACGGTACTACAGAGGACGGCGAGATTGAGAGACAACGGCGAGAATGAGACAGAGAGAGAGAGAGAGGCGTACCAAGGAGTTGTCACATGAATATTGGCGGAGTTCCAACATGAGAGAGCCTAGGGTCATACGTTAAGTGGTGATTGAGGTAGTGAGAATTAGGGTTAATTAGGAGAGAGAGTTGGGGAGATTGAGAAGAAAAATGATTAATTAGGGAGACCAAGAAATAGGGAGATTGAGAATTTGTCTTAATTGGTGCCTTAATCCGTGTCTCAATAAATGGTAATATAATTCCTAATATATATATATATATACACTAGTGTATAATCCGTGCTTGAAGGCACGGTTGTAAAAAAAAAAAAAAAAAAACCTAAAAAAATTATATAATCTCCTTAGTTTATATAACATTATACATCTATCATATTAAAACAATAATAATTAACATTTAAATACTATTACCGACAAACAATGTTTATTATAATTAGAACACAGTCATTATTTAGTAACAAAAAAAATTGGTTATTAAAATAATATCACAATGAAACATGAGTTAAACCAAAAAAAAATCAAAACTAAAATGTATATTGCTTATCCAAATCTTATTACGTCAATGTTATATTTCGCACATGTAATTCAAATAAAAACAGAATTAAAGTTACAAAATCTATAAACAAATAGAAATTACCAAAAAACCTTTGCAATTTAAAATGAAAAAAAAAAAAAGAAAAAAAAAAGCTTTAACTTCTTTTATTTAATTGAATTAACATCGACCTCATTAAAACAAACGATACGATTTATACATTTGAATTTCGACCACTAACCAAACTTCCAATCCCAGAAATACAAAACGAATTTCTGCTCCAAAATTCATACATTTGAAATGGTATAACTCACCTTGGGCATCTAATCTCTCAAATTCTACTCTAAAAACTTTAGAACAAATTTCTTCAAACAAAATAAATTTGGTTTGACATTTCTATTTCCATGTGAATATAAAATATCGAACAAACAGATTCGGTAGCAAAGGCTCAAATTGAACCTAAAAAGATTACTATTTTTTTTTATATAACATCATCTGTTTGTACAATATTCTACATTTGTTTGATACTAACAGTTTATTACAAATATAACACAATAAGTATCAATAAGATTAATATTCAGATACTAATATAATCACGACTAAGCATGAGTTAAACCAAAACAAAAAAAATCAAAGTAAAAAATATTGAACTAAAATCTTACCTTCGGGACGTGATGACACAGAAATATAGCAGTGATTTCCAAGTACTCACTTAAGGGATAAATCACAGTTGAGAAAAATATAAAAATGAATCGAAAAAGAACTAACTAAATTAGATGATGGTAAAATAAATTTAGATCAAACGAAAATTTGTACCGATAACCAAAAGAGTGAATATGGATCAAAGAAAACAAATTTTAGTTATTCGAAAAAAACAAAAATTATGAAAAATTAGTTATAGAGGCTCAAATTTGGTGTTTGTTCAGGCATAAGGAGGCGACACCGCCAGGGCTACAACACCGGTTGCGCGTAGGAGAGCGACGACAGGATCGATGCCTCTAACGTACATTCCGAGTTGCCCAGCCAAGATACGGGTCGAAGTTCTCCATGAATGATTTCTATTGCAAATACTACCTAGGATTACTCGCAAATTTTGAGGGTGCAAAGTACAATTTAGCCAAATCCATTGGATCCGTTATCGTTAGCGTTGTCATTGCCAAATCCATTAGATCTGTTATTGATCTACACAATTTAAGAATTAAAGAAGAAATCATCTGAAAATTCAAGTGCAAACGAATTTAAAACCGAAAGAAAATTGAAATTGAAGGGAATTATTAACATTGAAGAAACCAAATGATAAAACAAAAACTGAAATTGAGAACTCAAGTAGAGATCTGCATCGAAGATACCAAATGACGAAATAGAGAAATGAACCTCAAGAACAAACTGAATTCTCAGTTTCAATTCAAATTGCAACAACGATTCATTCAATTGGTAGGAATTAAAATATGAGTTCACCTCAAGCTCCGCCCATCAAAACAGAATAGAACAGAACAGAAACACTCACTAACCATAATTAGTTGCACAAAACCTTCAATTCGCAAATTGAAGTTCAGTTTCTCATTTTCACATTTTAGCCTCCTTAATTTAGTTTCCAATCCTTAGAATACTATTCTTGCAAATCAATTAGAAAATCAAACCCCTTTTCAATAATAAATAAATAAATAAATCAGGAAGGTAGTGTTTGGTTGTATCAAATTTAGGCTTTGGAATTGAAATTTAGCACAACCAAACAAATGTAGATATATGAATTGAAATTAAAAAATAAATAAATAAATAAACAAGTCTCATCCTTAGCACAACCTAACAAATGTAGATATAACAACACACCCAAAAATCCAGACAGTTAGGCTCCTAACTATATCTGGTGAATGCATATAAAGGAATAATAAATTACAAAACAAATATATATATGTTTGTCGATGTTAGGGTTTGCAGTGGTGTTCGGTATTTGGATCTTCACAGCGTTAGGGTTCAGATCAAGAGTCTAGCGTGGTGGCATGCATCGATTGAGAAAGCAAGAGACAAAGAGAGAGAAAAACATACCTGGTTGCGGTGATGGCAATAACAGAGACGGCACGGCGATGGCGCGGTGATGGCCATGGAAGGGCAATCGTAGAGGGTTTGGGCAGATGGGAGCGAGGGAGTGAAATGCAATTGATTAGAGAGATGGTGGTGCTATTTTATTTAAGAGACAATTAGGGTGAGAAATTAATTGTAAGGAGAGAGAAAAAATTGAGAGAATTAAACATCTTTGTTCCATAATATTGATAGACGATTAGGAATTATGAATTAGGAATTGAGGAAATTAGACATCTTTCTTTTCATAATTTGGGTGTCTCTATTCAAGGAATTAGGATTATGATAGAGAACTAAGAGATAGAGAGAGAAAATTAGGGAATTAAAAATTTATATATCCGTTTTGTCATTATATATGTCTTTATAAATCAAAACGTCCATATATAGTCATATTTTCATTTCAACAAATCCAGTTTCTTTTTATGGCCCTAAATTTATGTCCTGAAAAGTTTTATAGAATAGATTATATATTTTTATAAGTCAAAACGTCCATATATATATATATATATATATATATATATATATATATATATAATATAATATAATAAATTAAAAAGTGACTAAATTTTTTAATTAATTTTGGTGTCACTATTTAAGGAATTAAGGCCATGAGAGAGAGATAATTAAGAGAGAGAGAGAGAGAAAAAAAATTAAACAATTAAGAAATTATATACCTTTTTTTTAATATCATTATTTATATTTTTATAAGTCAAAAATAATATTAATATAACTTTATTTCTTTTTAGACAAATTTAATTTCCTTATATATTCCTTAACTTAAGTTGGTAAAATGTCCTACTCAGCAAATTCGTTCATCCTCGTCAGCAATTTTGTTTGTTCTAGTTATATTTTTTTTATTCTAGTCATAAGTTTGTCCTAGTCAGCCAAAAAATCGTCATGTTTTATATAATAGATATATATATATATATATATATATATATATATCCTTATAGTTACCATTATTTCTATTTCGACAAACTCAGTTTTCTTTTATGACTCTAAACTTATGTCTCGAAAATGTCATAATCACATTTTTTGTTTGTCCTAGTCAGCATTTGTTTATCCTAGTCATTTTTTTTTATCTTAGTTTTAAGTTTGTCCTAATCAGTAAAAACCGTTATGTTTTATATAATAGATACACACACACACTTTAGAGGTCAAAATATAAATAAATAAAAAAGTGAACATAATATATAATAAAAATATATTTAAATTGTTGGTTATATGGTCCAGTTTCACGATTACTATCTCAAAATCAAAATTAAAACCAAAACTGTTTCAATTTTTAATTTCAAAACCAAAATTATGATTAAAATTATTTAATCTATTTTAAAATTGAATTGTTCGATTTGATTTGATTTGGTTATCTTGTTGGTTCGGGTTGAATTGTAATGTCCAAAAGTGAAAATAGATAAAATATATCTAAGTCACTGTTAATGAGGTACAGTAAGAGATTACCCCTTTTGTTTTTTTAGATAATTACCGGCTAAACCCAGTTTTAACGATAAACTATCAATAAACTTCGCTCCTTAATTATTGAATAGAGCAGTCCCTCGCCAGTTTTCCTGTGCACCGATCAATCCTAAATTCGTCATCCGTACATTTTTCGATGTCTGATTTGCCCTTCCGTTATACGCGCAACGAGATTCCATTCTTGAAAACATACTATAAATATGAAATCATGCAGAATTTTCCTAATATACGTTGCATTTGATGTAACATTCTAAGCCGAGCAACAATAGGTAACACCTATTCACATTGATTTGTGTCAATCGTAGCGATTTTAACTACCTCTTGATATCATAATTGGGGTTTCGATAGTAACATTTATAAAGATCTCGTTGAAGAAGCGTTTGTAATCAAACATATGTGTACGAAAATGCATTTATGAATGGATGATATAGTGTTGTTCGATGTAGATCGACATATATAGTAGTGTTTTTGGATGATTCTGGTTGATTCACACATTTCACAGTATGGAATGTAACATACACACACAACAGATGAGATATGGAATACAGCACATAACGTTGCACTTATAGCGTGTTACATTCATAATGTGTGTTACATTTAACATATAAACACTACATATGTTTTTGAATGTTACATTCATAGGGCGTGTTACATTTAATAGGAAAAAGCGGAGCGTGTTACATGTAACATCAACATAACGGTGTGTTATGTTTGATGTTACATGTAACATCATTATTTTTTAGGGGGAGGGGGGACGAAAATATATGATCTTGATGTTTATTGTTATGTTAGCAGGGAGCATTTTTCAATTGCATGTATATGCAAGTATGAGAGGGTGACCACAATTTTGAAGGTTGCAAATAATAACAATATTAGTGATTTATGTAACAAGCTTGTAAGCAAATGACAATAATTAACTAAGTCAAAATTTGATTTGTCACACGTATTGCACGGTCATCCTGACTGTATACTTGCTAACCAAAATGACTTTGAGGAGATGATGTTGCTAACATCGCATATGAAGATTGAGTTGTTGGATATATGCATCCAGAGAATATTGAATGATTTTAGTGAATTGAGTGGTGCATCAACTAGTGCTACTGTCCCATTAAATAGTAGTTGGGACAACAAAAATAAACTTGACTACATAAGTAGTTATGACAACATATTGCACCGGAGTAATGATAGGGTATTATTGTCATCCCAGTGAGCTAATGGGATCCAAGAGGAGGGTAAAAAATTCAGAGACGGAACAAGCGAATCCCGGGATGTATTAAAAAAATATGCAATTGAGATTGGGTTCAATTTTTGTTACCTAAAAAACGACAAAGTACGTGTGATAGCTACGTGTGCATTTAGAGAGGAAAAGAAATACCCATGGTTCGTACACGGACGTGTGATGCGTGAAAATGGTATATTCTACATCCAAAATTTGGTAAATGAACACACATATGGGTCTGTTTTCTGCACAAATAAAAACAAATGAATGAGCTCGGAGATTATTTCTAGTTGTTTGACTGATGACGTATAGACAAACTAGAAAACGCGTCCTGTTGATGTTGTTGACAGTTTCAAGAGACAATATGGTCTTGGAGATCTCATATTGCAACGCGTGGCTTGGTGTTGAAAAGGCCCAAAATAGCGTGTTTGGGGATTATTTAGCATCATATGACCAATTACGGTGTGTTGATAAATGTAGACAGACGAACCCTGGAAGCCATGTTACACTTGACTATAAGGAGGAAACGGAACATTTCAGACGTCTGTTCGTCGCATTCTAAGCATGTATTTACGGTTTTTGCTTTTGTTGACCGATGGTGTTCCTTTATGGAACATTTCTTACTAGCCCATATAAAGGGAATTTATTAACTGCGACGGCAAAAGATGGAAACCAAGGTACTTGTGTAATTGTATTTTATATTTAGTGTATAGTACAATCATTTTTTTCTTAACATATGCACATAAACGTTTGTTACATGTAACATATGTGCACTGATTAAGTTTTGTGATTGCTTTGTTTTGCAGGAATGTTTCCTGTCACATTTGTAATTGTTGAAGCAAAAACGAGAATTGGAATTGATTTTTGTCTGAGTTCAGAAAGACTGTTGCGGCGGAAGCCAACCAGTATCGATTGTTGAATGCTGAGATTTCAAACACGGAGAATATCCTAGAACTGGGATCATCAGTGTAAGAATACTTCATTAATTGCCTATCAATTATAATTATCCAAATACAACTAGTTTTAGTTTAATTCTCTTAACATATTATATTATGCAGCGTTGATTGCAGCGTTGTCGTAATTCACGTCATGAAGAGCATATTCAATAGCGTAAAAATCAATGTAAATTATGACATTGAAGGTTTTCGCAGAGAAATAGCAGGACCCATGCATGAATTCCTCAATGATCTACCCGGATCTTGGACATTGGATGACTTCCAAACAAGAAAAACTGACGAGACACGTCATGTTGAAGATGTTGAACCACATCGCATTTAATTGGTCCCCCCTCCCAAAAAAACACAGAACAACTGAAAAATCAGAGTTTGATGTGTGTGGATTTGGACAATTTCCTTTTTAATCTCTCTCTCTTTTTTTTTTTTTTTTGTTTAAACATCATACGTAGCTAGATATTCATTTATTTTTTTCTTTTGAAAGGTATACTTGGTAGGTTCTTTTGCAGTGTGTGTAAAATGTAACACAATTTTTTTGGATGTACGCACTATTATTTTGTCAGTTTGACATTTTTTTATAACGTTTGCGTGCGTCTCAGAGACACGAACTGCCAAAAATTGTCAACTCAGAGAACTAAACGATTAAAATGTTATATGTAACATTTCCACATACACATATATTTTCATATTTTTTCAAAAATGATGTTACATGTAACATTATCTTGACCCACACCCTGAATGTAATTATTGTCACATGAACACACATACTCAATTTTTTTCAAAATAGATGTTACATGTAATATAATCTTCACAACAATTTGTGCAAATAGAAGTTACATGAAATATCGTCATCAACAATGTTACATGTAACATGGATGTTACGAATTTCATCCTTATCCCTTTGAATGTTACATGTAACAATAGTTATATCAAGTTAAATATCTCCTAAAAATGGGATTAACATTTCATTTGGAAGAGAATCAAACGCACATAATTGTTTTGCAATTTTTCAATTTTTTCATATGGAAATCTGATATAAAAATCATATAGACTATGCGCATGGATATTGGAATCGTTTACCAAAATTAGATCTGCAGAACAGGGAGACGACGATCTTGTTCAGTATGAGGCGCATCAAACAGGGATATTGTCCTTTTTTTTATTTGTACACGTATTATTAATTTGTGCCTAATTGTAATTCAATGATTTTGAAATTTGTTCATATTTTTGTTTATTAGTTTTGGCATTAGTTTTGCGCGATTATATATTTTTATGAATTACATTTAGGCACGGACAACTATTATATTATATAAATGGAGTGTTTTCAATTTCTTCTAAATTTTTAGAATTATAGTAGAAGTGTGTTATTCATTTGTAAATATGTGTTAGTAACTAAATTGTTGATTATTGGTTTTTGATGGTTGGAGTTTTCGATTTTGACTTATACTCTCTAATTATTATTTTTTTGTTGAGTCCATTGATCTTTTTGCTTAATTGTCTAAATATTAAGTTTATTTTTTTTCGACCGTGCTTTCATGCACGGGTTATGGTGAAATAGGTTAATTTTAGGGTTCTCATAATTTCTATTGATATTTTAGTTATGTTTTTGTTTATATATAAAAACACAATGGTTCGCGATTTTCCAGTGCTTTTGGGTTTATATAAAATTCAAAAACCTAACGGTTTCGCTGTTTTGGTTTTGCATAAAATTAAATGGTTTGGTTTTAAAGGCTTTTTTTTTTTGAAAAAAAAAAAATCAACAATTTTTGTTTTTGGGTTTGCGTTTGGGTTTAGTATGTGCCTAGCGGTTTTGGTTTTGTTTTCTAATAAAACTGGCTCAAAATTAAACCGTTGTCATTCCTATCTACTTTTGAATAAAAAGAGAAATTAAGTGATATGGGAGCAATTCTCACTTTTATATTCAGCTTTCTAATAGGAGTTTGATAAAGATATTGTGCCAATATTTTAGACCCAAGAACGAGAAAGGTCTAGCTGATAAAATTGAGCTAGGAAAAAGTCAACTACAGGTGGCCCAACACATAACTCGAAAGAAGTTTATCACAATAAGCACAGATCATCCTAGGCAAGCACAAGAAAGAGGCCCAGTAATAAAAAAGAATCGGGTCGTGGACGTTGGTTCAAACTGGTGATCCATGCATGGATCCATTAAATAGGAAGACGAAGAATGCAACTTAGTCAAAGATACACCCTCAACTAAATAGCAACAAAGTGGTAGAAGACTAAGTCATTATATATCAAATCAACCCACTAATCCATAATTTCACCTAGATAGGATAAAGTTGACCATCATCATATAGTGGGAGAAGACTAAGTCATCAAAGTATAGGTCATCCATACTAAACGGCAGTGATCTACGAAGTCTATAAATAAGGGAAAATATCACATTAATAATTTCATTTAGTCTTTTGCCTAATACCCTAAAGCAGATTAACTTATTCTCACGCCGGATTTTCATTGACCAACACCATACCGATGTCCTCTTAGAGCTAATCAGTTTTGCAAGTTATCAATTTTGTAGGTTGTAGAGGTTTCAGGCAAGTGAAAAATTGTTTGCACATGCTAAAGATTTTTGACAACATCATTTGGAGCCATTTGTGAGAACTCGAGCAAAAAGACATAATCGTCGGTGTCGTGACCATCATAAATCACCGGCAAGTTCTTCGATTGCTATCGACAAAACCACGAATCACGAAAGGAGAGAGAGAGAGAGAGAGAGAGTCTGTTGGTAAAGATTGGAAGGCCTCGTCCCCGTAATCTTCTGGGAGGTCTCCTCCTCTTAATCAATGCAAATGACCATCGTTGATCTGAGTCAGCTACAAGTGGGCAATATATGGCCGAAGAACAGGGGTTCAATCTTTAACAGTTACGGTACAACGGTGGATTCGATTCCGCTCCGGTGGAAAACATCGTGCCGGATCTGCAACCAGTTTCCCGTTT
>CM028336.1:10187379-10419879 GCA_016647705.1 Eucommia ulmoides | reverse complement strand
GTTTCAATGTATGTAAATTCAGTTTCTCTACTAAAGTAGTGCTAGCCACATTAGTGCAACTTCCCCCATTAATGATCATACTACATACCTTGTTGTTGACATGGCATCTAGTATGAAATATATTATCTTTTTGCTGTTCCATGTCATCCTCCGCAACTTGGGCACTTAGAGCACGCCTTGCCACAAGTGACTCTCCTTCCACCGGGTACTCCACATCATCATCACAAGTATCTTCAAGTTGTGGCATCTGGTCATCATCACTCTCACTTTCGATTTCCACTTCTTCATCAACATGTGCAATCATGGTCCTCTTATTTGGGTATTGTGAGGCTATGTGATCTACTCCCAAACAACAAAACTATTTAATATCACGGTTACGAGTTTGGGTTTCGATTTTACTTTTGTTAGCAATGGGAACATCATCTCTCCTTTTTGGGGGTTCGATTTTGGACTTTGAAATAGCCCCTTCGTCCTTCCTCCCATTCGGTCTCCATGATTAGAGGAGCTTGAATTTTGAAATGATCGAGTTTCTTTCCTTTTAAGCTGTCGTTCGACTTTTATGGTCATGTGAACTATGTCCTCCAACTCCACGTAATGTTGCAACTCCACCATATTGGCAATGTCTCGATTCAACCCATTCAAGAACCTTACCATGGTAACTTCTCTATCCTCCTCGACATTAGCCCAGATCATAGCGACCTCCATCTCCTTGTAGTAATCATCTACGCTCCGATAGCCTTGCGTAAGGCTTTGTAATTTCTGATACAAGTCCCTATAGTAGTGATTAGGGACAAACCGCCTCCTCATGATAGCCTTCATTTTCGCCCACGTCACGATAGGCCTCTCATGGTTCTTTTTCCTGTTTATCACAAGTTGATCCCACCATATTATAGCATAGTCAATAAACTCAATTACAAGGAGTTTTACCTTTTTTTCCTCGGAGTAGTTGTGGCACTCAAAGATCAACTCCACTTTCTTCTCCCACTCCAAGTATGCTTCAGGATCGTTTTTCCCTTGGAATAAGGGTATCTTCACCTTGATACTTCCCAAATTATTATCAATTCGTTCCCCATGTCTATCTCCTCTATTCCCATGTCCACTCCCAAATCTGCCCAAGCTTGCATTAGAGGCCCGATCGTCTTCATCTAGGTCATCCCCATAATCATCTTCATACACGAACCGAGGCTGATTCTTCTCTCTTCATTGCACATTAGGAGCTCTTGGTGGCTGCCCCTTTTGTGCGCTAGACTCAACTTTGTCAAGCCGCTCATGCACTTCATCAAACCGCAAGTTCAACTGTTGAAACTTTTGCTCCAAGACCTTGTAGAAAACTTTTGCGTCCATTATATCCATCTTTTTATGTGCTTCATCGGACGAGCCTTTGTTTGTTTCTCAAGACATGTTTAGTAACCTGCAAAATAAAGTTAGCAAACCTCACAAACACTCTCTCACGTGTTTGCACTCAAACTATGTCACTTCACTCGTGTATTACTCAAATTCGGCTTTTACCCTCTTATAAGCTCACACTCTCTTTCCTTTTTCCACTCTTTAGTTCCCTCTTTTAGTTCTTTATTGAACTTAACCAATCTCAATCAGAAATTTCCTTGTAACAATCCAAACTCAACAATTTGATTAACTAAGAATGAGATTTTAGGAATGAAACAAAGGAAACAAGAAGAGCACAAAGAAAAGTTTGTAGAGTAGAACGAGAAGAAATTATTCTCAATTGTTGTTTGGGGGGGGCTATTGAATTTTCTCAATTTTTTTTTTTTTTTTGAAAACTAACAACTTTAAATTGAGATTTGAAGAAGTACAATATTTAAATGAAAAATATGATCAAAACAAAGATGCACCGCGGTTTTTTTTTCAAGATTGGACCAGATTTGAATTAGAATGAAAAGAAAAAAAAAATCACAATAGATCTAATGATATAATTTGGTCAAGAAAAAAAAATTATGAAGGAATAGATATGAAAGAATGAAAAAGAAAAAAGATAGATGAAACCTGATTTAGACCTTACTCTGATTACCAAATGATGCGAACCTCACCAAGAATTAGTGAGACCCGAAACCAACTTAGGGTTTCTTCGCGAAGAACGAAACTAAATTAGATTTTGAACGAGCTAAAAATACAGAAATTGAAAGATAGATTACCTTGACCCAACCTTTATGAACAAAACACGAACCAATGGTATAATAATCTTGACCTAAGGATTATAATGAATCACGAATCAAAGATATAAGTTTGAACGCCACAAGAAACTCTTGATAAGTTCAGGAAAAGTTCTTTGAAGAACTAAAGAGAAAACTCTCACAATTTTTATTAATCAAAGTAATGTGTTCTTCCTCATGGGATACAACTTTCTTAAATAGGTAATGAATAGTGCGGTGAACAGTGTCGGTGAACAGTGCGGCTACAATACAAAAAAAAAAAAACCCTAGAGAAACAAGGAAACCCTACTCCTAATCTAAAAAGGAAAAGGCTAATTTGGCAATCATGCCTTACAAATTATCAAATAAATAACCTATATTAAAATTAAAATACAAATAAATAAAATCAATATGCTGAGAATTTTGTGGTCCTCAAGCCTTGGTCCATTTGAGTTCATGTCTAAACCCATTCACTTGCTTTGATGAGATGGATTAGGCCTTGATCGTCATTTGGGCCTAATTTGAGCTTTATTGTTTTCGATTCAGCCGAAAGCTCTTGAATTAGCCCATTAAGTGCTTCTTTGATCTTCTTGGATCTTGCCCTAGTAATGGGCCCAATAAGGACATGCAATGTGTCCTTTGATGTTGCTTGTTGGTTCTCATCAAAAACCCAAATGAACTAAAAATAACGACGCGTGAATTTTGAATTTTAACTAATCGACCAAAAAAAAAATTCCACATTGGCCCCCAATCATATCGAGTTCAAGAATAAAACAGCACCACGTGGTGTTCTATAATTTCAACATTTAATAACGGTAAATGTCATTCTAGATTATTTCCAAGTGTATGTGCGAAACTCTCATTACACAACCATCCAAAGACCGGATTGGATTATCCACCAACAAAGTTCATGACTAAAACCGAAGAGGTATAGGATTTCTATAAGCCAGACTGAGTTCCACTCTCCACTAATGTAGGCTAAGCAATTCTAAAAGATCGAAAGAACTTGGTTCGATTTTTATCAACTGACCAAGGGTAAAAATGAGATTATACAATAGGATAGCGTCTTTAGATCAATGATACCCAAGGCACTATGCTTGGTACTCAATCACACTCATACCCATAAAGACAAATCCAAACCAACCCCGGGCTTACTTTTAAAATGCAGTACTCACTTGTCAAAGCAAATAAAAACAAAACCACAATAAAACATGTTTTTTTAACCACACCCCCAAACTTATTTGATTTGTAAAATTTCACGGGTGTGGAACTATGATAAAAAAATAACAAGTGAGTACTCGAATACCGAATCAATCAAAAGTTCACCCAAAATCCAATCGCTCTCTTCAATTAGCATAAACATATGCTAAATTGATACAAACTAGACTCGTGCCTTAAGTACAGCGATAATGGCTTGGAAAAAAATTAATTGGCTAGGGTATTTGATGCGTGTTCAAAATTGAAAAGGCTAAAAGGTTTTGACAGGGTAACGAGGGGTAAATCATTTTGCATGGAAAGCTTCAACGGCTCAAGCGATCAAAATAAATGCCTAAATCATATCTTCTGAACTACCTCGCCTAGGATTTCGCCTCAGATTTCCCCCAATCAGGTTCTAGAATCCCTTAAATTTGTCATGAACTTGGTTACTGGATAATTGACGTCAAATCAAATGGATAGCTAGTACATTTAGTTTACGTGCTCGTGCAAATTAGGATTCACAATGACTTTTACCAAAACGAGATGTCAAGGACACAAAACACACAGGAATGTACATTACGCTTGACCTCGATAAATAATTAGGGGATAGTATCATCATCTGGTAATGGTCAAGAAGAACCACAAAACTCAACACACAAAAACAACAGCTACAAACACAAACATACTTATACTAAACTAAACAATCATGCATGAAATTAACTAAACAACAATTAAACTTAAACTAACACAACTAGTAACAACTATTAAACTTAACTACCTAACCAACAAAAAGACATCAAATAAGAAAACAAACAAAACAACCCACGAAACTTAGAATGGGCAGTGTTCACAGTGACCCAACATCAATCTCAACATATAGAATGCAGTACTGTGACGAAGGAGGTTTGGAACACGTACCTGGGAGGCGAGACAACATTTCCTCCTAGTTCAGTTGGCAGTGATGCTCTGGGCAAGGTGACCGATATGGTGCTTTTCTCCCATAGCGTGCATCCATAGGCCCTATTATTTGAAAACTTGGGTTGCCTCCCAAGAAGCATTTAGTTTAATGTCCTCGGCTTGACACAGAGAAAGGCTCGTCAAAGAGCGGCTTTCTCTCATAATATGTGTCATATAACACAACATATGGGTCTTGGTTCAGAACGCCTTCAAGCTTGGCGAAATGTAGTATTAATCGGCACGTACTCTCAACGTGACTCATCTCCATCTCATGTGCTTGGTTGGCCTGAATGAACAGTGCTGAAAGTGGAGGATGACAGGTGAGCCACATCGGATCCTCATAGATGTGTTCTTGTTTGATCGGTGTTGGTATCACAACATGGATCTCAAAAGGTTTAGAATCACAAGTGTTATCTTGTGATTCTTTATCGTCGATCAACTCTTGGGTTTCTTCCTCATTAGAATCATCATCATCGCATGTACCTAAGTTTTTCCCGCTTGTGAGAGGTTCCTTACGGTGGCTTTCAATGATCGATGGTGGCAACATCATCTTTCGAATCATCTTCATAAGGCACCTCCTAAGTCCTCCCACTTGCATTCGGTTCCTCATGGTCGTTTCCACATTGGATGAGCCTTGTGTGTCTCCCATTTCCCTCATGATGTTTTGAGTTTCCATCATGAATGCATTGAACATGTCTTCCAGGTTAGGAAAAGACTCTACAAGTTCGTGTGGGGTGTCAATCCATAGCGCCGAAATGTTAGAACAATCGCCCAAGCTTTGGTGGCTTGTTGAATAATTCCAACTCCGATAGTCAAAATTGGCTATGTCTTCCAACGATAAATAGGCATCATCCGCGGTTAGGTTGTAAAAAGAGGTGGTACCATTTTTTCTTTTTACCGAAGTTCTTGTTGCGGCATGTAACCCGTCAAGGAAATTAAGTAATTGACACTCCTTTGAGAAACCATGATTTAGGAACCAAATGTGCAACTCTTTATATCTTCTCCAAGCACAATAAAATGGCTTGGAATCTCGTTGAGAAAAACTCATGAGCACTTGTTGATGAGCCATCTCGAAGTACCTCGCAAAACAAATCAAACTAAAAAAAAATTAAAAATAAAATAAATGCCTAAATTAAAATCAAGTTACTTATTCACAATATTAACAACAATCTAAAAGTCATTCCCCGGTAACGGCACCAAAAACTTGTTACGATATTTAATGCAGTTTGAATTACTCTGCACGAGGTCAAGTTTTAATAGTGTAGGAAGTTAGGGGTTGTCATATCCACAGGAATTGGTTTAAATTGTTGCTAAGTACCGCGATTATCATAACCTAACTTTATCTAAGCGATCCAATTTTGGATTTTTCTAAAAATATAAAACTAAAGTAAAATACTTGAAATAAATTCTCTGGGAATGGATTATCTAAGGATTAATTTCATTCACTTTTACGTGCTTGATTAGTCTATTTTACACTAACGGTCATCAACCTATTCAACAATCTAGGTATCTAAAACTCACTCACTCACTACCTCTCCGGAGTGTAAAGTGAATGAATATGCAACCGCGCCAACAATGATATCCCTATCAAGCATCTAAACGATTACATGTGTCTTGCCTCAACCTCACGGATTGCAAACGTTCTAATAATCTCTCGAAACATTAGAACTTGCGTCGTGTTTTAACCCTAGTCCGAATTCGAGATTACCTCTCAAACCCTGTATTCTCAAATCAACTACACTATCATAACAAGCATACTATGGAAGTAATAAAATGGTAAACACAATCGAATAGGGATGAACAACCGTTAACGAACAAAAATTTACTCAAACATAATATTCGTGAACTACATCAATTTCTAGATAATAAACATTTATCTACACATGGTCATAACCAAATATTTAACTAAAAACGAGATATATATAATCAAACAACCAACAAAAGTTTGGAATGAAAGAGAGAAATAAAGGAGAATAGCCAAATCTGAAGAGTGAATGATTCCACGTCCGAAAAGTCTGCTCCAATCTCGTTTTCTCTTCTCCAATTGATGATCTCCTCTTGTTTGGATGATTGTAGGGCTCCAAAAGCATTCTAGGCCATGTAAGAATGAGTGGATACAAATAGAATACCAAAATAATCTAAAAATATCTAGAAAATGCATGGCCAACTGGTGTTTGGGCGCTGCAACGAGCAGAGGGCATAAATTCTCTGACGAGAGGGTGCTGCAGTGAGCTATGGACAGTGTCGACATCTGATTCATATTTTTTCCGTAATGTTCTCTTACAAAATCCAATTGAGGTGATTCAAAAACCAATAAAAAGATAAGAGGTAGATATACAACTTCCATATTTTGAGAGTTTCCAAAATCGGATCACATCATGACCAAAAATGGTTTTAAAGTTACAACACGTTCATGTATTTTGCACCGTTTCTCCCATAACACCTGATTTGAATAAAAACAAATAAAAATGAATTAAAACACTAATAGAACACTCGAAAACTATCAAATTCAGATTGAAAATGTATATATAAAAGCAATTTATTAGATTACAGAATGAGTTAGTGAAAGAGAGTTTGTTGGGGGTATAGTTGAGGGGGACGAGGGCTCGAATAAATTATGAAACTAACCTTAGTAATTATGAGTCCTTTATTGAATAGTTAATATGGACTATTCTTTATTTTCTAAGATATTAGATGGCTGAGAAATGTCTAGATCTCTCATATTTGTCATCTTTTATATAATAGATAATAGTTACATTTGTGTTTTTAAAAATAGAAAACAATATTTAAAAACAGAACCAAACGAGGAAGTGTTTCTATTGTTTCATTTTTGTTAAAAAAAAATCAATTAAAAAAATTAGGGGTAAAAAATTATGCGGTTTTAATTGTTTAGTCCTAAATAGAGAGATAGACCAATATCGTTTAGAGTTTAGTCCTCATTAAAGCAGATTACTTAACAGATGGACCGCTATACCCCTTTGTAAAAAATGGTCAAACGTTATTAATGACCCACGAAAAAAATAAACATTGAGAAAAAAAATCATTTTGCAAACATTCACAATGGTTTAAATTAATCAAAATTATACAATTTTAATTTACAATTTATCCTATTCATTTTTATATCCATATGGATTATTTTTTAGTGGAAAAAAAAAGACATGCGAAGTTTGATATCTAAGAACAAATCATACGAAGTTTCAATAATGAAGGTTCACTAACGAAATTTCAAAAAAAAAAGTTAATAGTGAACGTTCACTAATGAAATGAACGTTTACTATTGAACGTCGATGAACATTCAGTAATAAAAAATTTTAATAATGAATGTTCACTAATTACCATTGAAAAATGAAGAGGTGTGCCCGAACTTCAAATCTTCATCTGATCATCTTCATCGTAGGTTGCCAATGTTTTTTGTCATCAAATGTCCATCACTTTTGCTCTACATCCGGCTGCTTTCCATTGACTACCATCGCGCGAGTTGCCTGCTTCCAAATTTGGCAAATTTTGGGTTGGAGGGTTTCAACACAATTTGGGTTTCAAGAATCACAAATCCGAAACTGTAACCATCTCCGATCCTGTCCAACGCTGGCTTACAGCTAACCTCGCCATTGTGGTTCTCGTTGGTACGATTTTGATGGTTTTAGGCAATGACTAGGGTGGATTTGAATCTAATTTATGTAGGAGATGACAATTATTTTAATGGGTTTGTGTAAGGGTAAGATTTGTGAGGTTCGGGATAAAGAAAGGAAGCAAGAGAGCTCTCTGCAACTCCGTTGCTCATTTTCAAACTAGGCTTTGCCAGATTATATAGAGGCAAGGCATAGACAGCGGTGGAAGACTTACTTCTCATAATCGAGCAGCGGGACTCTTTCTTCTTCTCTCGTTCTTTATGGTTCCCTAATCATGCAGTAGGGTTTTGGGCTAGAGATGCTTGGACCTATAACAATCAGGTGCAAATGCATTAGAGCTGCTAACTAAGTCAAATTCAATTAGGTAAGGCAACCCTTTTATTTGCTTTGAAATCTCTTGTAGTTTATTGAATTTTGGGTTCATGTTATCTAAGAGAGTGCTCTCCTGAATTTTGTGGACTGGTTGTTACCCTAGATCTAATCTATCTCCCTAAATCATGATAAGTAGTAAAATAGCATTGGAAGATAAATTATGGGGAGTCATTTGAACAATTAGTGTCATTTTTTGTGAATTCAATCCCAGAAAAGATAGGTAGGAGAAACCTAAAATTCATGTTTCAGTGGCATGGGGTGATGGGTGATGTCTATATCCCAAAGTAAAAAAAGGCCAGAACAAAATCGAAGTATGGATTTGTTCAATTTTCGACTTTGGCCAAAGCCTTGACTGCTATTTGAATTATCAATGGAATTAGGGTGAAGAATAAAGCGATTCACGTTTATTTGGCTTTATCCAATAAGAGATCTCAAGCATTAAGTGTGAAAAGTAAGTGGGTTAGAAAAGAAGGAGACTGTTTAGGAACTACAAACTGTGAACCCATTGTTTCTTCTCCCACTTTCAAGTCTTCACTTGCCACAATGGGGCGAGGTACTGATTTGTTAAACCTTGTTTCTTCATGTCTTGTGAATTTATCAGTAGTTTGATCGCCAAATGATCTCGACAATAGTAAGAGCTCTAATTCTAATAGGGATATGATATATAGAATCAAATCAGTGTTGCTTATAGTAGAAAATGTTATGGATTATGGGAAAATTCTAGGTTTGTCTATGTCTACGAATAGATTGGAATTTAGATATATGATTGTGAATCTGATTCTTAGGGAATGAGACGCAGCGGTGTTAAATAGAATTGAAGGTGTATTACCGATAGATTTAGCTAAAGGCTTGGAACAAGTGGGTGCTATGAACCTAGCTTCGGATGGTCATTTGAACTTGAGAGTAGTGACAAAATCTTCTTACAATGTTGATTCTTGGAGAGAATCTGTCAAACAATAAAAATGATTGTCATGGCTCAAAAGATGGTGCGAGTCATTTTTCCAAAACAATTCAAACGAACCAATGGCTAAAAGTGATTGTGATTTTGCAAAACAAGAATAATCGTTCTCAACTGATTCAGAAATTAGTGGTGTCGCAAAATCATATAATGAAATTGATGAGATTTTTTTCCAAAATCGATGATAAACGTTGTATCTGATTTAAAAAGAAACTTTTCTCAGTACCTAAAAGGCAAGAAAAAAATAAGTCATTGGAAATTTGGGTTTATTAGGATTGGCATAAACTTGAAAAAAAGAAGTGTTGAGGACCTTGGTCCAAGATTTCTATTGGAGGCAGGGTGAAAAGCTGGGGAGGAGTAAAGTAGGAGTAACTAAAGCTGGAGGGATAAGGGTGCTAGTGAGATGTATGCCTAGTGTTCCTTTGCATTTTTTGGTAGAACGTTTCCTTTTTCTATTGCAGTTGGGGTGTGTTGTAGGGGCACCCATTGGGTCCTAAAATTTGGTGAAAAATGGAGGGTTAACAAGAGTTGTGCTAGAAAGTTTTCTTACTCCAATCTTTGCTAAAAATTGAAAGAGAAGTTGTTATAGTTTGTCCCTAGTGGTTGATTTTATACCCGTAAAGATTTTGAGCTCTAGTGATTGAATTTGCTTTGCTAGAAAATTATCTATTGATTTCGTTGGAGGATCGATCATTATACTCTTAATGGTGTATAATTGTTCTGGTGTTTCCTTTGGGCTTGGAGGGTCCCTTATTAGGGCCTAGAGGTCCATGTTTGGAACTATTTGGTGGTGTTATATATATATATATATACGAAAAATGGTCAATATGGATGTCAAAATGTAGATAACAGAACTATCACAAATTGTATTTTTTTTTTTTTTGGCAATTTAAATAATTTGAGCATTCGCAAAACTAATTTTTTTATACGCCGTTCTCTTTCATTACTAATGTTAATTGAGAGAAGTGACGTGTGACTGTTGGAGTGGATATAGGGGCATTAATGGGGGGTGTTTCCGCCACCCATCGAGGACCACTTACGGCCTCACACGTGACAGAAAAGGGACCCAAGGAGATCGTTTGACTAGCCAGCGTCTACTACGCATGCTGATTAGACCTATTTACCCAGCAGAGGTTAGAGGGCACAGGTCCTGTGATGACTACCGCCCAACGACTAAAGTTAGGGCATCTTTGATCTCCTCTGTGATGACCACCGCCCAACGAACTGAGCTAGGGCATTGTTGACCTCCTCCGTGATGACCACCGCCCAACGAACATAGCTAAGGGTGTTGCTAACCTCCTCCGCGCTGACCATTCCCAACGACTAGAGTTAAGGGATCTTCCACCACGAGCTTCGATATTACCTCCCCCCAAAAAAAACCAACTAGGACCATCAGGCCACCAATTGAGCTCCTACATGTTTGTGGGTTAAGCCTAATCTCATGATCCTTTGGGTCAGTCTATGGGCTTCTCTTGGTGAGCCAAAACACAAAGCCTATGTGCTTAAGTCTTGTCACGCGCCTCCTCATTGGTCACACGCCGGATCATGCTAATTGACCGTGCTCAGAGCCCTAATTTGGTGAGACTAGTCAAACCTTTCTCTAAAAAAATAGTAAGACAATAAGTTCATCAGGTACGCGAGAAGTTCTTGCTTAACACACTTGAACTCTATTTTTTCCCGAGCTATTACTCTCACACCGGAGGGATTTCATCGACACACTCAAGTGGATCTTTGTGCAGTAACTTTCTCAGACTCCAGATATATTGACTGATGATCGTCCACTGGACAACGAACATCATGCACCAATAAGGACTCCACCTCAACGAAGAAAAATCTTCACTTGTACTCTCACCAGACTAACTGTGGGTGTTAACCAGTTTTCGACACTAACATGCATAAATTATAAATTACATGTAATTTTATGCACAAAAACTTGAGGACTATTTAGGCCCTGTTTGGTAACCGTTTCCATTTCAGAAATTCTCATTCCATTCCCAGATTTTTGGGAATAGCGTTTGATAATTTTTGTTCCCGTTCCCATTCTATTCCCATTGAGAATTGCGCCCACTTTTTTCTTAAGAAATGAGAAACAAAAAAAAAATGTTTCTCATTATTCCCATTCCATTCCCAAAATCATTTGTCATTGTTTATCCACCGGCCGACTACCGTCCTCTACCGCAGGCCACCGTTGGCCGTCGTCGGTCACCTCCGGCATCATTGGCCGCCCACCGTCTGGCCACCGCCGCTGCCAGCAACTTTCTGGCCACCTTCCGGCCTCCGCCGCCTCTCGCATGCTGTCCGGCCAAAACAAAAAAAAATAAATTCTCAAAAAAAAATAAAATAGTTTTAGGATAAAATCGTTACTAAACGCGATTTTATTCCCAAAAAAAAAAAAAAAAAAAAAAAAAAAAAAAATTATCGTTACCAAACGCGATTCTACTCTCAAGAAGGAAACATAATTCTCATCACATCTCATTCTTATCCCACTATTGGGATGTAAATAGAAATGGTTACCAAACGCCACCTTAGTGAATAAACCAAGACTAAAAATTTAATTATAATAGAATATATATATTAAACTACTTTTGAAGGAGTATACAATAAAAATCCAAAAATTATTGATATAAAGATAAAAAAAAACAAAGGCCACCTAGGGGTGTGATAAAGAATGCGTGTTTTCGCACAATTTCAATGCCTTCTTCTCCCCTCCACTGATGCAATGAAAAGTGTTGCGAATTCCCGATACTTATCCGAAGAGGAACCCTAGACAGACATTCAATCAATCCATTTCTTGAAATAGCAACTCACAATTGGATGTGGACATAAAGCGATTTCCACCCACTGCTGAATGCTGATGTTGCTTCGTAATCATCAGAAATCAAAGAAATGAGAAAAACTTCCCACCCAACTCATTAAACAATTCTGTGCACGAAACTTCTTGGAGGCGGGGCCGCCACCGTCCAATCAGCCATGGCCAATTGTTCGATGTCCACCACCTGTTCGACGATTGGTCCCAGCCGAGTCGACGTGGCCAGTCTTCAAAGAGAAGGGAGAAAAAGGAGTTGCTACGCCGTTTCACGACAAATTATGGAGTCGTTTTCGTGGAGGACGTAACAACTTCTCTCATCAGGTAAAATTTCATTGATTTTTTAGGGTTTCACTAGAGCAACCCTTTGGGTTTCACTATAGCAACTCTTTACATTAATTAAACAATCATTTCTTGGTGAATTTAAATTGATACAATTGATATTAAACAGATAAATTAGTACCGAAAAGATGTTAGTGCGATTGACATAGGAGGTGCTCCCGTTCCTTGTTGATCACAGTTTGATTTTCTTGGATAATATTTTAGGAATTAAATGTTGAATTTAATCTTGAATGTACTAGGTCGATATGAAAGAGTGCATCATTTAGATAGTCTGGGGAGATCATTAGTCGATGTGTATGTAAGATGATCCAGACATATCTTACTGTTAAAAAAAAAAAAAAAATGGTAGTTAAAAATATAATTAATTTTACATCTTAAGTAAAAATGGCTCTCAGTCAGCAAATTAAAAAAAAATACTATTCTCTTACGTTGCAGTTCAAAATTTTAAATTTGTTTAGTAAAAATAGTGGTGAAACGATTTGCCTGCTCTTGAGATTGACTCTTTGGTCAGAGTTGCTCTTATAGTGTTGGTTCTTGATGTCCATTTCTCTTTTTCTATATACATTTCTTTTCGATTTATTTTTGAGTTTTTTATTATTTAGTCTCTATTAGAGAGACCATTATGAAAAAAGATATTTTTTAATTTTTCACTCATAATTCAGAGCACAATTAAGTTTTTTATCATTAGGCAGACAAAATAAGATATGAAAAGACACATATACCCCTCTCTCACGTTTAGGTTAACTCTCTCTCTCACTCTAACATCTCTCTCTCTATAGATATCAGGAGGTCCAAAGGTTAACGATGCCTCATCCCTCTCACTCTGACATCTCTCTTTCTCCTTGTACCTTCGACCAACGGAGGTTTTCCACTCACTGCGTGCGTGCGTGTGTGTGTGTGAGAGACTCGGAGATAGATGAGGTCGGAGATGGAGCTAATTTCGATATCGGCGACGCCTAGGGCGTCGACGCTGGAAATACTGACGCCGTTGGGGCAGAGGTCGTCGAGGCTAACGTCGACATCGAAGGAGGCGAAATCGTGGAGACCACGAAGCCACCGTCTTCTCATCAGATCTGACCACCATCTTCTCCACCAGATCTGACCAGACCCCTCTTCTCCACCAGTTCCGACCATCGAAGTCACCTCCACTAGATCCGACCACCAAACGGCCACCAGCCAGATCTAGACCTTCCCCACACTCCCTCTCTATAGTTCCTGGTTTTCTTATTTGTTTTTTTTTTTTTCTTCTGATTTTGATGTTTCGTTTCGGCGGTGTTTTTCGTTTTGGTAGTGTTCTTTGGCGGTGTTGTTCGTTTTGGTGGTGTTGTCTGGCGGTGTTTTTCGCAAAAAATGCGTTAACGTTAAACGCACACAAACAGATGAGAAAATATGTGGCAACGTGAAACACACAAAAATAATATGAAAAATACGTTAACGTTAAAAAAAAATATGAAAAATACGTTAACGTTAACACAGGTGACTCTAAAAAAAATGTTTATTAACGTTAACGCAAATTCAACCCAAACACATTTTCAGGTCAAAAAGACGAAATACTCACATATGGTAGTTAACGTTAACTTACACAAGATAAAATATGTGATAAAACGTTAATGTAAATATTCAAACAAAATATGTTAACATACAAAATCTCCCAAAAACTTTTTGTAATATAGTGACTGAACAGTTTACGTTAACGTGAACTCACTTTTATCCAATTTTATTTTATTGCATAGAACAAAATAATATATTTGTAAATATTGTTGAATAGAGTGGGCAAAATGTAGGGATTTTTTTTTAAACAATTTGTGGATGAAGAAAAGTGGTCCCTAAGTCTGAATCCTAAACAATTATTGTACAAAGGACTAAATAATAAAATCCTCTTTATTTTTTACTTCTCACTGATATTTTTGTTAACCTTTATTATAATAGTAAATACAAATTCATAATTACTTGATAGTAATTAAATAGATTTAATATAGTCTATACTAAGTAAAGTATTAAACAAAAAAAAGGATGACAAAAAGTTTTAAGTTGCTTATTTGATGGACAATCTATTGTTTTCCTTAATTTGAGATTTCAATATTATCCTTATTTTTCTCCCTTCAATACAAATAATGTTTGTTTAAATATAGTCTTAAAAAAATGTGAATTTAGTTTAAAAAGTGTCTTGTCTTTCAAATTTAATACTTTCTTCAAAAGTGAAACTAATTTTTTCTTTAATTATTAAACTTTGTAAATAAGAAAATTAACAAATAAAACTTGACCATGAAAAAGAAAAATTTAATAAAAGTTTTATAATTTAAAGCAAATGCTAAAATATATAATAAAACCTACTCCTTAAAGTATAATAATAAATTTTAGTACTAAGTTTTGCTACCTTTATTAAAGATGTTCTTAAAGCATGTGGCATAAATAGTATAGTTTAAAATAAATTAAAATTTTGATAAGTCATATAAAAAAAAATGTTACGCAACATAGCAAAATAAAATTTTAGTGTTAAGCTTTGCCATCCTTGTTGGAGGAATTTTATGGTTGATTTTGAATGTACTCGATATCACTTGTATATAGTGATATAAATTTAATAATTTTTATGAAAACTTCTAACTTTTGATATAAATATTGTAATTTAGGCACTAAAAATAAAAGTATTTTTCAAGTTATAAATTCTAAAAAAAATTTGTACGAAAGTTCTTGTCATTGTAGGGTTTGGGGAGGGTACTGTTTAAAAAATTTAAACTTGAAACCTTCATGTCACAATTGAGCAAATTTACTATTATACCCAAGTTATAAATTCTAATTTAAAAAAAAAAGTAAAATATTAAAATCAAAGTTAGTAAAATGAATTGCTCTTTATGGAAAAAGCTCTGGATAGGCACACGTATGCATATAGTACATCCAAATTTTTTGATGTAATTTAATTGCTCAATGAGAGAGATAAATTTTTATTTATCAGGGATATGCTAATTCTCGTAAAAATCAAATAACGGAAATAAAAATGGAAATATTTCAAAATAATACCCAATTCAACCAAAATGAAACCAGCTCCAAATAAATTGTAGGATAAATTGTCAACTTCATAGGATAATTCCAAATGAAAAATGCGTGGGACCAAAATGAAAGTAAGTCCAAATATATGGGGCCGACATCATAATTTAATCCTAGATTTTTTATGAGACAAAGGTGGCCCAGTTTCTTGGACTTGGACAGATCATACTTGTCCTGTTAGAATAAAATTAGTAGGAATCATAATATTAAAAGTGATACTGACAGGTTTGAAAATATATTGAGTGTCTTTTGAGCTTTGGTGTTGGCTTAATGGTAATGTTTTTGTAGATGTTAAACATTATCTTATTGCTCACTACTTGGTACAGGGAATTATGGATAGAGACTGACGCCACTAGGGGTGAAAATTGGCCAGGCGGGGTAACAACTTGGTTTTCTAGAACTGTCACGCGATTTTTCTCTTTGGAGAATTAATATTAAAATTGAATAATTCATATTTCATTTTATAAAAAAATTTGAAAAATTTTATAAACTACGGTGATCATTATAATTATCGATTTATCAAGTTAATTTTACAACAGTAAATAATAAATATAATTATTACAAATAGAAATTTAAATATAATCATAATTTCTTGTGCAACTCTATTTTCATCGACCTCGAAATAACACTGTGGGGTTGTAAGTCAAAGTTCAGTAGGATTTCAACCTCTATAATACGTGTATCTAATTAATACAACAAATAAACACATAGACAAGTATCACACATAATTTTTACATAATCATACTTATTTCATGAAATTTAACAATTAAAATTCAACAACAATAATAATATAAATTACACAATAGAGTGATTAAATACATATATTAAAAGAATTAAAAATTCTACCTGCAATCTGAGCTGAAATTCGAATTAAAATATTTTTCTCGTTAAAAAACATTCAAAAGATATCATATTGTCCCTCAACTTAACATGTATTTGCATATAATTCGAATTAGTCTGATCATCATTCTTATTCTTCTTCATCTTCTTCTTATTATTATTATAATAACACATATACATGTTTTAATATGTATATATACAACACATTGCGTGTTTTCTTCTTAAAAATAAGACAACACATAATTATATATTTACATAAAATGTCCTCCTGACATTAAAAAAATATTAATTATGTTTTAAAACTCTTAAAAATATATTTTAAATAACACAATAGTCTCAATACTTTTAAAAGTCAAATTAAAATTAATATTTAACCCTCCAAAACTATCAAATATTATTTATACTATAAATTTACAAAACAATCTCAAAAATATTAAACTTATATGAAATAACAATGAATTTCTCGGAGGTATTACAACTCATGTGCATATCACTTAATTTTTTTGCCTATATTTTAAGTGATGTTGAATACGCTTATTATAAAACATATTTAATTCATTCAATTTTAAGTAATAAATAATGAAACAAATTGTATTAATTAGTGTAAATTAACTGAATATAACAAGGGGTTTTATAGATTTTTTTCAAAAAAATTATTGAATTAGGTGAAGTTTATGGATATTTTCAAATTGTTTATTGAATTAGGTGAAGTAGTAGAATGTAATCAAGGGCAAAATCTTCAAAAAAAAAAAAAAAAAAAGGCAAAATCGTCAAAATAAATAAATAAAAGGACTAAATCTCAAGTTGTAAAAAAAATTGGGATAAATTAATCTATTAATAAATGAGAACCATTTTTTTAAATGTCTTTTTCATTAAAGATTTAGATTAAAATAAATAAAAATGATAGTTAAGATGAACTGATAAAATATTTCGGAGAAAAAATTCTTATTTTCAAAATGGTTGAGTTAAATTATATTTTATACCATTTAAGATTCATATATCTACTTTATTAGCTAATTTTTTATTATTTATTATTCTGTATTTTAGAATGTCGTGTGATAAATACGAAACATGTCTAGAAAATTAGTGTGATAGAAATAGAAATACTACAATAGATGAGTGAGAAGACGAGAATGGATAAAATTAAGAATAAAATTATTAGAGAGAAATTAGGAATAACACACATCGAAGAGAAAGTGAAAGAAAATCGTTTAGGATGATTTAGACATGTTCATAGAAGATGCATGTCATAACCCGTCCCGGACACCCGTCATCCCGAGGCGGGCGTGACTACAACGTGACATCACCAATACCCAAATAACCAAACGAATGACAATATACACCCACTGTATAATACAAACATCTACTATGGGGGACACACCTGTCCCGAAATTTTCATTAGCTAAAAGTATTTATCCATGAACCTTTTTTTTAATAGGTTCGCCCTTGACAGTTTCTCTCAAACGCCTATATGACTTCATCACGTAGCTCTACCTAGTGCCAGTATGAGACCGACTCCTAGCTGTTGTACCTGCGAGTGTACTGCCTTCTTAGTAAAACATTTTTAAAATATTAATACGTTCTAAATATTTCCACAATTTAGTATGGATCAAGCACAAGTATATAAGCAATGAAAATGAAGTGGTATAGATAAGTTCCATCTAGTATAAAATTATACCAGTCATCATAATCAATAATATCAAATCAATCAATATACTTAAAACACCATATCTCATGCACCAATCTCAAACACACACCTCTAACACACACACACTGGCCAGCCCTAATGATCGTTTTAACCTCACGATCGGGAGTTTGCAACGGTATCGTACCATCCGTAGGATATGCCTTCCTATGAACACCCATCATTCCGCCGAAGCGGATAATCACTGCGCAGTATAAACGTCAAACATCACTCTGCCGAAGCAGATAAACATTACTTCGCCGTAACGGATAACATCACTCCGCCGAAGCGGATAATCTCACTCTACCGAAATAGATAAATACTAGGGCATCGTTAAATCAAATACAACATCATCGAATCACAACTCAATAAATATTGTCAAATCATCACGTCTATCTCTTTTCCTCAAAACCAACTTTTAAGCCGAAAAGCATATTTCACACTTTTCTTTTTAGAGAAATCATCTGATTCTTTCAAAACTACTTTTCCACCCTTTATTTTTCTTTTGAAAACCAAATATTTTTAGGAAAACAGATGTTTTCTATTTCCTTTTAAAAATACCGTCGGATTTTACCAAATTCAACAAAAATTCATTTTCAGTTTCATTTTGGAAACTATCGAAATCTTCCAAAAGCCGTTTACCAAGTCACCCAAATCCTGCTTAATCCATATCATTTATAAATTCATACAATTTAAGTAAACACATATTTCATCATACACATACATAGAAAGATAGTTTGGTAAGAAGACAGTACACTCACCTCATGATCCGCTCTCAAAAGCTTTTACTGATTACTCTCTACCGAAACTCCGGTGCCTGCAAACCTAATAATAATAGGACCTAAATTAATATCGTATTTAAAATAACCTAATAAGACGAATGCAGGTCCTAATTCTTCATAATTTTCCCACTCCCCATATTTTATTACAAAAAAATTATTATTTGTTATAATTTCACTCCGTTAAGTTTACTGTACCCGTTTGTTAAAAATTAGCGATTATAAAAATGTTATTACGCCCACGACCATTACTATTGCAAATGCAAAAAATCTTCATGCTCAACCATTTAATTCAATCGATAACGATATCCGATGAAAATGTTACTTATTCCGAAACGTTCACAGGCCGAGAGATGGATTTGAATTTTATTGGGGTTGCTTTTGTAATTTTTTTTTTTTTCCTCTTTTTTTTTTTTTTTTTTTTTGTTTTGTTTCAGTTTGGTGCACCCGCCGGACCTCCTTAACGCCGGCCGATCTTCACTCCTCCCGCCGATCTTCACTGTCAACGTTTAGGCACAAGCACACACCACGCCGAACACCTCCCATACCCACACATGCGAAATCGCCGGAGGAACGACGACGAACTCACCAACGGCAGCCACCGAACCCGTCACCGCCTATCCTCTCTCTCTCCTCTCTTTTTGTCAACTTCGGCGACCACCACCCATACATCTTACCAACGATCACCCCACTCACATACCCGTGGAATCAGAGCACACATATGCATACACACCCCTGCAGCCGGAACACCCTGCTCGTCGGAGAACCATTCACCGTCAGCGATCCCGAACAACAACCCTATACACCCTCACGTCTGAACACAACATCCCTGATTACACCTTCTCACACCCACAATCGCCGGCTGATCGGAACCATTCCCCTCCTTCCGTCGATCTCGAACACCCGACGCCCCCCCTCCGTTCTTCTCTTTCTCTCTCTAGATTCTTTTCTGATTTTTTTTTCTCTCCAGATTTCCCCCCCTTTTGAGATCTGCATTCATGATGTTCGTGCATGGTTTTTATATGCATGAAATAAGTGGATGGATTGCTTGATCAAATCTTGCCACGTCGCCGGTCTTCACTCTTCTCTCTGTTTCGGTTCATGGTTCGGCCGGCAAGCACAGCACACACGCACGTGTATATGTTATATATATATGTGTTTTTAAAAAAACTGTTATTTTATTACATTTTTCTCCCCCTAACTTCTTTACATTTCTTATTTGAGCCCAAGGTACTATTTTCAATTTTCTTAAATCGCAGTTTGCACCTTTAAAATTTTTAGTTTAAAATTTAAGCGACAATTTGAATCCCATCGTTTAGAATAATTATTTCTAAATTTTTAGTTGACCCAAAAAAATTTAATTAGGCTTTCAATTAACTCCATTTTTACCCCGTAATTTTCTGAATGCTCTAAAATAAAAATAAAATGACATATGTGGGAGATCGGGGTCTTACAATCCACATAAATATTAGTGAAAAAATATGATTTAGTTCAAGTGTGAGGCTATTAGATGAAGAGATAGGTCTAAGAAGAGTTGAAACGAAACTACTAAAATTGATTTGATTATATCAAATCTGATTGAATGGATGACCATTGATCGATATCTTTGCGTAAACAGATTCATATAGCTGAGCTTACTTAAGTGAGAGAAAGATTTAGTTGTTATTGTTATTATTACTTACACTTAAAAATTTAAAACCTCCTATGGCTTGTTTGGTTTAACGGAATCGGGGTGGAATGGAATTACCATTCAACTGTCGATTTTTTTGTTTGTTTGTCTAATGGAATAAAAAA
Source organism: Eucommia ulmoides (assembly GCA_016647705.1). Classification (NCBI taxonomy): domain Eukaryota; kingdom Viridiplantae; phylum Streptophyta; class Magnoliopsida; order Garryales; family Eucommiaceae; genus Eucommia; species Eucommia ulmoides. The sequence continues at coordinate 10,399,326 of CM028336.1, read as the reverse complement.
TTTGATTCAATTGGAATTAAAGAAGATAAAATTGAATTCTATAATTTATAGGCTGGAATCAACATAGTTTAATAGAATGAAAAAAAAAAAAGAAAAAAATTCACAAAAGTTCATTCCCAAAAGTTCATCCCTATTATTAGAAATAATCTATTTTATAGTCATCTTCTTCTTTTTAAATAATATAGGGCAATTTAATATGGGCCCCAAAGCCCACTATTATATTAGTAATATACCCATTCAACCTTTTATTTTAGGGAAAACCCCAACCAAAGCCGTGAGTTTCAACCACGAAGGAGAGGCGCGTGGAAGGTGATGCTATATGGTATGTGTTCTTTCTCAAAATTCCATATTCGAACCTTCCATCTACGTATTTATGCTCAGAATCTTGGTATAGAGAGTTTAAATTCAACTTCTTTCCCAAAAAATCGCAAGCCCTAATTTCGTCCCCAACCCGTCCGCCGCTGTGTGCAGTTATCACGGAGGAGTGTGTGTCATCGCCGACTACCGTAGCCGTCGCCGTCGCTTACCGAAGCCTTAGCCGTCGCCAACCGTAATCGTCGCTGTCGCCGTCACCGGCGTCGACACGTTGGTGTTTTGTCTTCGCCGCAACAGTAGCTCGATCTCGCCTCACCTTCTCCGTTCAAGCTTCGCCGCCTGTCAAATAAAGCCGCGGTCGCCGTCAATTTGTAGCCGTCGGTACCCATTTCTGTAAGTTTAATCTTGATTTAAGTTGTAGGATTGTCTAGGGTTTTATTTGATCCTGCACAGTAACATTAGCAAGAATCTGGTTTGGTTTTGAATTTTGTGACTGCACAGTAACAATTACATATTGTTTGTTGTGTTCTTGAATTTGGGTGGTTAGGAATGTTAATGCATAGCAAAAATTCATCTCCCCCCTCTGCATTGTTCATATTTCGGCCATCTCGAATACCGAAATTCTGATTGTTGCTTGGTTGTTGATTGGAGTTTAATTCAAAATTAGGGTTAGGAATGTGGAGAAACCCGAATTAGAATTTTTGCTGTTAAGATAGTGAATGCACCTTAATAATCATATATTGGTTGTTGTGTTATTGACTTTGGGTTGTCATGTGCGCTAAAAATTATAAGAGGACCCAACAATAATGAAGTTACCATTTCACCTGAAAATTCTAGCCTCCGAAATATAAAATTAGTGATGGGTATTATATTACAATAAGGTAATCTTCTTCCACAAATTCAAAAAACACCCAAGTTATCTTACAATAATATTTCAAGCATCTCTAGAGGTCAGAAAGCACATTTGCATTGAGAAGAAGAACCAAATAGGCACTTGGAAAATGCAAACAGTAGGTAATGTAACAATTTACAGACCCTATGATCATGAAAGGAGCACCAACATATAGAAGTAATGCCATGAATGTTTCCTCTCAGCAACTTTGCATCCATCATTAAACGGCAGTAATAATACGATAAACTATTAAATACTTACAATTTTAGTTGTAGATCTGACAATAGGAAATAGGCAGAAATAATTACACTAACATGAAGAACTGACGTGCTCAAATATCTCAACTAAATCATAAAAAATCACTAATGTTGGCTAAAAATTTATGAGGAAAACATACCCCTTGGATTCTCTTTCCGGTAACCGGACATTTAGGTCCACTGGCCCTCTTCTTCGTGGTCTGGTACACTAGCTTACCACCTAATAGCGAATCACACAAAAACGACGAAATCAAATCAACACATTCACAATCAAAAGGCTATAATCACTTAATTGTTTATATCATGAGAACCTCTACTGAATCTATAATGATGGAAACACGCATACGTGAGCTGATATAGCATTCGTGTGTGGATATACACACACATAAATATATACACGTCCTCTACATTGTTAATTTTTAAGATTTTGAATTTTTGACCGACAACGGGATTGTTTCTCAGGTAATGGCGGGTGCTTCCGACAACGATCCAATATCCAATATTCAATCTAGGGGTAAGCAGTATCGATGTAATTTGCGTAGTTTCTGTGATTTGATGGGAAAAAATCGAAGGAAGTTCCGTCCTGCACACATTGATGTGATGTCGTCCACTCCACTTTGGCCTTTCTTTAAGGCATTCGTTGACGGCAATGTCGTGGTCCAACAATGCACTAAAAGTGACCAGGACATCTTTGCGCTGTTGAAGTATTATAATTGGTAAAAATTGTTACTTATCATATCGATAATTTAAGTTGCAATGATATTTACTGTCTAACTATAATTTTCTGAACATTTTTTATTGTCTTGCGTATTGGGCAGAGGCAGGAAAGCTTTTGTGTTTGGCGGTAAGAGTATTTCTCTGGGTTCGAGAGATATATCCTTATTCTTTGGAATAAGAAATGGAACCAAAGTAGTTGAACACACGTATGCGAAGAAGATTATGAGTCCATTTGTTCAACGACGTTTTGCTGGAGTGGACCAAGTCTCAACGCGAGTGATATTACAGACGATCGACACGATTATTGAGCAGAACGAGCACGATGACGTTGAGGATGTTGTAAGGTTGATGTGTTTGTACGCTTTTGTGACTTGTTTTTTTGCAACTACTGGTATAAATATAGGATGGTCGTTTGTGCAAATGGTAAAGGACTTGAGTGCAATGTCTGAATATGCATGGGCTGATGCTATTGCTAGGGGGGTAAATGACTCCATCCTTAATAACATTGACAAACCATACGCGATTCGTGGATGCATCATCGCTATATTGGTAAGTTGTTTATAGGTGCAATGGCAAATGTTGTATATATTCTTGTTTGTTGATGTAATAATTTTTTCTAATTTGTATATGTTATTACTCGTAGTATATGTTTTACGAGCGTTCAACCTTGTTAGATCCAGACTACAATCACCAAGCTATGTCAGTGGGCGGTGATGTCAGTTGGATCGGCATTCCTCGATTCACCCGTTGGAATTTGTCTTCTTTGAAGAGCGTGTTGCATGGGGTGAATGAACTCAGTGAAGATCAGGTAAGTGCCAATTGTATCTTTGAAATATTATATGTATGTCATTAATTGGGTGGTTGTATAATTTAATAGAATTTTACTGCATAGCGAAATTTACGTGTGTTATGTCATGTATAAGAATGTTATTGCATATTGATTTTTGATCATTTATTCCTACCGCATCATCATAATAACATGGTGTGACCATTTTTGATCGGAAAAGTTTTTCAAGTTTTGAGGGTGAAAGTCATGATCTTCTACCTATAGCAATGCTATTGTCCCAAACAAGAAGATATTGTCCAAATTTGATTTTTGATTTATGTTTGTTTAACAAACTGGGTTCGCCAATCATGCAATTTTATGAATGTTACTGCATATTGACTATTAATGTTATTCCACCTTGAGCTTGATCATGTTTTGTGGGTGTGTTTATATGACTGAATAACAACGGTTTTGTTAACCCCGTCTTTTCAAAAATTGAACTTCAATTATCAAATCTTTTTTAAAAAAAAAACAGGAAAAAAGGTTTGAAGCTTGAAAAAACAAGAGCAAAAAAATTGGTTGATTATTATGTGAATAAATTATAAGTAAGAAATGTTACTGCACATAGACATTTAATGTGCATCGATAATTGCATGGTTTCATTTAAAATAGAACAGTTTTTTTAAAAAAGTGCATCAATAATTACGTGTTTTATAAGATTGTTACTTTAAGTTGCGTGTTCAACTGTTTCAGATAATCTTTGACGATCTAGTGCCATCAGCTATGGAAGAGTTGTATGTATTCGGGGCCCAACCAACGACAACATCAGCTGGCTTCCCTCCTCCCGAGCAACAACCCCCCGACGAGGTCACTGAAATCAAGAAGCAATTGGAGTGTTCGTTGAATCGAAATAGTGAGTTGGCTGCGGAGAATGTCCATCTTCGATCTGAGTTGAAAACTCGTGACGAGTTGATAACATCGTTGATGAAACAATTAGATGATTTGGCGGAACAGACGACCATCATTGATGCGGAACAATTACGGGAAAAAAAATCCGTTGCCGAAATAGTTAAATCTCCAAGTATTAAAACTCTTGAACATGCCGAACTGCAAACTTCTATAGTAAGGGAGATTAAACGGCAAAAAAGAAAACCTGCACGAAAGTCAGATTTCGTGTATGAGAGGGTTAAAAATCAAAGTAAGAAAGGATGTGTTCAGGTAGTGATTGATGTGGATGAGATCCCGTTGATACATCGAATGACTAGAAGGAAACCCGAAAAACTTCCTATCAAAAAAAGATGCGCGGTGGCCAAATTACTAGACGAAAGTGATTGGGATAAAATAAAATCCATACATGAAACACATAATGATGCGTATGTATTCGTTATATTAACTTTGAATCAATTTGTACTTTTTCTTAAATTCCCTATTCATTTTTTTGATTTAATTTTTCGTCCTGCAGTGACTTATCATGGATTGGATTGGATGGCTTCGTTGGCGTCCGATTTGGCGACATTATCGATCTCCTTAAAGGAGAACAATTATCTAGTAGGGTAAGAAAATATATTGGATGTCATGTATTTTAATGAACACATAAACGTGATTTTTTGTTGGCCTCGTTCTGTTGTAGGTGATAGATACGTTTGCCGAGATAATACACCATCGCCAGATAGAAATTTTTAATGGCAGTTCAAATGTTGATGCTCCCCACAGAGTGTTTGTAATGCCTAGTCTTTCTTGGGTAACTTCCTTTGACCCGGTTTTGGAACTTTTAATATTTTGGCACATTTGTAATTCTAGTCTTTGAGTGTATATTAAATTTTGTGCTGATTTTGATGATAGACGTACATCAAAGAAAATAAAGAGGCAATCATTCGGGGGCAAATAGACAAACAATTCAATATAGGTGTTGCTGGGAAATATGAGACGATAATGTTCCCAATAAACACTCCTGGTAGGAGATCTACACCATCGCATTGGACATTACTTGCTTTCGAGATGGAGCATGGGACATTAAATCACTACAACTCGTTGTATAGTCTGAATTCACATGATCCGCATTTAGAGAGCGCCAAACTTATAGTAAGATTTTAGATATGTTACTATTTAATTGATTATGAGTTTACAATAATAATCCTACATGACAAATGTACTCGCTTACATTAATTTACTATTGTTATTTGTTTCATTTTAACTGGTAACTTCATTATTTGCTAAATATAGGTGGACTATGTCAACAACTATTTCACTCGGTATGCGACTGCGTCAAGCGCTTCTACACAAGACCGATCGATCACTTTGGAACCAGTTTATGACACGCCTCAGCAAAGGGTTGATCGGTAAGTTTGTATTTTGATTTGTGTTAGGTTTGTAAGAATATGCGATATCATACTAGAAATTTGTACTTTTTTTTTTTGCAGACCTGACTGTGGAGTAATTGTTACGTATATAATGAGGCAGTTCGTCCTTGGGCAACGAGAAAACGTCAAACGTGAACGCAAAGCCAGAATAGCAACGGTAGAAAGAGCGGATCTTATCAAGGACATTATAAATGACAAACATGGTTGTTGGGCTTTTGATTCATTTTATGCACAGAACAGTTGAGCGGGGTGGGTTCGTGGACAAAATGTTTAATTCGTTTTTCATATTATTTTGATTAAACGATTTTGATGATTTCTAAAAATTTTGACATTTTATGATGGATGTGGTTCATGACTAATCTCGATGTGTGGGTGTATTTCTTGTTACGTAATCAACTTCGTGCATGAAATGTCTAAGTCAAATATAGTTACGCCCACAATTTATAATGTGTAAAAAAATCACGCAAAGAAATATTTTACACCATTTGTATTACATTGTCTATTAATAGTTTGTAAAATAATAATACATCATAGATAGCCCGAGGGAAGAAAGAGTAGAGATGGCATGCCCCAAAGCCCACTATTTTCCTACATGAAAATAGAGGTTTACAATTAAAATATAGTTAGTGGAGAAATATCCTAATTTCACCAGATATGGATGCACATCTATCTATGGGGGTCTTCTGGAAATGGAGTTGAATAACAAATTACTGTGTATTAATTATTTCGCATCAATAAACATTACTGTGAATTAAAATTCATCTATTACTTCACGTTTGATTTACTTAAAGAATATAACCAAAACATTAACTTAACATAACAAACTAGAAAAATGAATTGTATTGATAAAACGATTCTAGTCATGAAAACATCCACAAAAAATGTTGAATTTTTCAAAAATAAATAGAAATTGTTGCTCCAAAAAATATAATGAAAGTCTAACCAATGATGTCATCTCAAATGGGTTTTTTGCATGTTTTCCTGTTGTGTCCTTTCCCACCGCAACGACTACACTTCAATGTTCCTTTCTTGAACTCTTCCTTTGATGGGATCATCGTTTTCTTCGGTCTTCCTCTAGGTCGTTTGGTAACTGGTGGTAGTATTAAAATGTCTTCTTGTTTAGTCTCTTTTTTTCCTGCAGTTGGCACAGCAAAAATTCCATCCTCGTAACTTAGACGATAAAATGACATATGGAAGTAATCCTCTACATATGAGTTCAAATCTTCACTGGTCTTTGTAATAGCAGCGCAAGCGTGTGAACACGGTATCCCATTGTCCCTCCAATCGAAACAAGAACATGTTCGGTTTTTTAAGTCTACAAGTACAGAAGGGTCCGATTGAACTTCAAAAACTCCATTCACGGATTCGCACACCACCCATGCCCTGCATTCTTCCAATCTTTTTAGCATTTGTCTCTCGATTGTCTCACAAAGAATATTCTTTATCCCTGACGCCGTGTTTCGTCGTTTTGTCCGTTGTTCCATTAGGTCAACACGGATCCGATCAACAACTTTGTGAATTGGCAGATGTTTGGCTTCCGCAATCCATGCATTGAATGTCTCTGCAGCATTGGATGTCAATTCACCATATCTTCGACCTTTGAAGAACGCGTTTGTCCAATTCTCTCGCGGCAAATCATCCACCCAATCAGAAATATACTTGGATCCCTCGGTTTTCAGTTCAGCCAATAATGCATAAAAGTCGAGCTCTGTTTTTGCTTTGTAATACTCCCGGAACAACCAAATCAACCGTTGTTTTACCACTGGTGACCGAGCTCCAATTTTTTCCTTCAAATTCATTGTTAAGTGGTTCACACAAAATGAATGGAATGCATTTGGGAATACCTTTTTCACAGCTTTTATTAATCCAACATGTCGATCAGATATGAATGTCATGACTCGTCCTGGTAGGATAACGTTAACTAGTTGATTTAGAAACCATTCCCAGTGGACTTCCGTTTCAGAGTCAACGATTCCAAAAGCTAACGGATATATACCTGTTAGAAAATGACAAACTTTAATCATTCAGATTGCATTATTTACTGTGCGTTGGAAAATATGATCACAAACGACAGTAATAAATACAGTAGTCGCTGTACATTAAAAATTACGTTAGATATAACACGTTAAAAAATAACTAGAATTTTTACCCAGCTTACCGTTATTACCATCTTTGCTGGTTGCTCCAAGCAGGGTGCCTTTATATTTTGCTTTCAGAAACGTTCCGTCAAGAAATAGCAAAGGTCGTACATATTTAAAATCAACTATGCTAGCTCCAAATGAAACAAACAGTGAGTTAAAACAACCAGTACTCATATCATATTCAATTTCGAAACGTGTTCCGGGGTTTGTCTCAATGCATGCTTCCTTGTACCATCTCAACTCGTCATAACCACTACGATAATCCCCATAAACATCTTCTCTCGCCTTTTCAACCCTCCACCATGCATGGTGATAACTTATGTCCAATCCATGGTTATTTTTAAATTCTTTGACGACGTCAATAGGACGTTTTAGTGGTTGAACTTTTAAAGTGTTTTTTATACAACTCGACACAACTTGGGAATTAAGCCTACCATTTTTTCTGGTACGGAATGCAGCACCGCATGTGTGAATATTGTTTATTTTCTTGATGTAAAAAAAATCCATTCTTACTATCAATGCTCGCACGTACGAACCATTCACATCCCCTCTCATCCTTATATGCGCAGTATGCAACAACGCGAGATGGTTCGTTCTTATGGTAATCAAATTTAAAACCAATTTCAATGGAATATTTTACCAAGCAATCTCTAAAATCATTAACCCCACTTTTAAAAACTTGCCCTACATCACGAATTAAATACCTCCAATCAGCAGACATTGTTGTCGACTTGTTTGGGCAGTATGGTACCAACACACTTTCATCTTCGTCGCTCCGTGGGTTTTCGCTGTAATATTCAGTGCTAGATCCTACTGCATCTCCGCTACTCTGTCCAACTTCCATCAACTGTATAGATAAGTCAATACATTCCAATTTAAGACTTTTTGAAATCTTTCGAAGATTACATAATGACTCTATATCTCCTAAATAACAATTAGGGTGGTTGGCAATTGAATAAGACAACTTGAAATTCCTCATGCGCAACCCCGAATACTTATCACACACACGGTCAAATAGATCCTCAATGGTTGAAGTGTCATCAATATCAAAAACGTGTGTAGTCCCCATATGTTTAGCCACAAGTATGGTCGTCCAATTTTCCATTTCCTGATCAAGATAAGAATATATTAAACAATTATAAATGTATATCGTAACAATTAACTAATTATAAGTTGTATATCAATTATTCAACTGATTGTAATTGTACAGTAAATATTCATTCATATAGCCCCGTTTAAAGTAACAAAAAATCACACCAAAAAAAAAGTAAAAATCCCAAAAAACAAATACCCAATTGTAAGTTGCACAACAACTATACAACTGATTAAAATGCACAACAATATTCAATTCATGTAATATGTGTGCAGTAAAAATAATTCAATTATAACTGTTCAGTAAATATTCAGACAATTATAACTGTACAATAACATTGAACCAATTCGTCAATTATAACTGTAAAGTAACATTCCCACTCAGTCAATGTATTCAACAAAAAATTCAATCAAATATAACTGTACAACAACATTGAATCAATTCGTCAATTATAACTGTACAGCAACATTCCCAATCATTCAATTATTCAACAAAAATTTCACCCAATTATAACTGAACAGTAAAAATTCATTGAATTATAACTGTATAGCAATATTGAACCAAATTATATACTGCACATTAATATGTTCACGTGCGAGCGCGTTTGGGCTATGCTACGGATAGCTATATCTTGGTCGAATAACTTAGTTAAATATTCTCATAATCAAGCTCCACAAACTAACAAAAAATTGCAACTAAATTAGTCTCAATGATTCTAGTGATTTATTCTAAAAACAGGGGAAACCAAAATAAACACTGTGAATATCTATATAGACTAATAATAAAGAAGATGGTGTTCATGATTTCAAAAAAATAATCCAACCAGTATCAAAAGCAATAATCGAAAAAATGGTATTTGTTTTATGTTCCTAATTTTTCAAAATCACCAAAATGGGATGAACAGTAAATTGATTACAGATATGAACCTGTGTTTGCCGTCGTCGTCCCCGAAGTTGTTCCCGTCGCTGAAGTTTCTGTCGTCGCCACCCAGTTCGCTGCCGTCGCCGAAGTTGCTGACTTCGTCGCCGACCTTGCTCCCGTCCCTGAAGTTGCTGTCGTCGCCGTCGTTACCGCCGGCCGATGTGGGAAGGGGTTTCGGGATTTAGGGATTTTCTGACCACCGTCCTCGCCTTCGCCCTCACCTCCGTTGCGATTACAGGGATGGAATATGGTAATTGAAGTTTCGAAATCTTCCATTTTCATAGCTTCAAAGGTTTGATTGCTTTGAATTTGCCTTAATTAGCTTGATTCCAATTTCCAAAAATACCTAAATAGCAAATGCAAGAACAATCGCGCGTGAGACATGTGGGTTTCAAAAATGGGGTTTTCTCAAAATTAAACTAATTGTTTGGGTGTTTAATGTTATGGGCTGAAGTGTTTGGGGTCCATTCAAATATCATGTATAAAATTGGATGTCTAATTAAAAAATCCAATAATATATTATTAGATATATATTCAAAATTGATATCTAAAAGGATAATTTTGTTATGTTTTATTATGTAATTTTTTTTCTCATTTCATAATAATCAAACAAAATAATGAAATAGTATTTCACTAATAAATGCATTTTATTTTTTCTTTCATTTTATTCTTTTTTTTCATTCTATTCCAAGTAGATTCTATTTTTTAATTGATTTGATAATATGATTTAGGTGTTTTTTTTTCCCTGTGAAAATGAAATAGTGGTATTGTAGGGGCCATTTACGCTCCTGCATCTCTTTTGCACTTTTGCCCTGAGAAATTCAAAACCGTTGGAGAACACTTCAACTCAGAGAAATTTGCATTGGCAACCTAGATCGCTTGTATCAGAATGAAGCTTATCCATTTGCTGTTAGAAAAGCGAAGAATCTTGGGGGTTGATAAAGTCATAAAGGCGAAGTCTCATCATTGGCCGCCACTTGTAATAAAAGTCTATCTCTACTACTAGTAGTAGTAGTAAATAAATTACAATATGTGATTCAGACCATTCCTCGAGTGCTTGTCTTTTGTTGCTATTAGGCGCCGGGAAGCAACACCAGAACTCACCATCAATGCAGCATATTTACACAAACTACCCCTTCTTTCTTCTCATTATGACCCCGTTGAAGAAAAATATAGTTCTAGAAATTACTCTAGAAGCACTCACGTCACACCACGCCATTTCAAACATTAGCCCCCCTAGCTTTCTTGTTTCACTCTCTCTTGTTTTAGTTGAAGTCCACCTAAACATTGAAGCGAATGCTACATCTTTGAAAATCAGCGGCGGATTTAGAATTTTGATTGAGGGGTATTCAGTGGCAGATACAAGGTCTTAACTTGAGGATGTTGAACATAAAAGTAGGTTAGAAATTGAATTTTTTAAAGTTTAGGAGGTGAGTGTATAAATTTTACCCAACTAAGGGATATTTCCACCGGATACCCCATAAAACTCACAAAGCAACATGTGTCAACGTAGTGCCCACAATGCTCTCTTTTGACCATCCATTTTTTACCACCGAGAAGTAGGAGACCGGTATGCCTGGCCAACCACCCTTCAACGACCAACATTTGGACCATCTGACGACACCCCTGCACGAGCCGACCATCGACTAACGAGCACCTCTTCAACCACTAGGAAGGCTTTTATGTTTCCATGGGTTGCCTTGTAGTCTGTTCACTTGGGCTAACCCGTGGGCTTCTTTGGTGGGCTGAAAGACAAGGTCCAAAGGCTTAATCATGCCTCGCGCACACGCGCCAGATTACGTTGATGATCCGATCTCAAGGCCTTAATTTCACGGGGCTAACCCGAACCTTTCCTATAAATAGTGTGTAATAAATGCACCAGGTAACGTACAAAGTTCTAATTAAACTCTAGGGATAAAGATTTTTTTGGTCCCTGACAAATGTCTTGGGTGTCCAATTGGCCCATAACTTTTGCAACTTGACAATTTGGCCTTTAACATTTCAAAATTGTTTCAACTAATGGTCAACGTTTTAAGAGTATTTTAGTTTTTTTATTCAATGGGATTAATTTTGAAAAGTCATTTAAATTTAAGGGGTCAAAATATTTTTTTTGGTCTTTCTTTCTCAGTTGAAAGAACATAATCATATATATATATATATATATATATTTTAATTTGGCCTTTCTTTCTCAATTGAATAACAAATTATGGGAACAATAATTTTTTATTTTATTTTTTTAATTATGGGAACAACAAAGTTATGGAAAAAAACAACATTTTTTTTTGGAAATATTATTTGATTTTTTTTCCATTAAAAATGGAATTAAAAACCTCAAATAATACAAAAGGAATAACATATTCAATCAAACCAAATATAAATCTCTATGAAAGAGATAATATGAGCAATTCCATTATATTCTAAGAATTTTGTGCTAAAAATAAGGGAGCTGAACATAATCATATTTTTTTTTTCACTTTCATATTAAAACACAACATCAACACCAAAACGAATATTAATATCAAAATGAATATCAACACTAATGAACATTAACACCAACGAACATCACCACCAAAACGAAAACACTACCGACGAACACCGAAATAAAAAACGAAGAACACTGCCGAAATTGAACCTTGGGGTTTCGATTTCGATTTCGAAATCGAAACAGGAAATTGAAATCGATTTCGATTTCGAAATTGAAACCTAAGAACATGGCACGAAGAACCGAACACCACCACCAAAACGACGTACACCGCCGAAATCGAACCTTAGGGTTTCAATTTCTATTTCGAAATCGAAACAGGAAATCGATTTCGATTTCAATTTTGAAATCGAAATCAAAAAACACTGCCAAACATCACCACCAAACGACGAATACCATCGAAATCGAATCTAGGGGTTTCGATTTCGAAATTGAAATCGAACCATGGTTTCGATTTCGAAATCGAAGAACACCGCCGAACATCACCACCAAAACGACGAACACCATCGAAATCGAACCTAAATTGAAACCCTATTTGAAATCAAAATCGATTTGGGTTTCGATTTCGAAATCGAAACCCAAATGAAATCCTAGCCTCCACTTCCCTTAATTGAAACCCTAGCCTCCACTTCCCTTAATTAATCGAAACCGAAGAAGACACAGACGACGACGCAGGTGAACGAAGACGCAGAAGACGAAGACGAAGAAGACGCAGGTGAAGACGTAGACAACGATGCAGATGAAGATGGTGAAGAAGACGAAGACGAAGAAGACGCAGGTGAAGACGTAGACAACGATGCAGATGAAGATGGTGAAGAAGACGAAGACGAAGCAAGTGAACGAAGGATCGGAGCACGCGTCACTGACGTGGCAGAGGGATCGGAGGTGAACGAAGGATCGGAGAGCAACGGCGGAGGGGAAGAAGACGACCCAAAAAAAAATTAAAGAAAAAAAATATTTTTAACCCCTTAAGTTTAACAAAATATGTAAATAGGTCCTATTATATTAGTAAGAATGAAATGACGCATGTGCCCTTGGCCAAACGTCAGTGCTTGTCACGTGACTTTTTTCATCCAATTTTCCCAAATTTTACTAACGGAACCCGACCCAAGGGCCAATTTGGAACGATTTTGAAATGTCAAGGGTCAAATTGTCGAGTTGCAAAAGTTAGGGGCCAATTAGACACCCAAGGCGTTTGTCAAGGACCAAAAATGTCTTTATCCCTAAACTCTATTGAACTCATTCTCACACCGGAGAGGCTTTGTTAGGTACATTCCAATGAGTCTTTGTGCAACTATTTACTTGGACTCTAGATATAGTGACTGAAGACCGTTCACAAGATAAGGAATACCGTACGTCAAGACGCCAACTCAGCAAAGAATTGCCACGTAGAACCTAACTGGACCAACTGCAAGTGTTAATCATTTTTCGACACCAAAACACTAAATATAAGCAGAGTTTTGGAATTTTGGGGGTTGACCACCCCTGCTAGCCCCTGGGTTTGCCGCTCAGTCTATTATTATAATATTTTTGGGTTAGTTTAAGAGAATTTTACATAAATTAGGGGAGGTATATATGAAACTTTTAGGAACCTAATTGATTTTGTTCTATAAAATTAGGGAGTAAAGTGTTATTTTTTTAAAAAAAAAAAAACACTAGGGAAAGATTTCAATCCTCCCTCATTAACATGTAAATCGGCCACTGTCAAAAACAGGATAGCATATATGACATATAAAAAAATATTCAAAAATATAATACCACAAACTACTTCATACATAACGATTGTTACATTTATTGTTGATTTTCCATGTAATTTTCTTTAGCTTATGTTACTACTTTTAAATGAGTTTTTAATAATAGTTTTAATATTTTTTTTTATATACCCGTGAGTATCTTCATACCCAAACAAGATGTAAGATTAATATAAAGAGTATTAGAGGATTAAATTTAAGGTTAATGGCACGTGGTTCTATGTAGTTAAATCTAATTGTACTTTATACCTGTATAATATTTTCGTCATTACTTATTCCCGTGGTTCAAGCATAAGGGCAATAGTTAAATAATTAACGAAATAACAAATTTATCTTTATATCCGATCTGACTTGAGAGAATAAAGGAAAGGAAAAAAAAAAAAAAGTTGAAACGGATATTATCCGATTTGACTCGAAGGTGTAAAAATTAATTAATATTAAATAATTTATTAATTTTGATGTGTTGAGCTTTGACAAATAAGTTTAACAGAAAATATAACCGTTACACTTTATTATGAATCATTTGGGACAAGTTCTTACGAAAATAATATAGGGATCTAAAATGCAATTCGGTCAAATCACATAGGGGTAAAGTGCTATTAACCCTTAAATTTATTTTAAAATTAAACTTAAGTGAATAATTTTTGGGAAAATTTCTCCAAAAGTCTCATCCCATAAAAACACTACTTTATGGAGTCCTGTAACAACATTTTTTTTTATACATGAGATAAGACCTAGAAAGTGATTTTTGAAAGTTTGGGGACTCTCAAAAAGTTTTTTTAATTTTTTTTTAACTATTTTAATATAAAAATAAAAGAGTAGAATTCTTTTAAGTAATTCTTAAGGTAACGTTTAGGGTTCAGGTAAAATAGTCTACCAAATTAAAATTTTAACCTATACAATCTATGCGTTATAGTAATTTTTTTCAGAAGTACAAAAATATTGTAATATATAAAAGTTTTTGTAATTTTTGTGTATAATAAATTACAGTAATTTTTATGATAATTTTTTTTAGAACTTTTGATAATAACTTAAATTTTTTTAAAAAAAATTGTGACACGGAAGAGACTGATATATTAAAAAAACCTTTTAATAATTTCGACGAAATCTGTCACCTTAGCATTTGAAAATGGCAACCTAACAGCAGGACTTAGGTTAACATTTAGAAAGAACAAAAGAAAAGATTACACATGTCCACAAGCGATAAGATAGCAAGTACAACACGACTTGACAGCAACCCATTATAAATCTAAAATCACAGCATCGTCACCAAGTTTCCAAAGAAGAAAAACAGAGGAGGGAGTGAATCTGATGATGGAAGCACAGACTACTGAACTACCTTCCAGTGGCTTAAAGAGGAACCATAATAATCAGAGCCACCACCATAGCAAGAAGAAGAAGAAGACTGAGGAGGAGAACAATAGAAGGTTTAGTGATGAGCAGATCAAGTCTTTGGAGTCTGTCTTTAGGCTGGAGACGAAGCTCGAGCCGAGGAAGAAGCTTGAGCTAGCTAGGGAGCTCGGGCTGCAGCCTCGCCAGGTGGCGATATGGTTTCAGAACCGTAGAGCCCGGTGGAAGTCGAAGCAGATCGAGCAGGAGTATAGGGTTCTAAAGGCAAATTATGATAGCCTTAATTCCCGGTTCGAGTCGCTCAAGGATGAAAAACGATTGCTGATACTACAGGTTATTTTATTTCATTTTTTTGTTAAGTATCTGTTTGGCGTACTGTGTTTTCAATCGCGGGTTTTTGGTCTTACCTTAATCCGGGATTTCTTCAATCGAGTCCATGAATTTTTAAAATTGTTTCAATTTTGTCCTTCCGAGGTTGTGATTAACATCCATAGTCGGTTTAACAAGGGTATAATTATAATTTTTTCTCCTCGTAAAAAATTCTCTCTCGTTTTCCTTCCAAATTAGCAAGGAAAAAAATTTGTTTAGAAAATTGTGTATTTTTTTTTTTTTTTTTCTATTTTTCATCCATACCAAATAATTTTTTTTTTTTTTTCCATCATGTGCATCCTTCTTTTCACCCAAACAGTTACAGAAGCTAAATGACTTGGTTAAGAACCCTCAAGGCGAGGGAAGGGAAATCAAAGATTCAGAATCAGAAGGAAAGGGCAGCGAAAATTGCTTGAACGACATAGAAGAAGATCGAGGTGCCTCTGCGTGTTCCGACGAAGACGAGAGAGAACACGGTGTGAAATTCGAGGGCGAAGAAGAAGAGGAAGAAGAAACAGAAGAGATGAATTTTGGTGAAGAGTCCTTGGCATCAGCAGCAAAATGGTGCAACTTTGATTCAGGTGGTCTTTTTGACCAGACATATACTACAAACTGGTGGGAATCATGGGCCTGAGACAAGCCACGCTCATTAGACCACTATTTGGTTTGTAGTTTGTATGATTAGCAGCAATCAGATTGTGATTGTAGAATATGAATAGGTAGAAGATTCACCATGTAGTGTAATTCGACTGTTTTATGAATGAAAAATTAGAAATTGATATCCATTTTAGATGGATTAGAGAGCGGGTCAAGTCACATCCATTTTAAAGGACACATCTTTTAAGATTCTCTCTATAAATAAGGCCCCTTTTGGTAACCATTTCCATTCTAGAAATTTCTATTCCATTCTCAGATTTTTGGAAATTTTATTTGAAAATAGCGTTTGGTAATTTTTGTTTCCGTTTCCATTTTATTCCCATTTGAGAATTGTGCCCACTTTTTTCTTAAGAAATGAAAAACAAAAAAAAATTATTTTTCATTATTCCCATTCCATTCCCAAAACATATGGTCACTGTTCACTTACCGGCCGACCACCGTCTGCCGCCGCGGGCGGCTATCTCCGGTGACCGTCGCCGGCGACGGTGCCATTGCCTTCCGGCTGGCGACGACGGCGCCACCGCTGTCAGGCCAAAAAAAAAAAAAAATTTAAGATAAAATCGTTACCAAACATAATTCCCTTCCCAAAACAAAAAAAAAAAAAATTATCTTTACCAAACGTGATTTTACTCCCAAAAAGAAAACAAAATTCCCATCCCATCCCATCCTATTCCCATCCCACTGCTAGAATGAAAACAGAAACGATTACCAAACGCCAAGTATTGATACCTCTAAAGTTTTTAATTCTATCAAATTATAGAAAATTTGAGTTATCTTGGTGAGTGTTTGGATATTATCGAAAAATACTCTAATATTGTTTTTCTTACTGACGAGAAAAGAAACAAATAATGGGTTGTAAACGAGTTTTTCAATCTGAAAAATACACTTATGTTTTAACGTTTAACAGTAGTTTCCAGGAAAGAACTAGTAGGAAGAGTGTTATGTTTTGCTTGTGCTTGAAAAGAAAATGAAAAAAAAAAATGTTTGGTTGGATGGAAAATGGAAAGGAAAAGAAAATAGGATCGATAAATCATAATTTTCGAGACAATTTTTTTTCCTCGCAAATTTGGAAGAAAAATAGATGGAAAATGGTTAAAGATATCAAAATTAGAATTATACCCTTAATAATAAATTTTTTAATTTATTTTTGTAATATATGAGAGTAAAATAGTAAATTACATTGAAGTGAATTAATTTCCCTCATTTCATTTTCTTTCCTAACCAAACAACGTTAGGGGAAATAATTTTTCTTTCACAATGGATAAAAATATAACCCATTTATTTTCTTTTTCTTTTTCCAACTACTTTGTTGTTACCTAGATTTTTTTATCTTGTCAAGACTCAACAAAACAGATGTTACTATTACTTTAAACCATAGATTGTTGTATGGTTCATTTTGTTGTTTGATGTTCTTATCATGTGGAACTTTTCTGGCTGATAAGTAAAGAATTAGATTGATGACAATTGTTAGGAGGTTTCATCTTAAAATCATATGGTGTCAAGTAGAGTAGTTTTTTTTTTTTCATATATAGACTACTATGGAAAGCCCCACAGATTCGAAACGATCTCTAAGAAGAATAAGTTTTGTTCAATTTAAAAATGAAACAACGGTAATTGCGAGCAACGAACGGTAATTGCGAGCAGAGACTTAGAAGCCGAGAGAGACAGAAAAACAATGAAAAAAATAACAAATAAATGAAAAGAGAAAAAAAGTTCAATTAAAATGACATTTTTACTCTTAAAATATGAAACATGTATCTCACTTGGTCAAATATAATTTGACCTAAAAAAAAATGTTCATAAGTACAATTTTTACAATTTTATTTAAAATTCATCCAAAGAATTTTAAATAATATCCCCTTGTTCTATTTAAGAAAATAATAAAATTCCATTTTTTTTTTCTTTCAAATTAACATTCTATTAATCCTTGCCACGCACTAACCAGTGGAACTCCTTGAGAGGGAGATAGAAGGCATCCATCCATGGCTGTCTCGATGTCAATAGCAACTCCCACTGCGTATTTCAGCAATTTCCGCCCCTCTAAAATTGAATCCATCCTCCAATTTCCGCCGTTGAAGACTCTCAAACCCCCCCGTTTCTGGCCATGGCAAAAGGTAATCGAAAACCCCCCCTCAGATTCGTGCGTGTTTTTGTGTGTAATTGTACCACGTTTATCTATGCACCGTAGAAGATCATAATACTGTGTGATTCTGCAGGTAAAAATGGGAGCATTGAGTGTATCTCCAATGGGGTTAGGGACCTGGGCATGGGGAAATCAATTTCTATGGGGTTACCAGGAGTCGATGGACAGCGAGCTTCAGCAGATTTTCAATCTAGCCGTTGAGAATGGCATCAATCTCTTCGATACAGCGGATTCTTATGGTACCGGAAGGTTGAATGGTCAGAGTGAAAGGCTTCTTGGCAAATTCATCCGTGAGTTTCCAGGTCATTTTTTTAAAGATTTAATTGTACTGCGATTATTGTTTGAAATAGTTCGAAACACGTTGAATGCATGATTGATGGATATGGATATTGCTTGATTTTTGGAAAAATAATAATAAAATCACCCACTTGGTTTAGGATGAACTACCACTCAACTTCCTTTTGATCTAATTAGAATCCTTATCAAACATGGTCTAATTTGGTGTTGGGCCGTCTTGGGCCTCTCTCAACTAAAAGCTAGCTCGAGGTTTGACTTTCTCTCACATTTATAACCTGACTACCAGATCCTTCCACATCTCATGTAAGATAAACCCAACAATTTCTTCTTCACACATCGGATCTTTGGTTGGCTAACTCTCGATCAATGTCTTCCTTTGTAACCTGGGCTCTAATACCAATGTAGGGTGGTCTTGAATAAAAAGTTAGTTCAAGAGGTGGGACTTGCCCTTACATTTATAACCTGATTACTAGCCCCTTCCAAATTCGACGTGGGATAAACTCAACAGCATGAGACTCTAATTTTGTGCAATTTTGCAACCAAGTGATTTAATTATTATTGTTTTTTTAATTTTATTTTTGAAGATGAGTTCTTATTATATGGTCCTATATTTTTATTTATTTTTTGGTTTTTAGAACACTTCATTTTTCTAATCCTTGGTAGCTTACTTTTTAGTCCTTATCATTATTTTAGTTGTTTTATATTATGATATTACATACCAATTCAATGTGTAATATCAACTCAGATGGATTCAATCAATTCATATAGTTGACACTAACCAAAGGACTAAAAAGTGATCCGAAGACTAAGTACCAGTTTGATAAAATTGAAAATTAAGTTTTTGAAAACTGATAAGTTAAATTTTAAATTCTAAAATATAAGTGTTGCATTATTAAGTGTTCAATTCATCATGTAATTTATTCTTAAATGTTTTCGATCTCAACAAGTTTGTTTCTTTACAATTGTTTGCTTTTAAAAGTTCCCTTACAGCTTCATTTGTCAAAAATTTTCCCTCTCCTCACTTTTTTCCTTCTATTTTTTTTGGTATTACTTTCTTTGTCTGTAATTTTATTTTATATTTTTCTAATGGATAAAGCTTAGTGATACTTGTATTGTATTGATGAAAATTTTATAATTTTTAAGTGATAAGTCTACGTTACTTAAATTTTTGGTCCATTTTCAAGTTATACTTAATATTTTAAGTGGTTTCTTTATTTTTTCATACACATTTAATTGAATAAGTACTTAATGGATTTAGTTTTAAGTGTTGAATTATGTTACCAAACAACTAAAGAAAAAGAAAACATGGATAAAAAGTTATAAGTTATTTTCTTTACGGATAATATAATAAAGGGTTGGTTATACTTTGCCCCACTGTGGTTTGACAGAATTGCACTTTACATCCCTGTGGTATTTTCGTCAGCACTTACTCTCATGCGCTTCATACTTAAGTGTATCTGTTAAATATTTAATAAAATTAAAGGTAGTTTCGTCATTTTACTCCAAAATTAAAAGTAAATTTGTCATTTTCTTTCAACTAATTTAATAAGGTCTATTTAAACAATTAAAAACACTCGAGGGTCAAAAGTGTATTTTGACTCTTTCTTCATCACCTTCTTCCTTTGTGCCAAGAAACAACCAACACCAACGACCATTGCCACCTCCACCACCGTCCAATTGCCATCCTCTCTACCTCTTCTCTCATCTCCTATCTCTATATGTAATATATATATGTGTGTGTGTGTGTATTACAGAGAGAGAAAGAGGAGATGAGAGAGAGATTAGACGGTGGTAGGTGGTGGAGAAGGAGGCAGTAGTGTAGTGCTAAGGAAAATAATCCCTTTGTTTGTGGCTATTTGGAAGACTCAAAATAATGGACATAATACCTTGGATTACAAAAATCTTGAAGACAAAACATATAAATAAAATCAAGGAACATGTGCTATAAAGTTGTGTTTTTTCAATGCACGAAAAGCTTCCCGAGAAACATTATCTAAAGCATAAAGTTGACCGTTCCCCTTTCTGTCCTCTTCTGGTTTCGATCCTTAACAACAAATTCAGATGCAGTAAATTCAAAAGTACACAAGTTATTTGTCTTAAGCTTTCCAACTGATAATAGGTTCTTTTTCAAATTTGGCACTACAAGCACATCTTTTAAATTTATAGATCTACGCTGTGTATTAATATTGACTTCGCCAATATGAGATATAGGTAAATTGTTTCCATCTCCCACATAAATCACATCACTTACATTATATGGTTTAATATAAGAGAGTTTACGTGCATCGTTTGTCATATGTGAAGTGGCTCCAAAATCCACATACAAGGACGAATCATTTGAATCATTGATGGTGAGAGCAACAAGAGCTTGAGGAAACTCCTCTGATTGATAAGAATAATCAAATCTGTACCGACAATCAAAAGCAAGGTGATTTGCTCACAACATATTTGGCAAGAAATTTTACCATTATTTTTAGAGGTATTGGAAGTTGAATGTGACTCTTGTCCTGGAGGAGTTGAATTGTTGTTTTTGCCATCGTTAATGTTTCGGTTGTTGTTTGGATGATTAGAAGAATTGCCTTGTGTGTACCGTCTTGCAGGAGCAAAACCTCTGTCTTGTGAGGTAAAATTTCCACGACCTCTTCAACCATTTCGTCCACGACCACGCTGGCCATAGAAGGCTTGGTCCTGTTCCAGAAACATATTTCCTTAGTTTTTCTTGCAATTTGAGATTGTTCAAAGCCTTGAAGAGCCAACACAAATTGAGAAAACAGTGGATAAGGAGGTTTTGTGAGCATGGCAATCCGAAAATTTTCATAACTTGAACCCAAACCTCGAGCAAATTGAAATTTTTTGTTAAGATCTGAGTCAAGTTGCTTGATTGCAGCAAGATTGTCACAAATAGATTTGAATTCTCTCAAATATTCTTCTAGAGATCGTGATCCCTTTTGAATGGTCATTAACATACCTTCCTTCTCTATTGTGATTGGAAGAAGTTGTTGTTCCAATGAAGACTAACCTTGATAGGCTGTTTTTGCGCCAAAGATAGAACTCATGTTGTCCCCTTTCATGGTTCCAAGCAACCAAGAAATGAGGAGACCATCATTAGTTGTCCATGGCTCGTACAGAGGATGACTTTTGTTGCCCTTGTCATCCTTTATCTCTTCTGCAGGTTTAGCATCAGTAGTAAGATGATGATAAAATGCCCAAACTTCAGACTAGAGGAATGATCTGAGAGCGCCATAGTAGAAACTTTGTGCCGCTTAGTTTGATAGAGATCAAACTAGAACACTGATGGAAGGCTTGAATTGTGAGTTGAACCTCTTTCATAGAAAAACAGGTTGACATGATTTTGAGGCTTGCAAACGATGGCTTTGATGCCATGAAGACCTTTTGAATAATGAAATAATAGAAGGTGTTATTATTCAAACCTTTTGATTGACATTTGTTTTTATATACACAAATACAAACGACCCACATGGAAAACCTTAAATGCAAAAATACAATACCAACTACCGACGTGGAAGTTTTAAATGAAAAAACGCATCTCCCCACATGGAAAATTTTAAATGAAAAAACACAATTTGACTGCACATGTTCCTTGATTTTTTTGTCTTCAAGATTTTTGTGATTCAAGGGATTTTGTTCCTTTCTTTGTCTCTTCAGAGTAGCCACAAACTAAGGATTATTTTTTCTTAACCTTGCACTTCAGTTTTTGGAGCAACAAAACATCTCTCCATCCATTAATGAGAATTCATCAATGCCAGCAAACAATTCAATCATCAACAATGGGCGACCACCCCTCAAGACTTAGACGACAACCTGCATATTTGAAGGACTATGTTCTTGCAACAACAATCTCTTAAATCGAACCAAATACTCAATGGGTGGCAACAATCTCTTAAATCGAACCAAATACTAAAGAATTCTCAATGGGTAACTGCCATGCAAGATGAACTCCAAGCTTTTCAGGAAAATGAAACATGGTCTCTCGTTCCTTGACCTCTAGATGCAAATATAGTTTGTTCGAAATGGGTCTATCGTGTTAAGTCTAAAGATGTTGGCTCCATCGACCATTTTAAGGCTCAGTTGGTTGCGCAAGGTTTTACTCAAGTCTCTGACATTGTTGAATCCCACATCGCTTGTGTTACCTCATCGTGAGCTATATATGAGCCTAAAGACATCTCTCATTTTTCAAGGCGTCTTTTCAAAATGAGTTAGGCCGATTGGATTTCTACATGGTATCAGAGTTAAGTCTCTTGTTTGATGTTTTGAGTGTTGAATTCCACATCGTCGTTGGGCCCCCCGATATTCGTTCGCAGTGGTTTGGCAAAAGTCCACCATATGCGTGAGGTGTGTGTTGAATCCCACATCGATGTTGGGCCCTTCCCCTAATATTCGTTTGCAGTAGTTTGGCAAAGTCCACCCTGCGCGTGAAGGGGCTTATTGAATCCTACATCGCTTGGGGGTACGTGCTGACAAAAATACCAAAAGGGTGTTAAGTGCAGTTTGGTCACGAAACAGGGGGATTGGAATTGGAACTTCATTTATGACCCTGTAGAGGAGGAGCTCTTTCTCATTGGGTGGTGGTGGATCTTGGTGGCAATTTCGGTGGTGTAGAATGGTTGGTGGTGGTGCTTAGGGTTTTGCTCCAACCAGGGGGTTGGAGTCGTCAGAATTTGAGCAGACCATGTACTGGGCGTGGGTGTAAAAATCTGGTTGTGGGTGTAAAGAATTGAAGAAGATGAAGAAAACATGACGAGAAATACGTTAAGGATCCTTAAGTTTCGAAACGTTTTTAAATAAACCCGATTTAATTAAGTTAGAATATATTATGAAAATACCCTCCGTTTTGTTAAATTTTTAACGGTTGCACTTTAATTGTAAACACAGGGGGTGGGGTGTTAGTGGAGACGAAAATACCACAAAGGTACAAAGTGCAATTTAACCTAATAACAACAGTGCAAAGTATACTTAACCCTTTTATTTATTTATTAGTAGAAAGAAGGCAAAAAAGTGAAGAAGCGGGCTGTTATATTTTGGGAAAATTACCGGCTAGATCCACTATTAATGGTAATCTACCAATAAACCCACCTACTTTTTCTTGCACCAAAATCTCCCATGCCGGCGATTTCTTGCACCGATTAGTCCCTTTTTAAAAAACGACCGGCGACGAGATTACCGAAATGCCTCTTCCGTGATTTTGCTCGAGCATTGCCTTGCCGTCGTCTCCAACGCCTTCGCAACCCAGATTTGCCGCTGTCACTATCGAGATCCAACACACTTCCGCCGTCACCGTACAGATCCGATGCCTTTCCCACCGTCGCCGACGTCTTCCCCACCGTAGCCGTCCAGATCTGGCTTCTCCACCACCTTCGCAGCTCAAATCCGAGCATTTCAATGGATGCCGTCACCTTATTTCTGCTCTGTTTCAATCTGGTGGGATTTTCAATGGATGCCATCAAAGACAGTGGAGAGACTATAGTCTCTGCCGCGTTGACGATAATGATAGTGTTGAGCGTTGCGGCGGCCGCACGTTTGCATCGTCGGCGTTCTTATCGGAAAGTGAACAACATATGGTACAAGGAGATAACCATTTCTTTGTTGAGAGAAAGAGAGAAATGGTGAAGTGGGTATTAAAGGCTTTGAAGTTCCTTTTTGACTATTTACATATTGCACCCTTCAATTTGTAGTTTGTTTACTTAGATGCAGAGAGGAGAGAGAATTTGTAGTGAGAGAAACGTGGGTCTGTGTTAATGTTACATGTAACATCCTCTTAAAATATAGTGAGAGAAATGTAGGTCTGTGATAATGTGGATCTGTGTTAGTGAGAGAAATTGAAAATCGCATTAATGTTACATGTAATCTCTGAAA
The DNA here is from genome assembly GCA_016647705.1 of Eucommia ulmoides. Lineage (NCBI taxonomy): Eukaryota > Viridiplantae > Streptophyta > Magnoliopsida > Garryales > Eucommiaceae > Eucommia > Eucommia ulmoides. Next base: position 10,374,941 of record CM028336.1, on the reverse strand, counting down.
TATAGATATTACATGTAACATTTATATAAAAATATGTTTTGCATGTAACATCAACTAAAAATAATTATTGATATAGATGTTACATGTAACATCCATTGAAAATATGTTTTAAAATAATTACTGATTATAGATGTTACATGTAACATCCATTGAAAATATTTTTTTGAATTTTTAGCAATATTAGACAGTGTTATATTTAACATACACATTGAAAGAGGCGGCATAAGGAAGATAATCAGATGTATCGCAATATTGGATAAAAAAGTATAATTGGCTGTTCCTTTGGACATTGCCTTTGAATGTTACATGTAACATCCATGCATAATATGATTTATACGTTCAAAAAATATGATTAGCATATCGTAAAAAAAAAGACATTTTACTGATTAATACAGTATAAAAATATTAATTTTATAACATCAGGAATTATGAAAAAATCCGTGTGTTTTGATATTAGGATTGAAAGTTACATATGAGAGGTATTTTGGTTAAAAAAACACAAAATGAGTTGCTGGTGTACAAAAAGAGTAGCGGGTTTGATCAGTAATTTTCACCGCCTTTGAGGACTTCTCAGTCAGCGCCTCTTATATTTTCTGAGGTCATAGTAGATTAGGTGTTAAGGGCATATGTGAGAAACTGTTAATTGCATTTTTATAGTAGGGGTCACTTTTTAGGGAGTTTTTGGTGAATAGTCAACAAAATTAAAATTTATACATAAATATTGTAGTGATTTTCATGTAATGTAGTGACTTTGGAGTGTTTACAGAATTATTGAACTTATTTGAGTTTTTTTTGTCATGACCCCAAAATTTGCAATTTACTATTCATCTAGCCCACTTGGTACAGTAATTTTTTGAGAAATTCAGGTGGCGTTTGGTAACCGTTTCTGTTTCAATTCCAGCAGTGGGATGGGAATGGGATGGGAGGGGATGAGAATTTTGTTTTCTTTTTGGGAGTAGAATTGCGTTTGGTAATGATAATTTTTTTTTTTTTTTGGGAAGGGAATTGTGTTTGGTAACGATTTTATCCTAAAATCTTTTTTTTTTTTCTCTTTTTAGTTTTGGCCTGACGGCGGTGGCGCCGTCGCCGGCCGGCCGGTGGTGCTCCGGCGACGCCCGCTGGCGCTCCGGCAACGGCCGGCGACGGTTCTCCGGCGTCGGAGACGGCGGTGCCCCCGCCGGCGATGACCGGACGGCAATGGCGCCGTCGCCGGCGACTGCCGGAAGTGGCCGGAAAAATTCCGGCCGGACGGTGACCGGCGACGGTCGCCGGAGATGACCGTCGGCGGCGGCGGGCGGTGGTCGGCCAGTAGGTGAATAGTGACCATGGGTTTTAGGAATGGAATGGGAATAATGAGAAACAACTTTTTTTTGTTTCTCATTTTTTAAGAAAAAAGTTGGCACAATTCTCAAATGGGAATGAAATGGAAACGGAAATAAAAATTACCAAACGTTATTCCCAAACAGAATTCCCAAAAATCTGGGAATGGAATGGGATGGAAATGGTTACCAAACGGGGCCTCAATAATCAAAAGTCTGAAGTTACTACACGTCATAAAAGTTACTGTTTTTTTTTTTTATATGGAAAGTTATAGTGATTTTTATGTGGTATGGTAATTTTGGAACTTTTGAAAAAATTATGGTAGCGCATGGATTGCATGAGATTTTTTTTTTTTAATTTTGTGGACTGTTCACCAAGAACCCTAAAAAATTACTGACTTGGGTAAATAGTGGGCCACGAAATTTGCGGCCTATGGCAACCAAACCAAACTCTTTATTCCATGGTGCGAATGGCATCCAGATCTGCTGAGTGTTGACTCCATTTTCAGGACAAAAACAGGTAGAGGATAACATTGTGATTGCTACAAAATTTGCTGCATATCCATGGCGGCTGACATCCCAACAATTCGTGAATGCTTGCAAGTATATATTTTAGTGTTCTATACCTTTCACTACAAATCCTGAAAAATAAGCACCAAGTATGTATATATATATAAACACACACACATTTTTGTTATTTTATCTTAAAATATATATAATTTGATGAAACAACAGGTCATCGTTAGATAGAATGCAAATTGAGAAAATCGGGATTGGACAACTGCACTGGTCAACAGCGAATTATGCTCCTCTGCAGGAGCAAGCCCTTTGGGATGGTTTAGTGGCAATGTACGATAAGGTTACATTGAATTTTTATTGTTCTGACATAAAATTAGCTTGTAAAAAGTTGGCCTGCGTTTCATCAAATGTCAGATTTTTTTTTTTTTTTGATTTAGGCACCGTTTTGTAACGTTCTTTGTAAGATTTTTTTTTTTTAATTTGATAAAAAAATACTTTTACTTAAAAGTAAAAGTAAAAAATCAAAGCATGTTTGATAGTATAGTGATGATGCCTTGGTATTATCGCTATTCATTGATGCTTAATCCAAAATGAAATTCGAAAATAGTGGGTGAAGATTTCCTAGTCCGTCGATGTCCATCAGCCTGTTCTAATATAAAAATAGAAGAAACAAAAAACAACTATTTTATGCTTTTAAAAGACTCTGATTAAGATTATTCTTTTACTTTTTTTTTTTTTTTTTCAAAAGAGAGTACTATTATTAAGTGCAAAACAAACTTTACTTTTAAAATTAAGTATTCGCTTAAAAACAGAAAAATACTTATAAAAAGCCTTACTATTTTTTTGTGGTTGTCCCATATTAATGTTTTCGGTAACTGCAAGATCAGTATGAAGGTAGTTTAACTTGTGCAGGGTTTAGTTCGGGCAGTTGGAGTTAGTAATTATGGACCAAAACAGCTGATAAAGATACACGATTACCTTAAAGCAAGAGGAATTCCTTTATGCTCAGCCCAGGTACTATCCCCCCCCCCCCCCCCCCCCCCCCCCCCCACCCACACACACACACACAAAAAAAAAAAAAAAACAAAAAAAAAAAAAAAAAAGATTTTTCAGATGTCCGTTATATGATGATAGACCTCTTACAGCTACTTGGTAATGGGAAAAAATGAATTTACATCCAGCTTCTTTCATGGAAAGTTAATGGCTAAATCACACTTTGCGGCGAAGTTTGTATGTGGCCGAATATTGCACCCTGAAATATTAATTTTTATGCTTATAACCCCAAAGTTGATTTTTTTTTTTTGTCTAATTGGCCCTGTCAAACCATTTCCCGTCAATTTTCTTGCCACATTCAAGTCACACGAGGGAAAAAAAAACGAAATGAAGAAAATTTTGAATCACACTTTGTGCCCTTGAACTTGAGTTCAAAATGCTTATTTCACATTGGGTTAATGAAATGAAATGAATAAAAACCTGATGCTGAATTCCCAGTGGTTTGTCAAAGTTCATCTTGTGCGTGTGGGGGGCATGTTGAATTCCACATTGCTTTTGTTACATGATTCGAGCTAGGAAAATCCTCCTCTTATAAGGCATCTTTTGAGAGTGAGTGAGGACCATTGGGTTCATACAGTATGGAATTGGAATAAGAAATGGACGCATGTAAGAATCTAAACACTTACATGCGAAAATTTCTAATTCCAATTCCATGGCTTCAATTCTGTGCTCCCAAACAGTACCTTAAGTCACTTGTGGAGCTCTTGGTCCTATTCATTGTTGAACATTTAATGTTACTATTGAGTTTAATGCCTATACTACATTTCATATAGTTTTATGCTTCTCTACTCTGGTATACCATCGGCAAAGCATTGTCCATTGGGTTATTCATGTTCTTTTTTTTTTTTTTTTTTTTTTTTGCATATGTTGGGGGAAAGGGTTGAATTGTAGACCTTCCACAAAGGAGGTGAGCTACATATCCACTAGGTTACAAACCTTGGGATATTCATGTTATTTATTTTTGTATTAAAAAAATTGATAAAAATAAATAAATAAATAAATAAAAAACTTCAGGTACAATTTTCATTGCTGAGTATGGGTGAAGATCAGATGGAGATCAAGAATGTATGTGATGCTTTGGGCGTTCAGTTGATTTCTTACAGTCCTCTTGGGCTTGGGATGCTATCTGGGAAATATACAGCTTCCAATCTTCCACGTGGACCACGGTACTCAAAACCTCCTTTTGTTCTGTGTTTTTTGTTCCCAGAAAATTGGAAATATGAGAACAAAAATAATATCTGTTTCTGTTTTGCTCTCTGAAATTTTAGAACAAAATTCCCAGAATATAACGTAATTGTTCCTGGATTTCTGTTTGTAGTCCAAGTTTTCAGGGAATAGAAACAGAATTTGGGAACATAAACAATAAACAAACACGACCCAATTTTATTGTTCTAATTTGGCAACAGAAATATGGGAACAAAAAAAATTGTTTTGTTCTGCTGAAATTTTTAGAACAAACTTCAGAGAACAGACAATAATTGTTTCTAGATTTCTCTTTCTAGTTCTAGTTTTAGGGAATGGAAACAGAAATTGGAAACATAAACACTAAAGAAACGCCACCCCGAGCTTCTCGTTCTAATTCTTCTTGTGTTTTTATTTTTCTTCTGCAGTGGCCTTCTCTTCAGTCAAATTCTACCGGGGCTACAACCTCTATTGGGTTCACTTAAAGAAATCGCAGAAAAAAGGCGCAAAACTATACCTCAGGTCTTCTGTTCTAATTATTTCAATTTTTTTAACTCTTCGTTTATAGGATAGTAATTCTCCTTCAACTCAGTAGAACGGATAGTTTTTAGCTTGTACTAGTCTTTTTAGGGTGAATATAGGCTGCACCTACCTGGAAGCCCCTACCGAGTCATATTTTTATTACTAAATACTCGTCTATTAGATCTTAGGCAGTGTTTGGTTGCATCGAATTGGAGCTTGGAATTGGAATTGAAAATGAACGCATATAAATTTTTAGATTTGTAAGTCTGTTCATTTCTAATTCCAATCCAGGAACTCCAATTCCATGAAACCAAACGGGCCCTCAGTTTTTATATTATTACATATTATGGATTGAAATTATTGTGGGCAGAGCAGATTGCTATAAATTGGTGTATATGCAAGGGTACAATTCCGATACCTGGAGTGAAGACGGTTGAGCAAGCCAACGAGAACTTGGGCGCCCTTGGTTGGCACCTCTCTTCCAACGAGTTGTTTCAGCTCGAGGAGTCAGCTCGCCAGTCTCCTCGGAAGATGATACAGAATATTTTTCAGACAAGGTAACTAAAATTTGTTTCTGTTTTATTCCTAGGTTTTTGGAACAATTTTTTGGGACCAGAATGAAAATTGATTTTTTTTTTTTTTTTCCCATTAACATTACCTACTTTATTCTCGAGTACAGGTAAAAGTTTCTAAAACAAGAGGTTGGAGTGGATTTCCTCGGGGAAATGAGAGTCGACCATTCAACCAAGCTGTACAATTTGTACATTGTTCTCTCATGACTAAGGCCCTGTTTAGTTACTGTCTCTGTTTCTAAAATTTTGTGAGTAATTTAAGAGTAATTCTTGATTCTCTTGAGAATCTGAGGAAAAAAATTGTTGATTTCTATTTACTCCCACAAATATATTTCCACTACCACACCATCAGCCACTACCACTCGCCGGTCTCCATACATTTAAAGGGAAAAAAAAAAGAACTAATAGTACAACCAAACGTGTTTCTTGTTTTTGTTTTCATAAATTGAAAAAAAATAAAATGATTTCAGGATAATGTTATTTACCAAATATATTCTTATTTTTGGAATACTCCATAATAGAAATATAATTTCTCTCGCAGTTTATTGAGAGTAGAAACACAAATCGAAAGCCATATCAGCGTAGGGAAGGCGAGTGCCCTAAAAAAACATATCGTTTCCGCCTTCTATCTTTACATAGTTGGAGTCTTGAAAATGGCTTGAAAAGTAATAAAAGTATTTATTTTTTCTTCTTTTCTTTATTTCTTGTTAGTGTTATTCCGTTGGCATTATTTTGAGTTGTAGTAGTCCTTAGAATACAAAAATTAAAATATTAAAAAAATTGAAACTTTTCATTTTTTTTTAGGAATTCTAGCAAGTCTCAATTTTTATTTTTGTTAGATCTTTTATTTTTTATATTCAAACAACAGTCCAAAAAAATTCATATTCCAAAATATTTTTATTATTAATAATAATAATAACAATGGACCAAGAAACTTCATATCTTAACCAAAACTCATACTTGGATCTTGCTGGTCTCCCTCTTGAAAAAATTCCTATTGAATGTAAGTGGATTTTTAAAATTAAAATACTTTCTGATGGATCCGCTGAACATTATAAAACCCGACTTGTTGCAAAATATTTTCTAATGAATATGACATCGACTACGAAAAGACATTTGCTCCTATAGCTAGACTCACATTTGTTTGTACTCTATTGTTGTTGTCATTCTCAAATAGTTCTTTTTAAGATAGATGTCAAGAATGCTTTCCTCAATGACGATTTCCTTAAGAAAGTTTATATGCATGCTCCTCATGACTTAGTTGCTCCTTAGCACAAACTTTGTCGCCTTTCTCGTGCCCTATATGGTCTTAAACAAGTTCTGTGTGCTTGGTTTGCACAATTCAACACTATTCCAGTTTATATCCAATACTTACGATTCTGTCTTGTTCATTCTCCAAATGGACAACGACATTATCCTCTTTTTACTGTATGTGGACGACAATGATAATCACATGAGATAATTTATGTGGTATGCTTGAACTCAATTTTTTTTTCTCAATGATCAATTCAAGATGAAAGATCTTGACATGTTAACCTATTTTCTTGGCTTCGAAGTTTCTGCTGGTTTAGATGGATATTTTCTCACTCAAGCCAAGTATGCCTCCGGTCTCTTTTCTAATGCGGACATCACTGATTCCACCATTACCAACACTCTTCTGGAGCTGAATATCAGAATTACTCTACTAGATGGCTTACTTCTTCCTGATGTTACTCTTTATCGCCAATTGGTTGGAAGTTTGGTATATCTTACCGTAACTCGTCTCGACATTGTCTATGTTGTTTATCAAGTCAGCTAGTTTCTTTTTAGTCCTCGGACCACTTACTATTCGGTTGTTTTTCGCATTCTTCTTTGTGTGAAAGACGTTTCATGAGCTTTATTTTTTTTAGCCCAGTCTATTCCCACCTTAAAGGCCTATTCTGACACCGACTCGGCTGGGGACCTTACTGATAGACACTTTACCACTGGCTATTGTTTTTTGTTAAGCACCTCACTTATTTCTTAGTGTAGTAAGAAATAAACCATGATTGCCCGTTCTAGTACTTAAACTGAGTATCGTGCCATCACTGACGCAACACAAGAACTACATTGCCTTCGTTGGCTTCTCTCTAACATGGGAATCTCTTTCCCTACATATACTATTTTAAATTGTGACAACTAGAGTGGTATTTAGATCGGCCATATTGATATTTTCCATAGGCGCACTAAACACACTAAGATTGATTGTCACTTCATCCGTTACCATATTCTCCAGAATACTGTTCTCCACTCCATCATTTATGTCAATCATACAATAAGATATTTTCACTAAGGCGCATCACTCGGATACTTTAATACTCAGGTTCCAAACTCAAGTTCACGTTTATTTTACCTCCTTGAATTTGAGGAATGATATTAATATATGTATATGGACGTTGGCCCATTAGGTTAAACCCGAATCCCACTACAAAAATCAAATCATAATTTACTAAGAAAATTCTAGTCATTGTTTATGTATAAATTCTTTTCTCATATTCTTTCTCAATATTCTCCCTTTATATTATTATAACAACTATAATGGTCGATTTGCTTTATCGCTTCCTTACCAAATTAAAGTCATGCTTGATAAGTTCATTCTTTTCTTTTCCTATCATTTCATCTGGCCTTTTCTACATCAAGTGTGATGGTTGTTTAGAATTGAATGTACAATGAGTGGATTAATTAATTATGCACGTCCAAGAGTTGAAACTCAACTTATCATCAATCTTTAATAAATCAGTGATATTCTTTGTTGTGTTTCTTATAACATTTTGAGTTGTTGATTGCTTGTTTCTCTCTTTAGGGTTGTAAATTCTCTCCATCATGAGTCCATAACCATTTTATTTATTACTTAACCGCCAATTTTTATTTTTTTTACATAAACTGAGAAAAGAGTTTGAATTCTAAATATTTCACAAAAGAAATAAACTAGATACCCACTAAGTTACAAGTTTTGGGATATTAACTGCCACCACTTCTCATGAATGTGTGTAGTGAGTGGGTTGGGTCAACCTGCCAAACCCGCCCAAACTGCAACACCCGCACCAAACTCAAACCACCCATAATAACCCGCACATTATTATTGGGAGGTCAACTGGTCAAACTAGCCCAACCTGTAAAATATTGGTTTGGTCTGCGATTTTGGCTCAAATCGCCCCAAATCGCCTACTGCCCACCCATGGTATTTACTAAATTTGCAGGTTTAGACTTTATTATTTACGTTTGTAATTTTTTTGATGGTTTACAAATTGCATTGCAGTTTTTTCCTTGTTTTTGTGTTATTGTAATTTTGTGCGAAGTTTTCTGCAAGTTTTAGTAATGCAGCGGTTTTTCTTTAGCAATAGTTATTATATTTCAAGATCCAATTCGAAAATACTTGGGGAGCTCATGGCTCTCATTAGCCCAATCTGAAAATAGGCTCAACCTACACATTATTGGGTAACAGATGGTTTAAACTAGTTAATTCACGCAATTCAACCTGCCCCAACCCTCACATTATTGGGTAGTTCGCGGTTCATTAGACAAACTCGCATAGTATTGGTTTGGTCCAAAATTTTGCCCCAAACTCCCCCAATCCACCTGCTTCCCACCCCTACTCATGATACATATAACTTATTTTTGTTATTTGTCCACAATTTTTTATTAGTTGTTATACTAGTTATCATAAAATCTACATCATTTTACTTTCAATCTTTTTACTTTTAACCCATAACGGGCACGCTGTACGTGGCCCTCGTGATAAATAAAATGTTAAATATAAATCCTTTATAACATATATAAAAGAGCCAATGTTGATGGCAATTTTATAATTTCAGCACCGATTTTGTCCTTTCTTTTGGGATGACAATTTTGTAATTTCTCTATAGGTTTGTCTACAAAGGTAATTTTAAATAATTACATATTTTACCTTTAAAATTTGATTATACTTGTATTTTACTTTTTACTATTTTCATTTTCTATTAGTCCGTAATATATAATAGAAATTAAAAACAAAATGTAAAAAAATAAGACAAACAAATAAAAAAAATAAAAATAGAGAACAAAGAACAGAAAAATATATTAAATAATAAAATATTACAAATTTCACATTTAAAATTTGATTGTAGTTATATTTTACCTCTTAATATTTAATACTTATATTTAATATTAGTTTGTGGTATATAATAGAATTGAAAAAGAAAAAATAAAAGAAAAAAATAAATGATAAATTGAAAACGAAGAACAAAAATATATTGAATAATTTAAAACAAGAAAAAAAAAAAAAAAAAACGAAAAAAAAGAGACAACAATAAAATCAAAATAAAATACACAATAAATCAATATAAAAAAATATCAATTACGAATTAAAAATAAAGAGCGAAAACACCAAAAAAAAAAAAACAAAAAAAACAAAAAAACAAAATATAATATAAAAAATCAAAGACACTGAGAAAAAAAAAAAAAAAAAAAAAAAACTTAACTATTTAAAGTGAAGGAAAAAAAATTAAACATTAAATTTAATTTTGTTTTTACTCTATTCTTTTGGTTCTTCAAGTTTTAATTTATAAATAAAGTATGTCAATAAAGTGACATAATTATAAATGATAATCTAATATCTAATAGTAAAACCTAAAATTGAAAGCCAATGTTTTGGATTGAAGGTGAGCTCAAAATTGACCATCCTTGCATTCTCATTGATCGTTGCCTACAACCCTTCTCTCACATCTACTGTGTGTTATTCTAAATGGAAATCCACTACTCCCAAACTTCAGTTACGAGATCTGCCGTTTCAAGGAGGTGATCAACAATCATCCATTATCTCCCAATCTTCCGTTTCAATCTCTTAATCTGCCGTTTCAAAAAGCCCTTCCTTCCCATTCGCCATTGCCTCTACCATAATCAACGACTGTTTCTCTTGCATCACACTACCATTTCTAATCGCAATCATTCGCCTCCCAAACAGTCGTCTCAAGTGGCCACCTCCGCCTCTATTAAAAGATCCTCAATGGTCATCCAATGATCCATTGAAAGGCAATCGCTGCAGATGGAGGAGAGCTCAGAAATAGTACACCCTTGATTAATCGATCCTATGGTGATGATTTGGAGCTCAAGAGGAAGCAAATGAGCTGTTGTTCTTACTGATGATGGTATGCATTTTATCTCTCTCCCTCTCTACTCTTTCTCTAAAGCTTATTCACCATCACTGGTGAATTACTCTGCACCCTCATTGATCGAAGCCCATCGCAACCTCCATCCTCATTCATGGCAGCCCTCATTGATCACACCTTCTTAAACTATTGTTTCCCTTATTCCCTTATTCATTTTCTGTACTTTTAGGTAAGAGACAGAAACCAAATCGACTCGATTTTAGTTTATTAACTGTTTAAAATTACAATTTTGATTGGTAGATTTGTGAGAAGGCAAAGTTTGGGAGGAGCTTATTTAAGAGGCTGGTGTTATTAGGGCAAAAGAAGCACCTCCTAGGAGTGCAATATAGGATGCATCTAGAAATAAGCATTTTTCCCAACAAAGGGTTCTATGACAATCAAATTGCGGATGTCCTAATGTTAGAAACAACCAAGAAATGAGCTTCTTAAAGGAAACATGTTTTGATGCGAACCTCACCAAGGATTAGTGAGACCTGAAACCAACTTAGGGTTTCTTCGCGAAGATCGAAACTAAATCAGATTTTTAACGAGTTAAAAATACAGAAATTGAAAGATAGATTACCTTGACCCGACGTTTATGAACGAAACGCGAACCAATGGTATAATGATCTTGACCCAATGATTATAATGAATCACGAATCAAAGATATAAGTTTGAACGCCACAAGAAACTCTTGATAAGTTCAGGAAAAGTTCTCTGAAGAACTAAAGAGAAAACTCTCACAATTTTTATTAATCAAAGTAATGTAAAATTCGTAGGTCTACAAAGCCCCTTAAATAGATGGTCAAGAGAATAAGAAAAGAAACTCTAATACACTTTGAAATTCGTGGGTCTACATGGAAGAAAAAGGAAACCGTAAAATCTAATTGCTAAATAAGGAATAAGAATGTTCCCTAATTTGCCTTACATTCTTAGTTGGAAAAGGAAATGACTTACTTGGCAATCAAGCGTACAAATCAGCCTAAAAATAATTAAAAGATTTAAAATAATAAAATAAATATGATAAGAATTTCGTGGTCCTTATGACTTGGCCCATTTGAGTTCATGTCTAAGCCCATTCGCTTGCTTTGATGAGATGGATTTGGCCTTGACTGCCCGATGGGCCTAATTTGGACTTAACTATTATAGACATGGGCCAAGTCTCTTGAATTAGCCCATTAAGTGCTACTTTGATTTTTCTTGGATCTTTCCCTAGTAATAGGCCTAACTGGAACATGTAACTGATCCTCTGATGGTACTCGTTGATTCTCATCATGTTTCGTCCCTACCTTTTATAAATGTAACATGTGGGCAAGATGAGTTTGATAGCAAGAAGAGCTGTAGAAATTTGGTGGAAGCTTCCGTGGTTGCTGAGATTGTTACTAGCCTATATAAAGGTACTTCAAATATGTTTTTTTTTTTTTTTTCTTTCAAGTTTTGAATTGGAGGGGCATTTCTGATCACTTTTGCTTTCGTTATCCCAATTAGTGTGTGTTTCCACGAAGTAGAAGCTCAGCGTAGGTTGCATAACACCATACAGCGCCCAGCTTTTCGCGATTCAAGGGAAAACCAGGAAAAAAATCAATGAAGAGGCGGTGGAAAATGGGAACTTCTCCGTGAAGGTTCGCTCCTTCGACGCTCTTTAAGGCGACGAGGAGGATGTGATAATCATATCCACCACATGGTGCAATGGACTTAGATCCCTTGGCCTTTTCACCTCACTTGAAAGAACAAATGTTGCCCTCACTCGAGCAAGGTATCAATACAATTCACCTCACCTCTCATTTAACTACTTATTTTTTGAAAAATCTGTCAAAAGTATCTTGGAGGAGAAAATTATAACCGGCGATGTTACTATAAGTGGAGCACATGATACTTTATATATTAGACTATTTATTTATTTATTACTTCCGACATGTAATCAACCACTATCTAATCCAATGTTTTTTTTTTCTTTTCTACTTTACAATAATTTATTTATTTTATTATTTTTTTAACATATATTTAGTATTGGTTGAATTTAACAATTAGTTAATATCATTCAAAATCATTTCTTGCCTGTTCATTGAAAATCTGTGGATTTCTCGAAAATGGGGTTTGGATTGTTATGCCAAATATTTGGTTGATAGCTTACTTAGATACCATGACCATTTAATTTGCTAAAATAAATGTTTTCTCCCAGATTTGTATAATTTACTGCATTTTTACTTATATTGATTTTTGAACAATTGTAGCCTTTTTTGTTTTTTTGGTATGTTCTATTTCAAACCTCTTTAGGTTTAAATAAATTGATTTTTTTTTTCAACACACTGTAGGACCTTCACTACTTCTGTGCCACTCATCAAATGCTTGAGTTCAATTAAAGAGCATGCCTTTGTTAAGTCTTCTTATACTGTAATCATAATATTGGAGAATCACCTTACACCAGACATGCAAGCTAAGGTTGCACAGGTTAGAAATCACTTAAGCATACACATATACACTTAGAAAACAACTTTAAGCATATGTAAAATCCTAGATAAAGGGAGGGAAAAAAAAAGAGAAAAAAAAATTGAGTTTGAGGAACAAGAAATATAACTCAACGAAGTGTGTAGACTACCTATTCAACTCTTTGTCAGCAAACAAATGCCACCCCTCACTCGAACTATTCTTCGCGATTCAAGAGAATCGGTAAAAAATACTAAGATTTTATCAAACCCTTTTTCGTAAATCATTCAACCCTAAATCCAAATTTCTGTCTTTGATTCTGTTTTATTTTTTTGTGATTTTAGGTTTTAGTAACTACAAATTTCCCTCAAGGTAATGCCTTTCTATGTATTTTTAGTTTTAAAACACTAAAATTGTGCAATTATATGAATTTAATTATTACTTTTTCTTCATGCAATTATTTGGGAATTTTTTGAAAATTTTATTGATATTTGAATTCGGTATTTTGATTTTCAATTAATCGGCACAAATTCATGTAGATGATTTTGATTTAGATATAAAAGGTTAGAGCTTTGTGTTAAAAATTCACTCAATTTCAAATAATGAATGTGTGTGTGTGTGTAGTTATATACACATATATAGGAAATTTTGGAAAATTTCAATGATTTTTGAATCAGGTATTTCGATTTTCGGTTAATTGGTAAAAATTCGTGCGTACAATTTTAATCTTAGATGTGATGTGCTAAAAATTCACTTAATTTCAGGCAAAGATTATACATATATATGTATGATGATTCATATTTATGTATGTATATAGGAAGTTTTGGAAAATTTCATTGATTTTGAATTGAGCATTTCGATTTTTGATTAATCAGTAAAATTTCACGTAGACGATTTTAATCTTTAGATGTAAAAGGTAATAGCTTTGGCCTAAAAATTCAATTAATTTCAGACAAAGATTATATATATATATAGGATGTTTTGGAAAATTTTATTGATTTTTTAATTGGGTATTTCAATTTTCGAGAACTAGGCACAAATTCATGTGGATGAAATAACATGAATTTAAGTATTATTGTTGCTTCTTTATACATTATGAAGACTAAGTAAATTTTTAGACAAAGTCATCACCTTTTACATCTAAAGATTAAAATCATCTACATGAATTTGAAGTAAAGGAAATTCCTTTGTTTGAAGACTTGAAGATTGTGTTCTTGATTTGCTGCTTAGCCTGTCCCCCTTGCCATTTTATTGGTACCTTTCCTTCATGGTTACTTTTTGTCATTTATTTTCCAGGAAAAACACATTTGTTCTTTCTTCATTGTTAATGTCAATTGTTAATATTTTTAAAACTCACTCTTAAAGGTTCCAGAGAATGAATATGTGTCCTATATAAAAGTAATTTGTTATTGTGTGTTAACTTATAGCGCTAAGAGGAAGTAGTAGACCAAGATAATCTATTCATATACAATGAAGAATCAGTTCAAGAAGTTGGGTGGTGGTTAAATTTTCAATTCTATGATAAACAAATACTGATTTCTAATTGTTGGATTATGGAGCGGGTCGAGTCGACCCGTGGAGCGTCCACATGGGCTCCATGATTCATGGAGAGTCACTATGTGAATGGGTGCACCTCTTGATCTTAAGGATCACGTTTTTTCGATAGACACCCGTTGGAATAGACATACCCTTTCGGTATGTACCCATTGGAACGGACACATCTTTTGAGATTTTCTCTATAAATATACATTGATATATTAAGGTCTTTATCCCATCAGATTACAGATAATTTGAGTGGCCTTGGTTAGTGAATGTGTGAATATTATCGAAAAATATTCTAGTAGTATTTTTCTTGCTGACGAGAAAAGAAACGAGAAACAGATTGTAAACGAGTCTGTCGAATCCGAAAGGTACGATTATGTTTTTTTGTTTCCGTATAAGTTTACATTGGTATCAGAGCCTTGTAGACTCATTTTGCCAAATCATGTTGTCCATGGAAGAAAAATCGTTTTTTCTCGTTTATGGGCGAAATATTTTATTTATTTATTTTTTCTGAAAAGTTCGATATTTTTGGAAAATTTTTATACATAAAAATTCTACGTTTCATTACGAGTTCAATAATATAAATTTCATAAAATTTGGACGTAATGTTGATTTTATATGATTTTTTCAAGATTGAAAACGTGGAGTTCATTTTTCTGTTCATGCCCACTGTTCTGGTTTTGGAATAGTGAGGAAGACGACCTAAAACAACGTCGTTTTGTTTAGTTGATGAAATGGCACGTCGATTGTTTTAAAATATATATTCGCACTACTAAGACGTGGTGTTGGTTCATTGGCACCCCAAGTGCTGTAGCCTTTAAAATCATGTGCGGCTCTAGAGTTCAAATCCTGGTAGTGCCATTCATTTTGTTTTTAATTAAATTGGTGAAAAGTCCTATTTTTAAAGTCTAATTGGTGAATTTTTTTTTTGCGTTATTAAGTTTTGATTTAATTCTTTAAATTAGATTTCACTTATATTTTAGTCCCGCATTGTAGGAATTGTAGGGAGCCCTTAGTGAGTACATTGGATTTTTATAATGAATTTTGTTACATGGAACTAATGTTAGTTACAATTTCATAATTGTTATTTTTCACATATATTTAGGTATTTTTGGTTATATGTACTTTAGTTATATGTTACAATTACATATATATGTGTAATATTCTGTGACGTAACTAAAAAAATATCAAACTTTTTAGTTACATATTAGAGACATGTAACTAAAAAGTTACATATTATTGGAACATGTAACTGAAAAAATTAAACTTTTTAGTTACATATTAGAGACACGTAACTAAAAAATTACACATTACTGACACATGTAACTAAAAAATATCAAACTTTTTAATTATATATTAGAGACATGTAATTAAAAAGTTATATATAATTAGTTATCTTTAACTAATTATATATATTCTGTGACATCAAACAAATTTTTTACACACAAAATTGTTACATGTAAAAAAAAAATAAAAAAAAATAAAATAAATAAAAGAAGAACCCAGTTACTTGCAACTAATACAATAATATTACACATAAAATAGTTACATGTAACTAGCGTGTGACTATTATATGTGCAAAGCTTCCACCTTTTTAAAACATATATGACTAAATCAAAAGTTTTTAAAGTCTCTAGGAGTTTTGACCAATTAGAACTTAAATGTAGGATCTCTCACCTATTGTTCCAAAAAAATAAGACTAAAATAATATAGTAATATTACACATAAAATAGTTACATGTAACTGGCGAGTGACTATTATATATGCAAGGTTTCTACCTTTTTAAAACATATATGATTAAATCAAAAGTTTTTAAAGTGTCTAGGAGTTTTGACCAATTAGAGTTTAAATGTAGGACCTCCCGCCTATTGTTCCAAACAAATAAAGCTAAAATGTTTCTAGCGGGATTTGAACCTATACTCTTCAGGCATAATAAAGGCCCCACCTAACAACCACTACTGCAACTTAGCCGTATGATTATGTTGTGCATTTATTTGATGACAATATTCGAATTATATGTATGACATGAGACTTGATTTCGTTATTAGTTGTCAGTTTGAATTATATATGTGAAATCTTTCATGTTATTTAATTTGATTTAGAAAAATATGAAATTAAAATTTATGGACAATAATGAGTTAAGATATATTTTTCTCATTCTTTGTTTTGCGCATAATGTATCTAAAAATGATATTTAAATCTATAAATGCAAGAGATGATTATAAGTATAGCGAAATTTTTAATTTCGTATTATAGAAATATGTATTATTTTTAGATTCGATTATTGCCGTAAAATAATTAGTGTGTGCTAATATCTTAAATGTGCATAAAATGTAATGAAATAACTTTACCGAATATAGTAGCGGATCTTGCTAAAGTTGAGAAATTGGATGAGAATAATTACGATATTTGGCATCGTAAGATCTAATATCTCTTAAATGAGCGAGAGGTTCTGAAAACACTGACACACAACATTGAATCACCTCCTGAAGGTAATTCTACCCAACACCGGCGTGAGATAGAAACCTATCAAAATTGGGCCAAGAAAGATTGTAGTGCAAGATTCACTATGTTAAGTTATATGCACGATGATCTAATTGGTGATTATGAAGGTTACACCACCGCACTAGAGATGTGGAATACCTTGAAGTTGGCATTTGTCGGTACATCAGCAACTAGGTTGCGAGCCTTGACACTTAAGTTTGAAACTTATATGATGTCTTCCAAAACAAAGATGGTTGAGTGTCTTCGAAAAATGTTAGCTATGATATGCAACCTAATAGCAGCTGGTAACAACTTATCTGATGAACAATAGATCCTAGCTGTGCTTCGCTCTTTGCCTGATTCTTGGGAGAAAATGAAGCTCACAATGATGCACAATGAAAATATCCAAAATTTTACCCAATTATAACATCATTTGGAATTGGAGGCAGAGAGGTTGGAGGCACAAGGTAATACTTCTATGTTTGTCACTGAGTCTAGCCATAGCTAAACATTTGGGTCCAAGCAAAAGTGGCAGGACAAAGTACGACAAGAAGGAATAAGAGGATTAGCTTATAAAAAGAGAAAGGGTAGAAAGTATCAAAAAGGCAAGCATAGAGGAAAGAAGGATAAGTCTAAGCTGAAGTGTTACAACTGTGATAAACTTGGTTACTTTGCTCGTGAATGCACTAAGCCGAAGAAGGTACAAACCAACTCTATCTTTCAAAATGACACCTTTGTGTACAGTCATGTTTTGGTTGCTCATTCATTTCCTAATTGGATTATAGATACTGGAGCAACAAGACACGTCGCAAAAGATCAAGTTGGGTTTATTGAGTATCGTAGAATTCTAATTGGGAGTCAATGTACTTACATGGGGAATAACACTAGCGAAGATGTGATAGGAATTAGAACCTATAAATTAAATATGCGTTCTGGACGCACTGTGCTTCTCTATGATGTTCTTTATGCTCTTGGAGCTCGACTAAACTTGATGTCTGTTGCAGCCATGGCCAGACTAGGTTTTTCTTTCAGTTTCACTATAAACTCTGTTCAATTTTATTTAGATTCCGTGTTTTATGGTAGTGGACACATAGTAGATGAATTTTATGTACTAGATGTTGATGAATCTTTATATTTTGATATATATTTAACTTTTACTAATAATGATTCTATTACATCTACATTTGTTATATGGCATGCAAGACTTGGTCATATTGGGCAAGAAAGAATAACAGGGTTAGCTTGAGAACGACTTTTAGGTCCACTCTCTAGAGTTAACTTACATGTCTGTGAATCTTATTTGGCTGGTAAAGCCACAAGAAAGCCTTTTGGTAAGGCTAGAAGGGTGACATCTCCCTTAGAGTTAGTACATTCTGACATTAGCTGACCTATGAATGTTAGGGCACGACATTTATCACATTCATTGATAGCTAATTATTTTATCACATTCATTGATGATTTCTTACGTTTTGATTATGTTTATCTCATTTCTCACAAATCAGAGGCATTGGATTACTTCCAAAGATTTGTTAATTTAGTTGAGAATCAAAGAGGTAAAAATCTTAAGATTTTACGTACTGACCAAGGATGTAAGTATTTGTCTGAACAATTCAAGGATATATGTGATAATAGAGGCATAATTAGACAATTGATGATTTCGGTACTCCACAACAAAATGGAGCAGTTGAGCGTAGGAATCGAACTTTATTGGATATGGTTAGGTCAATGATGGCACATGCTAATCTACCAATCAATTTTTGAAGAGATGCTTTATTGACAACGACCTATATCCTTAATAGAGTGTCCTCCAAGTCAGTACCATCTACACCATATGAGTTATGGACTGATTTCAAACCAGAATTAGAACACTTGCGACCATGGAGATCTGCAGGTTATGTTCGTGTTACGTCACATGCACATGAAAAATTGGGCCCTAGAGCTCAAAAGTGCACATTCGTTAGATTTCCTGATCACTACAAAGGATATGTGATGTTACATGAACGTTCTGATGGCGTACTGACTGAGATTGAGTCACGTGATGTCGAATTTATGGAAAATGAATTTCCAAGCAGAGGTGAACTAAGAGGTATTAAAGAACTTTATGAGCTGAATGAATCAAATGATAACTCTACACCATCACTTGACGAGGGTGGAGAAATTAATCATCGTCCTTCTACAAGTACACCAATGATTGCCGAGGATAGTGGGAGATATTCAGAGAATAGTGGGAGTATATCACAAAATAATTCTCAAACTCTTTAGCTGCGTAGAAGTCAACGTGGAAATATTCCTCGACATCTATTTGGGATTGATGAGGAATTTTTCATGTGTTTTTCACTAGAGGAAGACAAGCCTTCTTCTTATCAAGAGGCCTTATCATCGCCTGCTGCTAAAGAACGGATAACTGCAATGGAAGATGAGATTAGTTCTATGCAAAAGAATCAATTATGAGAACTAGTTGATCTTCCGCCTAGACGAAAATCTATTAGAAACAAATGGGTTTTAAAGATTAAACGTTAGGCAGATGGATCTATTGATAGGTACAAAGCTTGTCTTGTGGCGAAAGGTTACACTAAAAAAGAGGGTATAGACTACGAGGGAATTTTTTCACCTGTTGTTAGGTTTGCCTCCATTCGCCTAATCCTAGCCATCGTCGCCCATTTGGATTTAGAACTTTTTCAAATGGATCTTAAAACTGCTTTTCTTAATGAAGAACTAGATGATGAGATCTACATGGATCAACCTATTGGTTTTGTGGCCAAGGGACAAGAATGCAAAATGTGCAAGGTAAAACGTTCTATTTATGACCTAAAACAATCATCTAGACAATGGTACCTCAAATTTCATCAAGCTATAATTACTTTTGGCTTTATCATGATTGAATAAGATCATTGTGTTTATATAAAGTAGTTGGAGAAGGGTTTTATTATCCTTATTTTGTATGTAGACGATATTTTATTGGCAGGAAATGACATAGGGATGATTGTCTCCACTAAAGAGTGGTTGTCCTTTTTTTTTTTATATGAAGGACATGGGTGAAGCAAATTATGTACTTGGTGTTAAAATTATTCGATACTGGTCTAAGAAACTTCTTGCTTTGTCTCAAGAGACTTATACCAGGAAGGTACTTGAACGATTTCAATTGCATAATGCTAAGCCTATAGACACTCCTGTTGAGAAAGGTAGTACCTTGAGTCTAGATTTTTGTCCTAGAACTAATACTAAAAAAGATGAGATGTCTCGTATACCATATGCAAGTGCAATTGGAAGTCTAATGTATGCCATGATGTGTACACAACTAGACATATGTTATGCTGTGGGATTTGTTAGTTGTTTTCAGAGCAATCTAGGAACTGTTCATTGGGGAACAGTTAAAAGGATCTTGTAGTACCTTTGTGGAACTGCAGACTATATGCTTTGCTATCGTGGTGGAAATATACATTTACAAGGATATAGTGATGCAGATTGGAGTGGTGACTTGGACGAACGTAAGTCGACATTAGAATATGCTTTCATACTCAGCAACGGTGCTATTTCGTGGTCTAGCAAAAAGCAATCCTACATAGCACTATCCACTATGGAAGTAGAATATGTTGCTTGTGTTTCAACAGTTCAAGAGGCTGTTTGGTTAAAAAGATTTTTAGAAAGTCTTGAGATAGTACCACATTCTGCAGATCCTGTAACCATACATTGTGATAATATGGCTGCTCTCGCATATATCAAGGATCCTAAATATCATGAAAAGACAAAGCATATTCAGACTTGATATTACTACATCCGAGATAGAGTCTCACATAGAGAAGTGATACTCAAGCATATTTCTACAAGTAACATGGTGGCTGATCCCTTAACCAAACCTATTTCTAGAGATTTGTTCCAATCTCATGTAAGGTCTTTGGGTGTTCGTAAATTCTAAAAGATATGTTTGATTTATTGGCTTCATATATTTGTACCGCAATGCACATTTACAATTTCATACTTTATTTACATTTATTAAAAGTATGATAAATGATTTAAGATATTTACTATAACACATATTTTACCATGATAGTAGATGTCACTAGGCTAAATGGTTGGCTACTCACATAACAACCAGCCTCGGCGCTGAGATAGCATGCGATATGAGACTTTAGAATTTTGAAGATTGAGTTGGAGAATTCCTTACAATGTCTCCTTAGATGAGCCAAGATGAGGTTTATGAAAAATCGAACATGAAAGTTTCCCATACTTCATGTATCCTGAGAATAGCCGAATGTGAGATTTCAAGTAGATACTCGAGGAAATACCAGCTTGAAGTTCTCAAGTCAATCACTTATGTAGTGATTGGATTTAGATTCGTACGCTAATTTAGATTGACATCCTCATTTTCTTTTGTAAGTATAATACCGTAGCATGTAAAATCGTACTACATATGCTTTAAGACGACCACATAGGGAGTGAGAAATGGATCCCTGTTTTCTTACTGTGTGAGCCATATATATATATATATATATATAGGTATCTAATTGTGCCCTTATGACTTTGAATTATGCTATGATTCAGAAATTTGATGTTACTACTTTAGTTTGTTATCCTATGGCCATGAATGAGGCGGTCTAAAGGGACATGTCTAGGAAAACAGTCAAATAGAAGTTGAGTAATATGAGGATCAAAGGAAAATAATTTAGTAACACATTTTGTAAAAATTGCAGTGTACGGTGCTTAATGGTGGCCACAATATAAAGTTATTTTTTAAAATTATATTATATATATTATATTTTTTGGAAATAAGCACGCTACTGCAAAAGGAGATTAAACATGTTCTGAGTTTTAAACTTTAGAGGGCTTAGAAATGCTTAATTTGATTTGACTGAATTGATCTGGGGCATAGACGAATATTTTATTTGCATCGGGATGTTGCCATGTTAGCTTGATAGAAACTTAATATGGTGCTCCTACATTATTTGAAAACGCTCGTCGGTCGCACACACCACTAACTTGTATGAAGAGAGTATAATGCATGAATTTAAAGAGAAACACATTTGGTGTCCATAGTGTCCAAGTGAGAGATGTTGGATTATGGAACGGGTCAGGTTGACCCGTGGAGCGTCCACATGGGTCCCATGATTCATGGAGAGTCACCATGTGAATAGGTTCACCTTTTGATTTTAAGGATCACGTCTTTTCGATAGACACCCGTTGGAATAGACATACCCTTTCGGTATGTACTAATTGGAACGTACACATCTTTTGAGATTTTCTCTATAAATATGCATTGATACATCAAGATCTCTATCCCATCAGATTACAGATAATTTGAGTGGCCTTGGTTAGTGAATGTATGAATATTATCGAAAAATATTCTAGTAGTATTTTTCTTGCTGATGAGAGAAGAAACGAGGAACAAGTTGTAAACGATTATGCCGAATCCGAAAGGTACGCTTCTATTTTTCTATTTCCGCGTCAATTTACACTAATATACCTAAGCTGAACATTGCCATTCCAAGTCCTCTATCTAAGAATATTGATTTAACCACAATATCGGGCAGTTGTACCCCCCACCTACAATGAGTCAACCGCATTGTATGCGACTGAGGCTAAGAAATTGATTTATGATGGAATTAGGGGCATGATTGTAAGTAAGTTTCATTGTTTTACTGGTTATTTGAAGTATATGCAGGACCAAATTATTCCTAGCACGGTTGCATGAGTATTGGGTTGGTCATTAGTTTTCTCCCGCTGAAAGAATGTGCATGGTTTTTGCTTTCGTTGAAACTGTCGCTTCCTCCTCCTCCTCCTCTGTTGGTTCTGCTTCTTGTGGGGTTTCAAGCTCTTCTTCAAACATACGGCAATGATACATATTGGTTTTTTTTTTTTTTCCCCCTTGAAAATGGTAGATTGAAATGTATAATTGGCAAAATTTCTTGAAAGTGATGCACAATTGGCAAAATTTCTTCTTTTATGCACCAAGTATAGTAAGTCTATTTAATTGGAATTTTAGTGATATTCATATTTTTTTAGTTGTCAATTAATATTTGGGTTTATATCACTTATCTCTCATTTCATTACCAAAATCACAAACCTCCCATAGATTAGTAATTATTTAAAATTTAAAATACATAAATATCTCTTAAGTTATTTTTGTTATATTTTTATCCCTTATCTTTATACGCTAACATCCCTACTTTAAAAAATATTTTTTTTACCTCTTTCCTTTTTAACAAATTAAAAATAAAAAATAAAAAATGATTGGTGGGTGGTGGAGGTAGGTGGGTTGGGTTGGGGATAAATGTAATTAAAAAAAATAGGAGTAAAAAATATTTAAAAAAAAATAGGGATGTTAGTGAATTTTTTTTAAAAATAAAAGAATAAAAAGTCTTTTTTTTTTTTTAAATAAGAGAAGGGGATTTATATATTTAAAAAAAAAAAAAAAAATCTAATCTAATACATCTAATAATCTAATGTAATAAAAATAGTTAAAAATAAAAGTTTAGAAAATGAATAATTGCTCCTCTATATCTCCAGGTGCTTCTAAAGACACTTTTCTTTATATTTGGGTGTGTTCTTTCATTTATTTTTTTTCTCATATCTTTTAATTATTTTATGTTTTTTTTATTTGTGCTTTAAATGCAAATGTTATCTTCATCTATCTCCAACATTCTAAGAGATAATGTTCACCTGTTTCCAATTCATTGTACATGTCATTTCATGCTCCAGCTCATCACTTCATTGCACCATTATAGACTCAAGTTATAATTTGAAGAGTCATGTAAGTAGAGTTCCCCAATTGTACATTTGAAATTTGAATTTTACAACAATTAAATTAGATTAAAGCAAGTGGTTTCTCACTTTTATAAAATATATTAAATATAAAATAAAAAAATAATAATAATTGCGCTTGATGTATAATATTCAAATAAAAAGTATATATATTAATATAATTTATTTCTAGACCTGCATATAATGCGGATCTAAAGCTAGTGTCTACCAGAATTCGAAACATTATTAATATATAAAAATAAAAATAAAATTGTGTTACAAGTCTGAAAAATCTAAAAAATGAATTGTGAGCTTTAAATTTGTCAATTTTTTTTTTTTTTCATTTAATACATTTATATTATGTTTTAATTTATGATAAAAAAAAATAATATAAAATTTTTATAGCCACGTGCAAAAGCACGTGTCCATCTCTAGTAATATAAAAAGGGGGAAAAAAAACTAACTAATTAGCCAGTCGACATTGAGTGTCACATACCATATTTTACGTGGTTATTAACACCTAAATACCTATGTCCATTCATTTTATTGTTTATTAACAGCCCAAACTCTCTCTCTATCTCTCATTGTTTTGCCAGTTCAATAAAAAAAAACAACTAACAAAAAATAAAATAAACTATTACCGTCTACACGATCTTTTTCAATTCCTTAAATTTAAAATATTATAATGATTTGTGAGTTCTTGAAACCTCGACCAAACCAAGACTTGTGTCTTAATGGGGGACGTCTCTGGGCAACTGGACAAGTCTTGTCCGATCAATATATTGCTTCACTCATCGGGAATATGGTCTACTGGTGATGCTAGAGCGTTTTTAACCTATGCTTTGCCCAGGCTTCACCTGCAGTTGTGTCTCATATTCGTTCTTACCCAATGTTGCCATGCATTACTAAAACGTCTGTATTTGCCTCGTCTGGTCTCCGAAGTCATGGTAGTTCCTCTCTCTCTAGTCTTTGGTTCATGAAATACATCATTTATTCTAGAGATGATTAGTGATTATTTCCAAATAGCTGGTGTAATTAATCTCATTTAAAACATAAATTTTGATTTAATCCTTAAATTGATTTTTGCTTACGTATTAGTTCCGCATGTACTCATGCCTGTATAATATTAGTTACATGTAATATCAGTTATAAGTTACAAATTACATGTAAATATATTACATGTACTTGTATAATATTTGTTATATTTAACAAATATTTTACACATAAATTAGATACATGTAATTGGAAGAGTGCAACGCGTGTATTGGACCTTCTACATTTTCTTAATGCACGAGACCAAAACACATGTTGCAATTATGTATGGAAGTTTTTTTAAAATTAAGAATAAAATAAAGTACATCAGAAAGAAACAAGAATATAGATAAATTTAGGGTTTAGATATTTTCCCATAATTGCATGGGAAAATGTCAATGAAGAAAAGAAAAGAAATCATTCTTTCTTAGAGTTAAGAGTACTGTTTTATAAGATGAATCACATGTAATGATTTATTTTTGTTTGAACTAGGCGGGAGTAATTCTGGGGCCAACTGTTCTAGGACGTGTCAGCCCGGCAGTATTGAACATGCTATTCCCGGAAGAAGGAGAAGTCTTCATCCAAGGGTTTTCTGCGCTAGGGTTCATTTTCTATATGTTTCTTGCCGGAGTAAAGATGGACCCAAGTAAGGTATTTAAGACCGGAACGAGGGCTTGGATCATTGGCACCATGGGGGTGCTGATCCCCAACTTAGTCTTCCTGTATGGTATTCCTCTGGATTTTCTGTCAAACTACCGGCACCCGACAATTAACATTGTGACCGGAGTACAGTTGATGACTCCTTTTCCGGTGATTGCGTCAATGTTGATGGACCTAAAGATTATGAATTCGGAATTGGGGCGGTTGGCACTGGCGGCGACGCTGGTGTGTGACTTATTAAACAATACTATAGCGATTTCCGCGATAAATGTGAGAATGGCGATAGCTGGGTGGGCGACTTCCCTGGCGTTTAAGCCTTATGCTTTCTGCATATGTGTCATCGCTTTCATGTTGTCCACACGCCCCATGCTACGTTGGATTGTCCAACAAACTCCCGAAGGTAACTTCCATGAAATCTATATCGTACTGATCCAATCAATCATTTAAATACAATAATTTGAGACAATCACAATAACGTCCTGTTAGGATAACTGAGAATTAGGATATCGAAGGAATATGGGATAATTGTATTGATATATGAAAAAATACAATTACAGAGATATACGAAGAGTTTATATATAGCAGGTGACTAGGACAACCCTAGTAGAGTTAGAGTTTGGTTTTCCTAAAGTTTGATGTAGTGGGTTAAGGCCCATTACATATATTAAAACGTCCGAATAAATAATACTTATTTTGGATATATAGTTTGTGACAATCACAATAATACTACCGAATAAATAATATTTATTGTGGATATAGATCAATCTTTAAAGAAAAGTTTACTTAACCGATCAAATGATGTACATCTTGGTAAGACTCAAAATAATTAATCATGAATTTAAACCCATGTAGTCACAAGAAATTTGAAAAAATTTCCAAGTATTATATTTTATTATATAAATATATTTATTTGGTGATAATTTAAAATGAAAAAACTAATTTGACAAATTAGGATAAATAAAGTGTATTTTTCTTTTTAAAATTTATTACAAAATAAAATAAAATAATAATCACTAAAACATATTTTCACTTAATTAGACTGTATTTTTATTAAAAGAAAAATTGAAAGTTAAAAATTAAAGGAGAAAAAGAGAAATGTGCGTATATTTAATTTGTGTTTCGACCAAACATGGCATTGGAATTTTCACGTTTAGGAATGGTTTCAATTCTACTTTTTTATTATAATTAATTATAGTTATCAATCCAAACTAATTTTACTTATTAAAAAATGAAAATTAAAAATAACTTATATTTTTTGGGTATTTACATGGCAAGTGCCTTATTTTATCTTTAATTTTAAAAAATTCTCATACGTATTTGAAACTTGTACTTTAGTCTGACATATTAAAAAAGACGGAATACCCAATACATACACTGTACTCTCGTAGTTACATGTATTGAATTTGGGTGTAAAATACTTATTCGATGTAACAAATATTACATATAACATAGTTATATGTAATTTTTAATTTGTAAATAATATTATACATGTATATGTAAAAAATATTAAACAGGCGTGAGCACATACGGGACCAATACACAAGCAAAAATTAATTTAAGGGATTAATTCAAAATTTATATTTTAAATGAGACTAATTACATAAATAGAATAATCACCAATTATCTCTATTTTTAATCAAAACGTCAATATTAAATCAAAATTGTGAACAGGAAAGCCAGTGAAGAGACATTATATCAGTTTAGTGGCGTTGATGGTGATTATGGCGGCACTCGTCGGCAGAACCGTGGGTGTTGGCCACTATTTCTATCCTTTGATCTTCGGTCTTTGCGTGCCAGAAGGCCCTCCATTGGGCTCTTCTCTGGAGGAAAAGTTGGATACGGTGGTTTCCGGCATCTTCATGCCGCTGCTCCTGTCCTACTGCGGCATGAAAATTGATCTGCTCGTCATCTACGATATGGGCTTCGCCGTGTTGTTGAGCGCTATCATCACCCTTTCCGTCGTCGTTTCTACGTCGACGATTCTATTTTCAACGTTACTTTGTAAGATGCCGTTGAGGGACGCCGCCACGCTGTCTCTGATCATGACTACACAGGGCAACGTCGAAATTGCTGTGTATTTCAGCATGTTCACAAACCAGGTACTGTTGCTATTCAATAATTAATTACAATTATACCCCCTGATTTCTTTATAACCTTCGTTTTGGTCCTTATACTTTTACAATTTTGCTAGCATTTGGCATGCATTGCTAATGTTAGTTAAATAAAACATAAACTAGGCCACTTTTGATAATCTAATTAAACACATAAAACTGAATGCATTGAGTAAATTAAGTACGTTTAATAACAAAATTAAGTAATCACTTAAAAAATAAGTATCACTTAAAAAATTATTCAAAATTTTAAGTGAAGTATTATTCACTTAATTTTTTAAGCACTTATCATTTAATATCATAAAATATCTAATTACCACAACCAACATTTTACACTAATACTGTAAAATCTCACAGAAAAATTATATACAAAAAATTATAGATGGATAAAATATTGAATTGAGAAAAAACAAAGAGGGAAAGCTATATAGAGAGAGTATTTTAGAAAAATAAAATAGTAAAATTTATTTTAGCGATATAAATTTGTAAAAAAAATAACTTTTTTTTTTTTAAAATTAAAAATATTAAAAAATTAAATACGTAATATATTCAGCACTTAATAAATTCAGAATTTATAATTTCAGCACCATCAAACTTGTGCTAAGTTACAACTTATTTATGAAAGTCTCACTAACAATGTTTGTCTTCTGTTGTGTGCTCTCTCTCTCTGTGGAATGGAAGAACAGAACATGGATCCTGAATCGTTTTCGATGTCAATTGCATCAGTTATGATAATCTCATCCATCACATGTATCCTGGTGAGACTCATCTACGACTATTCGAGAATGTACACCGGGTACCAGAAGAGAACCATTCTCCACACCCCTATCAACACTGAGCTTCGAATCCTTGCCTGCGCTTATCGCCCCGACGACGCTGTCGCCTCCCTCAAACTGCTAGAACATTGTTACCAAGGTAAGGAGAGTCCGTTGGCTATTTACGCGCTCCACCTGATGGAACTAGCAGGTAGGGGGTCGCCGCTCCTAATTAACCACCAGTTGGGTCAAAAATCCTCCATCGGCGGGTTGCGCTCTCAAAAAATCATTGAGGTCTTCTTACAACTACAGATGATGTACCTGGATTTCATCAGTGTTCAGGCCTTTACTGCCATGTCGTTGATGAAGTTCATGCACTATGATATATCTTTGTTGGCGTTTGATAAGTCTGTGTCGATGTTAATATTACCATTTCACCGGAAATGGAACCACCTCGGAAAATTGGTTTTCGACAACAGTGCATTGAGAATGGTACGTAAATTCTGAATTTCAAATTATAAATGAGATGTATCACAATTAAACCCTTCAAATTAAATTAAGTGTATTTGATAATAAAATTAAACAATTACTTAATTAAACAATTAGCATCACTTAAAAAATTATTCAAAATTTGAAGTGATGTAATTGATTCATTTAAACTTTTAGCATTTATCACTTAATACCATAAAATATATAATTATCACGACTAACATTTTATACCAATACTGTAAAATCTTACCCAAAAAATTATAGATAAAGAATATATTAAATTGAGAAAAAATAGAAAGAAAGATAAAGAGAGAATATTTTAGAAAATAAAGTTGTAAAAATTGTTTTAGCTTTAAAAATTTGTAAAAACATATTTTTTTGAAGTTAAAAGTATTAAAAAATTTACTATTTAATTTATTTAGCACTTATAATTTTAACACTTAAATTTTCACCACTTAAAATTGATTATCAAACCCGAGGAATAAAAATAATCATAAAAAAATGTTATTAAATGTTACAGGTAAACCAACAAGTGCTCGAAATGGCCCCATGTTCTGTGGGAATCCTCATCGACCGATGCAAAATTCGGGCCAAACCCTCAAATATTCCGGCCAACTCATCGTACAATGTCGCCGTCATTTTCTTAGGAGGCGACGATGACCGGGAGGCCTTGGCATACGGGAAACGAATGTCAAAATCGACAAGACCGATTGAGCTGACAGTATTTCGGTTCATTGCCTGGGAAGAGGTCGAAGGTAGCAAGTGGGACACCGTCCTCGACATCGAGGTTTTGAAAGATTTAAGGGTTCTAGGTGCAAACCAAGCCAACATAAATTACCGGGAGGAAAAAGTGAGGGATGGGGCGGAGACGGCATTGATAGTCAATGAGTTGAAGGAAGAATATGACCTCATCATTGTTGGGCGGCGCCATCCGGAGGACTCGCCGTTGCTAACGGGGCTAACGGAGTGGAACGAGCTGCCGGAGTTGGGCCCTATTGGAGATATACTAGCATCGGAGGAAATCAAGAGTCCAATTTCTGTCTTAGTGATTCAACAGCAATCAGTGAAGAAATGAGGAAAATCCTTCCCGCCTCCAATCAGTTTTTCAAAGATTAGTTTTTTTTTTTTTTTTTTAAGAAATCAACGCTTAGTTTGATCTCACATGACTTGTGAAAATGAGGTGATAAAAAAACATTTCTTAGTTAGTTGGCTAAAAAGTAATAGCATGCAACACAAAATGTTTTAAAATAAGAAAACATTAATCATATTTACTATAGGGGGAGCAGAAGCGTGCGACACGTACCCTTTATCTATTTTATTTGATATATTTATAATTTTTTTTATATTATTTATTCGTTAAAAATCAGAATAAAATTATGTGCATATTAAATATTTCAAAAAATCATAAAAAAATATTAGGATATATAAAAATTTCTTTTAGGGTTGAAGTTTCAAACTAGTTTAAAAAAAATTATGAAAGTCATTTTATGTAAGGATATGTCAAGGTTATCGTCAACTAAATAGTTGAATTAAGTTAAATACAAATATTATATTAATTCTAAGAGCGAGCGAGCGAGAGAGAAAACACATAAACATTTTGCAAGTCAAATTTATCATGTC
This sequence comes from Eucommia ulmoides, assembly GCA_016647705.1. Classification (NCBI taxonomy): domain Eukaryota; kingdom Viridiplantae; phylum Streptophyta; class Magnoliopsida; order Garryales; family Eucommiaceae; genus Eucommia; species Eucommia ulmoides. The sequence goes on along the minus strand of CM028336.1, from coordinate 10,344,772 downwards.
TACTAACAGTAAGCATGCGCACATGATGTATCTGGTGATGAGAGAGCCCGTGGAAAAGCATCAAAGGGAGATAATGAGAGAGAGGGAGTGAACATAACATTTTAACAAGATAGAGAATTTTTGATGGGGTGCGGCTGAGTTTTATTGAGAGGGAGAGGAATTAGAATAAAAATATCTTTTTTGGCCTTGATTTATGAAGAGCTATGAAAATTTTAAAAAAGATAGAGAACAAGTTGATTTTAGGGAATGGATGTATGTTTTGGAGAGAAAAAAAAAGGATAAAAGAAAATTAGACAAATCTGATGGGGAATACGCCAATTCTTGATTAACTAGATATATGTGGAAGCAAATAATAGCCAAAAATAATATGCACATTATTTACGTGATTCTGCACAAATCTGCCTATGTCTACGGGCTATTGCAGATCTTCCACCAAAAGAAAGGAAATTACAAAGAGTTTACAAACACTCGCAAACTCACAACCCAAAACCAATTAAACCCAAGATTTTTTCTCACAAAATTCTTTCAAGACTCTCACTAGTCTTTTTTTCTCTCTCATTGAGATTATTTCTCACTGGGTTGATACTCCTTAATGGATCATCTCTTCTATTTATAGAGGAGGCTTTGTCATGTTCTTCAATCTAAACACAAAACATCAAGAAGCTTCAAGATTCAACCGTCCTTCTCCCAGTTTCTGCTTTCTTCTCCATTTTTCCTCCTGCTTCTTTCTTCTTCTGAATCCTTCTGCCTTTTTCTGCTTCTTGCTTCTTCTGGGTGTCTGTGCACATGGCCTTTTATTTATGTCAATAATACCTGCACCGATTTTCACCTTGTGTTTCGTCTTTTTTCTTTGACTTTTGTTTCTTTTTTCTTTGTTTATGGCCCACTTTTGTTTAGTGGTAGGTGAGCCGACTCTATTGAGTAACAATCTCTCACTTGAAGACTGATTTCAATCTATCTTCACACCTCGATCAATGTAACAACTCTTTCCTTGTCTTGTTATTTTTGTAGGCCAACTGAAGCTGAGCATAACTTTAGTTTGCCAATAGTCACCGTCTTTGTTAACATTTCCATTGGATTTTTGTTTACTTGGATTTTCTCCAGTATTAACACCTCATCCTCCAATAGTGATAACGAAGTCCAATATTCTTGGTGCTAGAATGAAATGCTGAATTCTTCGCCAAGCATAACGCACTCTAACTATCACTGTGCAGAACATTCTTATCTTGTTTTAATCCAATCTCAGTTAACAAACCTTGAAGCCATATCATCTCCTTACTGAATTTAGTCACTACTACATACTCAACCTCTGTAGTGGATAGAGTGACAATCTTTTGAATCTGCATTTACGTAGCCTTGTGATCAACTTCACCTCCAAAGTCTGCGTACGTAGCCTTGTGCTTTTAACTCTCCCTTACCAAAGTACAAATACTTCTCTGTGGTGTATTGTAGATACCTTAAAATCTACTTTACTGCTTCCTAATGAGCTCTCCTTGGCTTTGACATAAACCTAGTAAAAACTCCCATTACATGGCCAATGTCTGGTCTCGTACAGACCATTGTATACATCAAACTTCCAATGGCTGAGGCGTAAGGAACCTTAGCCATGAAGTCTTTATCTTTCTTTGTTTGAGGGGACTGATCATTGGATAGGCGAAAGAGACTAGCCAAGGGTGTGCTTACTGGCTTGGCGTTGCCCATGTTGAATCTCTTCAAAACATGGTTGATGTACACTGCCTGAAACAACTGCAAAATCCCTCTTTGCTTGTCTCTTGTATTTGCATTACAAGAACCTTCTTTGCTGGACCCAAGTCTTTCATGTCAAACTTTTTTGACAATTGCTGTTTCAACCTTCTCCATACCTAAATCTGCTACTAACATATCATCGACATAAAGTAGTAAGATGATATAACTGGACTTATATCTCTTCAAGTAGCAACAGTGGTCGGCGTTGCATTTGGAAACCTTCCTTGTGCATGAAGCCGTCAAACTTTTTGTACCACTATCTTGGGGGGCTCATTTAAGACCATATAAGTTCTTCTTGAGTCTACATACCATGTTCTCCTTTCCCTTTTCTGAGAAATCTTCTGGTTGGGGCTTGTATATCTCCTCATCTAAGTCTCCATAAAAAAATGCGGTCTTCACATCTAACTGTTCAAGATGAAGATCTTCAACGACAACAATACTCAACACTGATCTGATAGTATTGAGTTTCACAATGGGAGCAAAAATGTCGGTGTAGTCAACTTCTTCCTTCTGTTGGAATCCTTTGACAACTAGTCGGGCTTTATATATCTTGGAACCATCATGTTCCTCTTTTACCCGGTACACCCATTTGTTGTGAAGTGCCTTCTTCCCCATGGGTAACTCAGCTAGTTCCCATGTCTGGTTGGAGATTAGAGACTTCATCTCGTCTTTCATAGCTAGCTCCCACTTGCTGGCATCTCCAGCCTAACATGTTTCATCATAGTATTCAGGTTCCCTTCCATCAGTCAGCAACGGATAGTTCATATATCTCCTATTAGGCACATGAGGCCAAGAAGACCTTCTCAATATAGAAGATGGAGTCGGAGACTATGGTGTGTCGGACTGTTGCACACTACTCTGTTCTACACGTTTCTCTGGCTGAAGATATGCTACTATCTGCTCCGTCACTGAACAATCTGGGATATCATTTGTATTTGCATATAGTGCTGTTATGAGTTGGTGGAGTCTATTTTATGTCTGTCCTTGTACATCACTCTTTCGTTGAAAATCACATCTCTACTGAGAATCACCTTCTTATTTTTGTCATCCCAAATGCGGTAGCCAAACTCATTCTCGCCATAGCCGAGGAAGGTGCTTTTCTTGGATTTGGGATCAACCTTATTCCTACCTTGATCACTGATATGCACATATGCTATGCAACAAAAACTCTTAGATGTGAGAGTTTTACCTCTTTTCTGCTTCATACCTCCTCTGGTATTCTATGCTTTAATGGAACCGATGGGCCTTGGTTGATCAAGTAAGTTGCTGTGTTGGCTGCTTCTACCCAGAACTGCTTTGATAGACCTGACTGTATACGAATGCTTCTGACTCTTTCTGTTAACGTTCGATTTATACGCTCAGCTACGCCATTGTGTTGAGGCGTACCTGGCACAGTTCTTTCCATTCTGATCCCGTGCTCATAGCAAACATCTTGAATCTGGTGTCTTCATATTCACCACCATTGTCGATTTTGAGCTTTTTGATTTTCAGACCTGTCTCTTTTTCAACCATAACTTTCCATTTCTAGAAAGCCTCAAACACTTCAGACTTATGAAGATTTCCTAGTCTGTTGATGTCCATCAGCCTGTTCTAATATAAAAATCGAAGAAACAAAAAACAACTATTTTATTATTTTAAAAGACTGTGATTAAGATTATACTTTTACTTTTATTTTTTTTCAAAAGAGAGTACTTTTATTAAGTGCAAAACAAACTATTTTTCGCTTAAAAACATAAAAGTACTTATAAAAAGCCTTACTATTTTTTTTGTGGTTGTCCCATATTAATGTTTTCGGTAACTGCAAGATCAGTATGAAGGTAGTTTAACTCGTGCAGGGTTTAGTTCGAGCAGTTGGAGTTAGTAATTATGGACCAAAACAGCTGATAAAGATACACGATTACCTTAAAGCAAGAGGAATTCCTTTACGCTCAGACCAGGTACTATCCCCACCCCCCCCATCCCCCAAACACACACACACACACAAAAAAAAAAAAAAGAAGAGATTTTTCAGATGTCCGTTATATGATGATAGACCTCTTACAGCTACTTGGTAAAGGGAAAAAATGAATTCACATCCAGCTTCTTTCATGGAAAGTTAATGGCTAAATCACACTTTGCGGCGAAGTTTGTATGTGGCCAAATATTGCTCCCTGAAATATTAATTTTCACGCTTATAACCCCAAAGTTGATTTTTTTTTTTGTCTAATTGGGTCTGTCAAACCATTTCCCGTCAATTTTCTTGCCACAGTCAAGTCACACGAGGAAAACAAAAACGAAATGAAGAAAATTATGAATTACACTTTGTGCCATTGAACTTGAATTCAAAATGCTTATTTCACATTGGGTTAATGAAATGAAATGAATAATAACCCAATGCTGAATTCCCAGTGGTTTGTCAAAGTTCACCTTGTGCATGTAGGGGCATGTTGAATTCCACATCGCTTGTGTTACATGATTCGAGCTAGGAAAATGCATCTTTTGAGAGGGCCATTGGGTTCATACAGTATGGAATTGGAATAAGAAATGGACACATGTAAAAATCTAAACACTTACATGCGAAAATTTCTAATTCCAATTCCATGGCTTCAACTCTGTGCTCCCAAACAGTACCTTATGTCACTTGTGGAGCTCTTGGTCCTATTCATTGTTGAACATTTAATGTTACTATTGAGTTTAATGCCTATACTACATTTCATATGGTTTTATGCTTCTCTACTCTGATATACCATCGGCAAAGCATCGTCCATTGGGTTATTCATGTTTTTTTTTTTTTTTTTGGTACATATGTTGGTACTAGTTTACAAACTTTGGAATATTCATGTTATCTATTTTTGTATTAAAAAAATTAATAAAAATAAATAAATAAATAAATAACTTCAGGTACAATTTTCATTGCTGAGTATGGGTGAAGATCAGATGGAAATCAAGAATGTATGTGATGCTCTGGGCGTTCAGTTGTTTTCTTACAGTCCTCTTGGGCTTGGGATGCTAACTGGGAAATATACAGCTTCCAATCTTCCACGCGGACCACTGTATTCAAAATCTCCTTTTGTTCTGTGTTTTTGTTCCCAGAAAATTGGAAATATGAGAACAAAAAAAATATCTGTTTCTGTTTTGCTCTCTGAAATTTTAGAACAAAATTCCCAGAATATAACGTAATTGTTCCTGGATTTCTGTTTCTAGTCCAAGTTTTCAGGGAATAGAAACAGAATTTGGGAACATAAACAATAAACAAACACGACCCAATTTTCTTGTTCTAATTTGGCAACAGAAATATGGGAACAAAAAATATGTTTTGTTCTGCTGAAATTTTTAGAACAAACTTCAGAGAACAGATGATAACTGTTTCTAGATTTCTCTTTCTAGTCCTAGTTTTAGGGAATGGAAATAGAAATTGGAAACATAAACACTAAAGAAACGCCACCCCGAGCTTCTCATTCTAATTCTTCTTGCGTTTTTATTTTTTCTTCTGCAGTGGCCTTCTCTTCAGTCAAATTCTACCGGGACTACAACCTCTATTGGGTTCACTTAAAGAAATCGCAGAAAAAAGGCGCAAAACTATACCCCAGGTCTTCTGGTCTAATTATTTCAATTTTTTTAACTCTCCGTTTATAGGATCGTAATTCTCCTTCAACTCAGTGGAACGGATAGTTTTTAGCTCGTACTAGTCTTTTTAGGGTGAATATAGGCTGCACCTACCTGGAAGTCCATACCGAGTCATATTTTTATTACTAAATACTGGTCTATTAGATCTTAGGCAGTGTTTGGTTGCATCGAATTGGAGCTTGGAATTGGAATTGAAAATGGACGCATATAAATTTTTAGATTTTTATGTCTGTTCATTTCTAATTCCAATTCAGGAACTCCAATTCCATGAAACCAAACGGGCCCTTAGTTTTTATATTATTACATATTATGGATTGAAATTTTTGTGGGCGGAGCAGGTTGCTATAAATTGGTTTATATGCAAGGGTACAATTCCGATACCTAGAGTGAAGACGGTTGAACAAGCCAACGAGAACTTGGGCGCCCTTGGTTGGCGCCTCTCTTCCAACGAGTTGCTTCAGCTCGAGGAGTCAGCTTGCCAGTCTCCTCGGAAGATGATACAGAATATTTTTCAGACAAGGTAACTAAAATTTGTTTCTATTTTATTCCTAGGTTTTTGGAACAAATTTTTGGGACCAGAATGAAAATTGATTTTTTTTTTTTTTTTTCCCATTAACATTACCTACTTTATTCTCGAGTATAGGTGAAAGTTTCTAAAACAAGAGGTTGGAGTGGACTTCTTCAAGGAAATGAGAGGAGACCATTCAACCAAGCTGTACAATTTGTACATTATTCTCTCATGACTAAGGCCCCGTTTAGTTACTATTTCCGTTCTTTGATTTCTGTTTTCACTCCTAGAATTTTGAAATTAATGTACAAAAAGGTGTTTGATAAAATAGGTTTTTGTTTCTAAATTTTTGTGAGTAATTTAGGAGTAATTCTTGATTCTCTTCAGAATTTGAGGAAAAAAATTGTTGATTCCTATTTATTCCCACAAAAATATTTTTACTACCACTTCATCGGCCACCACGACCCACCGGTCATCATACATTTAAAGGAAAAAAAAAAAGAACTAAAAGTATAACCAAACGTGTTTCTTGCTTTTGTTTTCATAAATTGAAAAAAATAAATAAATTTCAGGATAATAGTATTTACCAAATATATTCTTATTCTCGGAATATTCCATAATAGAAATAGTATTTCTATCGCAGTTTATTGGGAATAGAAACACAAACCGAAAACCATATGCTGATCGTAGGGAAGGCGAGTGCCCTAAAAAAACATATCGTTTCCGCCTTCTATCTTTACACAGTTGGAGTCTTGAAAATGGATTGAAAAGTAATAAAAATATTTATTTTTTATTCTTTTCTTTATTTTTTGTTAGTGTTATTCCGTTGGTATTATTTTGAGTTGTAGTCCTTAGAATACAAAAATTAAAATATTAAAAAAATTGAAACTTTTCATTTTTTTTTAGGAATTCTAGCAAGTCTCAATTTTTATTTTTGTTAGATCTTTTATTTTTTATATTCAAACAACAGTCCAAAAAAATTCATATTTCAAAATATTTTTATTATTAATGATAATAATAACAATGGATTGAGAAACTTCATATTTTAACCAAAACTCATACTTGTATCTCATTGGCCTCCCTCTTGAAAAAATTTCTATTAGATGTAAGTAGATTTTTAAAATTAAAAAACTTTCTGATGGCTTCGCTGAACATTATAAAACCCGACTTGTTGCAAAATATTTTCTCATGAATATGACATTGATTATGAAGAGACATTTGCTCTGATAGCTAGACTCACATTTGTCCGTACTCTCCTTATCGGTGTTGTCATTCTCAAATAAACCTTTTTTTAAGAGTTACTAGACCTTCCGATCTCAATCACCGAGTTATGCCGAAATTGTTTGAAACAGGGGATGCTAACACCCCTTCCATTCTACGAAGTTAAACCTGGGAGTAAAACAGCTTTTTCAAATGCTTTCTGTGAATACTACTCAGGAACCAGAGGACATACGACCGAACAATGTTTTCAGCTAAAGGACAAGATCCAAGAGTTCATACGGACAGGAGTCATCACGTTTCCTAAAAAATCTGAGGCCGGTACGCCAAACTGTCAGCAAAATCCGCTGCCTAAACACACCCCGGAAGTGGCGTCATTCTAATTTTCACAGAAGAGGTCGAGGAAGAAGTTGATGTGATCGATATCGGTGGTATTTGTTTACACCCGGAGGTTCTCGATGGAGGGTTCGAATTACATCCAGAAAAGGTAGCCGAAAAACTGGAGAAATCTCTAGTTCTGTCTTTCCCGATCCAAAAGCTAGTGGAAAATCTCGATAAGGTCCCGTGGAATTACGAGATCATCACTGAAACAGGAGAATGAGAAGAATTTCCAATCTCAGCAGGAGAAACTGGTGGAATCACTCGGTCTGGATGGGTGTACAACCACAAAATTTGATTAGGGTTCCTGTAAGGGAACCAAAATGGGCTCTAAAAAAACCAGTGTCAGAACAGGAGGCCCACGACTTCCTAAAGGCAATGAAGAATTCAGAATACAAGATAGTGGAGCAACTCAGCAAAGTGCCGACGCAAATCTCAATACTCTCACTACTCCTGTCCTCAGAAGTACACAGACAGGCACTGCTAAAAGTCCTAAATGAAGCCCACTTACCTAGCACGATCCCTCCGAAAAAGTTTGTCACTATGGTTGAGCATGTCCTAGGATCTAACACCATCACTTTCATTGATGGCGAGATGGACGAAGACGGAACAAGTCACAACAAGTCTTTGAATATCACGGTCGAAAGTCATGGAATGTTCATAGCTCGGGTGCTGATTGACAATAGATCGACATTGAATATTTGCCCTTTGTTCGATGCTAGAAGAAATGGGAATAGATTTGTCATTGATTCGATCGTCAAAGACGGTTATCAGAGCATTCGATGAGGCTAGGAGAGATAGCGTTGGAGAGATTGACCTACCAATTGAAATTGGCCCGATACAGTTCAATGTGAAGTTCCAAGTGCTCGACATACCTGCTTCGTACAACCTGTTGTTGGGGAGGCCGTGGATCCATAATACTGGGGCAGTGCCTTTGTCTCTACACCAGAAGATCAAGTTCATCGTTGATGACACACTGTACGTGATCAAGGCTGATTCGGATATCATACCTTTCTATTAAGCGATAAGCCGGTATGTCCCATTAATAGACGAGCAAAAAGAGAAGATTGAAGCCTCTTGTCACATGTTCGACGTCGCAAATGCTACCTTTGTGAAGGAAGGAAGACACGAGATGACACCATCACTGTCTAATACTATGGCCTTCATTACTAAAAAAATGAAGTCCTTGGGTTGCATTCTCGGGAAATGATTGGGCAAGAATTTGGATGGAATTACAGAACCGATAGAAGTCAAGGAAAAGATGGAGAGATTTAGATTGGGATATGAGCTGACAAGAGCAGACAGGGCGAAGTTCTTCCGAAAGAAAAGGGATAGATCCTCAGACAACCAGCCGATGAAGATTCTGCATATCTGGGTCACCTTCCCCTATCCAGCAGAAACCATCAACAAAGGAAAAGAGGCTATAGGATTCGGGTTGCACCCTGAGAAAGTGATGATCGAGGAAGCTGTGAACGTAATCCTGGAAAAGGAGGCAAAACCAAGTCATAGGTTTGGTATTCGAATCAAAGGGGGTGAAAAATTGCAGAATTGGGATTCTTGCTCCCTCTCAGTTCGCCAGGCGTTTCGGTAAATTGGGAAAAGTTTCAGTACTCACCTTTCCATTCAACTAGCCTTTCGGATGGAAATGAATTTTTTGCTTTGTAATGGCTTTTTATATTTAATGAATGCAATTTTGTTTTATCCAACATATGGTTTAAATGTTTAAATTTTATGCTTTCAGGAAGCCTAAGTTACCAGTGTATGATGTATGCGATATAACTGAACTAGAGTGCGATAAGTATGATTTCAATGCAGAACCTGACCATAACCTGATAGGAGTGAAAACAGAAGACGACTCTTGCCAGCCAGACGATGATGAGATCCGAAAAGATTTTAAAGAATTTGAGAATAAGCCGATTCCCAGTAATGACGAGACTGAGTTGATAAACTTGGGGACCCCGGAAGAGTTGAAGGAAGTAAAGATCGGATCAGCTCTCAAGGCTCTGAAAAATAAAGAGTTGACAACGCTCTTAGTTGCCTACCAAGATACCTTTGCCTGGTCCTACGATGACATGGTAGGATTGGACAAGAATATCGTGACCCATAAGCTACCGCTAAAGCCTGGGAGTATACTAGTCAAACTAAAGTTGAGAAAGCTGAGGCCTACTGTCAGCCTCGAGGTCAAAGAGGAGATCGTGAAACAATTTAATGCCCGAATTATTGAAGTTTGTAACTACAGTGAATGGCTCTCAAATGTCATTCTAGTGCCAAAGTCCTCGGGAAAAATCAGAGTCTGCGTGGATTATCGTGATCTCAACCGGGCAAGTTCGAAAGATGATTTTTCGCTGCCAAACATTCATATCATTATCAACAACACTGCAGGGCGAAAGCTCTATTCTTTCGTCGATGGATTCTCTGGCTATAATCAGATTCTGATGGATAAGAAAGATCGAGAAAAGATAGCCTTCACTACACCATGCGGAGTCTTTTGCTATAGGGCGATGCCTTTCGGTCTCAAAAATATCGGGCCAACATACCAAAGAGTAATGACAACCCTCTTTCATGATATGATACACAAGGAGATGGAGGTATATGTGGATAACATGATTGTTAAATCTCAGGAAGACGAGGATCATCTCTACCATTTGAAAAAGATGTTCAACAGACTTTGAAAATATCAACTCAAGCTTAATCTAGCAAAATGCGCTTTCGGGGTAACCTCCGAAAAACTTCTTGGTTTCATGGTAAATCGCCATAGAATTGAGATTGATCCTTCAAAGACGAAGGCCATTTGTGAGATGCCACCACCGAAAAATGAGAAAGAGATTCGAGGTTTTCTAGGCCGATTGAATTTCATAGCCTGATTCATCTTCCAGCTCACTGCCACTTGTGAGCCAATTTTCAAGCTACTTCGAAAAGAAAGTGACGGGTGATGGAATGTAGATTGTCAGAATGCCTTGGAGAAGATTAAAACCTATCTAACCAACCCTCCAATTCTAGTGCCGCCTCGGGAGGGGGTTCCGTTGTTTCTGTATTTGTCAGTTCTCGACTCCTCTAAGGAAGCTATTCTCGGGCAACTTAATAAATCTGGAAAGAAGGAGCAAGCCATATACTACCTCAGCAATCACTTCATGAAGTACGAGGAAAATTACACCTTACTAGAGAGGACATGTTGTGCATTGGCCTGATTTGCTCAAAGACTGCGCCATTACATGCTCCCACCGACTACCTACTTGATAGCCAATATGGATTCCTTAAAGTACATATTCGAGAATCCGATTCTGTCAGGAAAAGTTACAAAATGACAGATGCTACTAATGGAGTTCGATATCGTCTACAAGACCCAAAAGTCAGTGAAGGGTCAGGCGATAGCAGATCAGTTAGCTAGTTGTCCAGCTCAAACGGATCACCAGCCTCTTGAGATGCTATTCCCTGACGATTCGATTCATGTGGTAGATGAAGAAGATGAGGAAACAGTTTGGAAAATGTATTTAGATGGAGCACTGAACTCTCGAGGAGCAGGAATCGGAGCTGTTCTGGTTTCTCCGGGCAAACAACATTATCCAGTGGCTTCCAAGTTGAAGTTCTAAAGCACCAATAACCAAGCTGAGTACGAAGCATGTATTTTGGGACTCCAATTGGTTGTCAACATGAAAATCAAAGAATTGCTAGTGTTCGGGGATTCTGAGCTGATAATCAATCAGGTGACGGATAAGTATGTCACGAGAGATCCGACCTTGATAACCTATAACAATTATATCCTGGATTTGTGCGAGCGATTTACGACGATCGAATTTGAAAGCATACCGAGGCTCAAGAATGACTTTGTCGATGCCTTATCTACCGTGGCGTCTATGATCTCTATCACTCGGGAGGAGAAGGATATCATTCCGGTGGCAATCCGAGTTTAGCGCCGACCGGTCCTGTAAGACTTCAATCGTAGCATGTACGTCATTTAAGTTGTATTTTAGAGTAACTGAGAAAATTCGGGATGAAATTGGGTTAAAAAAAATCAAATTAAAAATTTAGGGGTCAATTCGCAAATTTAGAAACATTAAATCCAACCTTTGGGAGGTAAATTGACATTTAACTTTTAATTAAAACTTTTAGGGGTGAAATTGCAATTTAAGAAATTCTTAAAAATGGACTTGAATGAAGATTTTAAGAAGTTAGGGGGAGGAAAGAGTAATTTAACAAAAGTTTATTTTAATTATATATATGTGTGTGTCTGTTTGTGCACATATGTGTGTGCGATCGTGAGCTCAGCCAGCCGGAAGGAGAGATAGGAGCAGGCGACGTGGCAGGAGGAGTTCAATGCTTAGACCACTAATTACATGCATATAAATATGAACATGCATATAATGATCACCAAAATCTCAAAGAATAAGAAGAGATTCAGAAAATCTAGAGAAAGAGAGAGGGGTCGACGGTGGTGAGTTTCGGATCGTAGCCGTTGCTCCGGCGGAGATGTTGTGTGTGTGTTGTTCGATCGCCGTTGGTGGGCGTCGTTGTCGGTCCGGTGGGGGTATCGTCGCCATCTCTCCGGTTGGGTGAGTAGAGTGTGTGTGTGTGTGTGTGTTGGCTGTAAACCAAGAACAAGAAATAGAGGAGAGAGAGAGAGAGAGAGAGAGAGAGAGAGAGAGAGGTCTACGTGGAGGTGGTGAGATCCGACGAGCATGGGTGTGAGTAGGTTCGGACAGTTGTCGATCGTCGGGGTTGGCGTTCGGCGGAGTGGGTGTGTTTTCCATTTATTATTTTGTGCAGCGTGGGTGTTGTGCATGTTTTCTGACAATCGACGATGTGCGTGTGGGGTGTTCGTCGGTTATCTTCAGTCGGCGGGTGTGTCGGTGTTTTTGTATGTGAGTATTGACTTCGGCGATGTGTGGATGGTCGGCCGTCGGTCGTCGACCGGCTGTGATGGTGTGCGTATGTGTTCTGCTTTGCCGACAGTGTTTGGGTGATCATCGGTGGGTGTGGGTGTTGGGCCGGCGGTGAGTGGGAGTTAGTGAGAGAGAGAGTGCCGGCTGCGGGCATGTGGGTCTCTGTTCTGGTCCGATGGAGCTGCTGTTGGGTGTGTGAGGGTAATTGCCGACGGGTGGTGCGTGGCCGGCCGACGGAAACCAAAATAGAACAGAAACGGGGAAAAAGAGAAAGAAGGAAGAAGAGGAGAAGAAAAAAAGAAAAATTACAGAAAGAACCCCAATAGAATCCAAAATCCATCTTGCGACCCGTGAATGATTCGGAACGGGTAACGTTTTTCGTTGAATTTATTTTAGTTTATAAAATTAAATTAACGCATCAAAAATTTCGTAGTGGGAATAATAAATTTGAGAATGCAGTAACTTTTAACAAAATGAAAATTTACCAAATAATAATTTTACATAATAAAATATGGAGAATGGGAAAATACGGAACATAGGGTTTGCATTTGCATAATTGGGTCATTTTTACCTAAAATATTAATTTAGTCCCTAACGCTAATAGGTTCGCCGGCACCGGAGTAACGTTAGAGTATAGTCGGTAAAAGCTTTTGGGAGCGGATTACGAGGTGAGTGTACTGTCTTCTTGTCAAATTATTTTCATATATATATGTGTGTAAAATGCCTTTACTGAGACTAGATGATTTTATAGAAGATATGGATCAAGCAAGTTTTGGGGTGAGTGAGTAAAATGAATTTTCGTGAAATTACGATGGTTTTCGAAAGTAAGTTGAGAATGATTTTCGTTGGATTTGGTGGTATTTAAAAGAGAATGGACAATATCTGTTTTTCTAAAAATGTCTGATTTTCTAAAAATAAAGAGTGGAAAGGTGATTTTGGTAAAATCAGACGTTTTCTTTTAAAAGAAAGTGAGAAATATGATTTTCGAATTAAAAGTTGGTTTTGGGAAAGAGAAGTTGATGTGGTGATTTGACGATGTTGTTGTGGTTTATATTCTCCCCATAAGAGGTGTGGATTTTTAGACGATATTGATGATTTGGATGATGCCATAGTTTTCTCCCCGTACGGGGTGTAGATTCTTCCCATGGAATGTGGATGTTTCTCCCTGTAAGGGGTGTGAATTATATTTCTCTCCAAAATGGGTGTGGATATTTCATAGGAAGGCATTTCTACGGATGTTACGGTACCATTTCAACTCGCGATCGTGAGGTTAAAACGATCACTAGGGCTGGCCAGTGTGTATGTTTGAGGTATGTGTTTGAGTTGTGTGCTTGAGATGTGGTGTTTTACGTATATTGATTGATTTGATATTTATTATCATGGTGATTAGTATGATTTTTATATTAGTTGGATTTTAATGGAATTTAATTATGTCGCTTTATTTTTCCTGCTTATATACTGGGGATTTTACTAGTTATGTGATATTTATAAACTTACGCTTGATCCATTTAGATGTTGTAGAATGAGTTTTATTATAAAAAAATATTTTCACTAAGAAGGCAGCACACTCGCAGGTGAAGCAGCTAGGAGTCGGTCCCCTACTGGCGCTAGGTAGAGTCCTACGATGGAGTCATGTGGAAGGTTGAGATGAGCTTTCTGAGGCGAACCGGTGAGGAGTTCAGGGTATTATATCTTGCTGTTAGTACATTTGGGGAACGGGTGTGTTCCCCATGACAGAAATATGTATAGCTCCATATAGATGACGGTGTTTATTTATATATATGTATATTGTCGTGTAATAGATGGTTGGTTGGTTGGTTACTTTCGGTGATGTCATGATGTCGTCACGCCAGCCCAAGATATCGAGATTTCGGGACGGGTCGTGACAGGTCTACTGTTGCCAGCTTGAATCCGAACTAGCCAAAGACCCATGGTACCATGACATAAATAACTTCCTAAAAAATCGGGAGTATCCAGAAGGGGCATCGAGTGTTGATCGAAAAACTCTCCGGAAGTTAGCAAGCCAATTCTTCCTAAGTGGGGAAACATTGTACAAACGCTCCCCTGACATGGGCCTGTTGAGATGTGTTGGAGTCGAAGAGACCATCTAGTTGATGAAAGAGGTCCATGGTGGCATATGTGGATCTCACATGAGCGGCTTCATACTCGTAAAGAATATCCTGAGGACCGGCCATTTTTGGCTAACGATGAAAAGCGATTGTGTGCAGTTTATTCGAAGATGCCATAAGTGTTAGATTCATGGTGATCAAATCTATATCCCACCTTCGCAACTTCAGTGCTTGGCGGCCCCATGACCCTTCTCAATATGGGATATGGACGTTATTGGAGAAGTTACCCCTAAGGCGCCGAGTGGTCATCACTTTATCCTGGTGGCGATTGATTATTTTACCAAGTGGGTAGAAGCTATTTCCTTGGCCCGAGTGACTCAAAGGACAGTAGCTCAGTTCATCAAAGAAAATATTGTGTCAAGATACGGTTTTCCACAAGCACTGATAACCGACAACGCCAAAAACCTAAAGGGCTCGAAAATACAGGAAATATCTTAACAATTCAAGATCAAGCATAGAAACTCGGCGCCTTACCGTCCAAAGATGAATGGAGTAGTGGAAGCTGCCAATAAGAATATAAAGAAAATCCTCCGAAAAATGATTGATAACTATAAAGAGTGGGATGATATGTTGTCGTATGCTTTGATGGCTTATCGGACTTCAGTTTAGGCTTCGACAGGGGCGACCTCCTACTCTTTGGTCTACGGCACAGAGGCGGTAATACCGGTTGATGATGAAATTTTATTTCTGCGAGTGCTCATGGAGGCCGAGCTTGAGAAAACTGAATGGGTACAACAGAGATTGGACCAACTTTATTTAATCGACGAGAAATGGCTAACAACGATATACCACGGGCAATTTTATAGACAAAGAATTGCTAGAGCTCATGATAAGCGGGTACGCCCCAGAGTCTTTAGGGCCGGTGAATTGGTATTGAAGAAAATCTTTCTTTTCCAAAATGAAGCTAAGGGTAAGTTCGCCCCAAATTGGGAAGGTTCTTTTGTTGTTCACAAGGCTTTGAGCGGTGGAACGTTGATTGTCCAGGAAATGGATGGTGATGTATTTTTCAAGTCTCTAAACTCAGATTTTATAAAGAAATACTTTGCCTAATAAAGATCTTTCTTTTCCAAATAAGTTTATGTCGATTTGGGATTAAAAAAAAAAAAAAAAAAAAAAAAGAGAGAGAAAAAAGATACGGCTCGAGCATGGTGAAAACTCGAATTTGCATTGAAATCATACTTGTCAAACAATCTGGCTTGAAATCTCATAGTCAACATATCTAATGATGAAGATACCTATTTGGAGTAAGATTTTACACATTTTTCCATATTTGGCTAAATCAGTTTTGCAGGATTTGAGAAATACAAAGCAAGCAGTATATAATTCTCCTAATACTGAGGATGCCTAGAAAAAAAGAGAAAGTGAGAATCGGCGAGTATAGAGAAACAAAAGTTGATAGGGATGTTATTCAAAACCAAACCCCGCCAGCAACCCGAAGAAAATCTCGAGAAAGCGCATCTCTAAAATTGATAGAAAGATGAGATGAAAGAATCTCCCGATATTGTCTCGAGAAAGTCAAGCGCCATCAAATGAGAGATTGCGACAAAAAATGAGAGAACGAAATGGCAAGTCGTCAAGAGTGACAAGTTTTTCAGACTAAATTTTTGTGTTGCATGTGTTTTTCTTGTCCAATTACAAGGATCTCAAAGGGCCTAGAAGTATGGATTTCCTTATCACTAGGATTTCTTACCTTCCGGCTCAAATTGGAAACTCTTATTGCTAAAATTTCAGAAGCTCTAAATGAGCATCCAGGTATTAGTTTTCCCTGAAAGGGGCGAAAAGTGAACTACATTAAACCTGATCCTCAGCGTAATGCTAAGGTACGTAGGCAACCTGTAAAGGTTCGGTCATCTGAGAGTCAGCCCCAGCCGAAGGCTAGAGCACATTTTATATCTTTGCTCTCTCATTTTTGCCCAGCCAGAAGTTGGGGCATATTTTATATTTCTGAAGTTTCTTTTGTCCCCTGGCCAAGAAGGCTAGGGCATGAATCATTTTTCATTACTCTAAACGATCCTCTAAATGGATACTTGTTCGTCATGAGTATCGTCATGAGTCGTTCCTTTATCACTCTAAATAATTCTCTAAACGTGCACTTGTTTGTCATGAGTCTTTTTTTTTTATCTAAACAATCCTCTAAACGAACACTTGTTCATCATGAGTATCGTCATGAGTTTTTTTTTTCTTTTTTTCTTTTTATTCTAAATGATCTTCTAAACGGACACTTGTTCATCATGAGTATCGTCATGCGTTATTCTTTTATTACTCTAAATGGACACTTGTTCGTCATGAGTATCGTCATAAGTCATTTTACTCTATTTGTTCTATTATTGAAAAATGAACTTTGAAAAAAATAATAAATAAATAAATAAATAAAAATAGGACGTTCAAAATGACGTGGTCTTTTATCTTTGTCAAGCAAGTAAAACTCGCATGACAAAGAGAGGCAGCTGTAGACACAATATTTTGACCACCCCATAAAAATTTTATACTTTATTTTTATAATTAACTTTGTTTTATTTTTGTTTTATTTCAGAAAATACACAAAAAGAGAAAGGTTTTTGAAAATGAAACAAAACGGCATTTATTTGAAGCAAAACGGACAAAAAACGAACAAAACACGGCAAACCGAACGCACGTATGAATAGTACCCGCACGTGAACAGTACCGCATGCTGATGAATAGTTCTTCCCTTTTGTTCTTTTGTGCATGTTTTCTTCCCATTTTTAATGCTTTGTTCCCCTTTGTTTTCTCCCTTTGGTTTTGATTTTTTTTGGCATTTTTGTCCATTTCTCTTACCCAAGTAATGATGAGGACATTATTTATATGGAGAAATCAGACAAAGCCAAGGAGGGGAGAGAGAGGAATTTTGTTAAGGAGATTTTGAAGAGAAATTTTTTTTTTAGAGAAATTTGTGGGAGAGATTTTTTTTTTTTTTTTTCTTGAGAAAAAATATATATATTTTTTTTAGAAGAAGAGAAAGGAAGAAGAGAAGAAAATATCTAAGTTAAGGTTGAAATTTCTATCTTTTGTAAATCTTACTTATGCATTAAGTCGTTATTATATTAAAATTTTATTTTATAAATTACATATATATATATATATATATATATATATATATATATAAGCTTGTGAATTATTTAATATGTAGATAAAATGATGTGGAAAACTCATAGCCTTCCACTGGAGCGGTTTAGGTTTAGAAGGAGATTACTCCCCTCGACATATAGATTAAACTAACTTAAGTGTGTGTGTGTGTGTGTGCGCGCGCGCACGTGTGTTTCTTTAACTTGTGTGTTGACAATACGAGGTGGAAAACTCTTAACCTTCCATTGGAGCGATTTAAGTTTAGAAGGAAAATTACTCCCCTCAATACGTGTGAGTGTGTGTGTGCGTGTATTTCTTTAATTTGTGTTAAATAAAATATGTTGACAATACGAGGTGAAAAACTCCTGACCTTCCATTGGAGCGATTTAGGTTTAGAAGAGAGATTATTCTCTTTAATCCATGTGAGTATGTGTGTGTGTGTGTGCATGTGTTTCTTTAACATGTGTTAAATATAATGTGCTGACAAGATGAGGTGAAAAACTCACAACCTTCTATTGGAGTGGTTTAAGTTTAGAAGAGAGAATACTTCCCTCGATGTGTTTAAGTGTGTGTGTATGGGTGTATGTTTATTTTTATTTTTTTATTTATTTTGTTAAATTTAATAGATGGTCAAAACATGGAGGAAATTTTCCCGCCTTTTATTTGAGCGGCTTAGAAGGAAATCATCCCCTCAATATATAAATTCCTTGATAACATATATATATATATATATATATAATACAAAAAGATTTTCTTTTTTTAGAAGGAAGTGATTTCAAAATAAAAGAAAATATTCAGACTAAATTAATTGGACTTAATTGGATATAAGGTACTGTTTTTGGACGGACGTCTTGGGGTGCCTAACACATTTCCTGAGTGTAACTGACCCTCGAACTCTTTAAAACGAATCTCTAGTTGGACCATATTATTTTTGGAGTTATAATTTTACTTAAGCCGTTTTTTTAAAATTGTTTTCAAAAAGAAAAATCCGGTGACCTAGCACACCATTTAAACTCAATGTTAGGTGGCGACTCCTTTTTCTAAAACTAGCTTAAGTATTTTTAATGAGAAAACCGACGCTCTTAAAAAATCCCTTCTCATTTACACTTGTATATTTATTTTGATTTTTTTGGAAAATCGGGGCGTGTCAGTGTCCGAATAAGACACCTGGGCAGACGAGTATAAATCTTTGAAAAACTCAATAGCAGCTTCATGAAACAAATTGGGATCAGCCAAGCTACTTACAACTTCATGGCGAATAGTAGACAAACATAGAGGAGAGTTACGCATTTTGACGGATGTATGAAAGAATTTAGAATTACTATCTCTCTCTGCTAGTCAGTGCTCTCAAGAGTTTTGTTTCCAATAGACTTTCTCTTTCATAAGAAGATTATTGTATTCCGTAGTAGCTTGATCAAATAAGTCTGATACTCCTTGTGACCAGTTGGTTTGAAGTATAGAATCATAAGCTCTCACCTTATCCTTCCAAGAATTTAACTCAACAAAGACATTCCCAAAAGTTTGAGCATTCCAAACTTTAAGAGTCGCTCTTGTCGATTTGATGTTAAGACTTAAACGAACCAAAGGATTTTGATGAGAAGCCTTCCATGCACATTTAACCACGTCAAGAAATCCCTTATGCAACGTCCACATCCGTTGAAACCGAAAATACTTCGAACCATTATATGAAAAAAAGGAGGAGTGTAGAATCAATGACAGTGGTCTGAATTAATACGCTCCAAATGCTCAACCCAACCATCGAACGAATTACAAATCGAAAGCGATACCAAGATTATATCTAAACGAGAATATTATCGAGATAACCCTTGACAATTGTTACAAAAAGTAAAAGTTGACCCCATGAACGGGGGGATCCACCAGCCCGGCTGAATTAATACATGTATTAAACTCTTGCATGGCACTCCAAGAAGGGGTTAAACAACCCAACTTCTCAGACATACTACGAACAACATTAAAAACTCCCCCCCCCCCCCCCCAAAAAAAAAAAAATTGAAATAGAGACCGAGGTAACTAGCATAAACCACCACAACCAAAAACTCCAAATTTAACCAAGATAGCTTACATGCAATAAATTGACGGTGCGAACGAACAATTTGGACTTCCAGGTTATTCTTCCATAAAACCCAAATTTTGCCCGACTCACCTTGATTAGAGATTGCATTATGAAACTTGATAGCCTTATTTACTCTCCCCATGTTATAATCATCAATCCATGGATCAATAACTCTGGCAAAGGAAACTTTCGAAGACTTCACTATTCGTTTTAATCTAGCAAGGGTGCTCGGATTTCTGATACCCCTACAATTCCAAAACATAATGGGGTCAAACATTAAACTTTAATTGATGACGTGTTACCATTCCCGAAGTCTTGGAGAGACCTCCAACCAACTCCGGAACCTTTGCTTTTACGTTTTTCCTTCGAACGAGCTGAAAACCATCCGTTTTGGTGCTTATCGTATCAGTGGCATATCTAGCTGCTCCATTATCCTTAGCCAAAGAATCACTGTGCTACGAATGAGAATCCCTATTAGCAACAGTGTTTTCTCTCCCCTCATCCGCAAATGGAACTTGGTGAACTTGAATAAAATCACTTTCTCCATTAATCAACAGATTTTCCTGACCTGTACTAATCTGATCTATAATAGCCGGATCTGTTGAAAATATTGCAACGACCTGATCTAGAGCTGCCAGAGCTGCGACGACCTGAATTGTAGCCGCCGGAGCTGCGACGACCTGTTCTGGAACAGCCAGAGTTGTGACGACCTGATCTGGAAAATGCGAGCAAGAGGGTACGAAAGTGTCAAAAATCCTTATAGGTGTATTTTTGCATGAATTCACTCCCATGCCTCTCTCTCTCTCCTCTCTCTGTTTGTCACTATGACTTAGTCCTGACATTTTAAATGTCGGGATTATTTCGAAATCCAAAAGGTTTCACGGTGATATGCCGTTTGGACCATGAAAATTAAAAAAAAATAATAATAATAAAACTAGTCCCGTCATTCACAACGCCAGGACCATCAAATTAAAAAAAAAAAATATTTAATAATCCCGGTGTTCCGAATCATGAAAAGAATTCTGATTCGATTCTCCCAAAATGACACAAATGTCTTGCATTTAATAGTATCGAGGAACTCCTTTTGAATAGTGTCTATCGAAAAGCTAAGAATTAAATTCTAATTCTATAAATTTAAGGTAGTTCGATTTGATTTTAGGTAGTAGTAATAATCAACACTATAAGAAAAAAAGTGGAATAGAAGTGTATGGTCGAAAATCTCTAGATAGGCGGCCACAGTGTGGCTTAGCCTTATTTATAGGTTGTTTAAGTTAAAATCCTCGACTTTATATATATGTGTGTGTGTGTGTGTGTGTGTGTGTTGTATTTTTGCTCCTGAACTTCTAAACAGTTCAACATCACTATTTATTCCTTTTAAAGGACTATCCAGACTTTCATTCCTTATTTTGGTATGACTCATTAGGCTCATATCAAAAGTTAGATATATAATTAATTAATTAATTCAAATTAAAATAATTTCAATTTTATCCCTATAAAAAAATAATTTCTTCACAGTATTTTCACTAACCGCGAATTATGTTTATTCACATATTATAGTTATACCCAATTTATAAGAATTTCATCAAGAGAACCTCCTTAGTTGTAATTAGTGCACTATATGATCTTGTTTATCACGTGTTCCCAAAAGAACCAACAACGTATAGATTAAGTTAAAAATACTTAGTTCAATCATGTGTCTATTGATTGATAATATAATTCCCTTGTGACACCAATTGCAATCTCATCTTAATCGCCATACAATCATGATTGAAGTGTTTATTGAATTACATTAAATCTAATCATATATGACATATCAGAGTCTTTATTAAATTATTCTATATTCCCAAAAAATCAACTGGTTATAGATAAAGTTAAAAACAATTTTATTTTTTTTTAAAAAAAAAAGACAATTCTATCAGGAGACTAGGCCAAAACTGATAGGAAGGATAATTTAAAATCAAAATCAAAATTACTCCCCCCAATACAAAAAATCATTCATATAACCAGAGTGATAACTTCTTCTCAATGAAATCGATCTTGTTGAAACACCTCTGATTGGGAATTGTAGCTTCTTTTTGTTTCTCCATCTTTTATAGATAACTACCTGAAACTCATCTTCATTGAGATTTGCATATTCACGAACTCGCCAAGGAGAATGATTGAGATTTGAAATTGATTGGTTATCAGCCTCCAAAGTCAATCCCTCTAATAAAACTTCCTCCTCTTCGTCAACCATATTTCTAACTCCTTTCAACAAGATATTAGCTGACTCATTCTTGCCCCCCAAATCCTATCTATCATTTACTCAAATCATTTGCATCCATTCTCTCTTTTGAATCTAATTCAATCGTAGATCTGAAACCGCCTGCAACTCATTAGGGTGAAGTAGCGGTTTTCTTCTCCAATCAAGATATTGAAAGTTTGGCTAAATCATTTCGATGCTCCCTTGTAGGTAAGTTTTCTCATAGAAAACCTTTCTATTTCGATTTAGAAAAATTCCTTTTAAAGTTGGGCTTGAATGGAGATGTTAAAATTGGTTTTCTTGATTACAAACATGTTATTATTCGATTCTCTAAAGAAAAAGATTTTCAAAGGGTGTGGTTGAAAGGTAATTTGGTCTGTTTTGGATTTTCTAATTCAATCATTTGTATATCAATTGATAATATAATTCCCTTGTGACACCAATTGGAATCTTACCTCAATCATCACAATGTCCTAGTCAGAGTCTTTATTGAATTACTTTAAATCTAATCATATATGACATGTCTTTCTTTATTGAGAGCGATAAATCTTATATTGCTTACTCAAATATTCACATAAATATTTCGCTATACCTAATAAATCTTTGAAGTTTCGTGGTTAGAATATGATATTTAATACTAAAAATGTATAGGAATACACATATGTGATTACCCAGTACCTTAAGTCTGAAAATCACAAGTATTATCACAATTCTAATATTACATTTTGACATTAAACCAAACTACCAAATGAAATATCTAGAATGATCACATTTAAGGCCCTTACTACTCTAACAAATTCTCATATGATTGTTCTAATGTTTCACACTAATGGTTGAAACTCGTCATTCTCAAAAAAAAAATACCCTACAAGATAGTTCGAATTGTTAAAGAGTCGTGTTAAGAAATTCGAATTGTTAAAGAGCCGTGTTAAGAAACCAACTTGATTAGGAAATGTAAGTTATCAAATTGTTAATAGGGCACATGTCAAAATCCCTTGGCAATATCATTCAATGTTGTGTAGTAATAATTTCACTCATACTCATTCTACAAAAAAGCTGGCCAAGTACGAACCCATTTGCCCGCCATGTGCGTCTTTTTTATTTTGTGTTTGTGTGTCAGGTGCTTTGGTGGAAAAGTAGTCTTACAAAAAATCTAGGTAAATCTCTCTTCCTTGTGCTCCTCTTTTATCCCTTTCATATTAATCGAAATTAAAAATAAAAAACGAAAAAATCATTGATTAAAACTGTTATTTTTTAAAAAGTGAAACGAACGTTTCTTAGCATAAAATTACCAATATCCACAGACTACACATGTTTTTTTATACTTTAAATTTGATGATTCAAAAATTTTATAAAAAAATATAAGAGCGTATATTCAAACTTTATTTATATTAAAACAAGAATTATTTAGCATATCAAGTTTCGTTGTAAGTGAATAAAAATATGTTCTCGTCTTTGTTTGTATGTATTAGAACATTTATGGTATTGGCACGCTCAAATCTTCAATTATAGTGAATTTGGAATGCAACTAGTGATTTCTGGAATACTTATAGAACACCCCAAAGCAAATTATGTAAATTTTAAGGTTTTGACACTTCGCATTCTTGAAGTTGACCATTATTTCACTTTGGTTTCTATAGTTTCAATTTGAAAACATAACATTCTGAAATTTCGTAATGATCTCACTTCAGTCTATATCAATAGTTGCATTATAATTTTGGATAGCAAATTGTCGCCTGGAGTGCATCCAATACTGTTTAAGAGACCTTAAGAATATTTCCATCAAATTTCTTTGACCTTAAGGGTGCACGTTGTCACGGACTCACATTTTCGCAATGACATTTGCATGTGCAACGCCCCCAACGCGTTCGCTACTTCGGGCAAGCCTATATTCGTTATACGATGCTGACTGGTTTTGTCCTGTCTTGGGTTTATCAGGAGAGCGGCTCCAACTCCCAACCAGTTTGTGCAAAGAGACCAAACTCTTCTTCTTTTATCATGTCTTTGACCAGCGACATAGTCTTCGAACTTAACCGGGTATGTATGTTTCGACTCTAAAGGGACACCTTGTTGTGTTGAAGCCCACCTGGATGGGAGTCGTATATTTAGCGCTATAACCCTCTAACCAACATGTTTATTCCTTAAGACCACCTTATCAATCAACATTAACTATCCTCAATAAATTAAAGATTAATTTAATTTATCAAAGATTAACTATCCTCAATAAATTATTGGGCAAATTACCTTTTAAACTCTCTAATTATTGACACATTTCTATGTAATCTAATAAGTTTGTTTTGTTCCAGTGTAAGCTCTCTAAGTATGTAACGATTTTAATTAGTCTTTTTTTTTTTTTTTTTAGACAGTTTTTTTTTTCTAAACTTAAGGAAATTATGGCATGTGCAGTCCTCTATAAAACATTAATCTCACTCCAAATAAATATTTTAAGTGGTTTTTTGGTCTTCCCCCCCCCCCCCCCCCCCCCCCCCCCCCCCCCCCCGATCTATCATCTTTTTCTCATCCTCCATCTCTCTCATCCTCTGTTACGAAAAACAGATCAATGAACATATTTGTAAATTGATTAATCGAACAAATATGTAAATTGATCAATGAACAAATTCGTAGATCTTTTCGACGTTTTTAACTTCTGTCGATTGATCTCTGAGAAAGAAAGATCCACATTGATCTCTTCCGTTTTCAAATTGCAATTTGGATTCCTAGTTTTTACCCTAATCGAGAACTCAATGATCACCGTCAAGCCCTAATTGGCTAATAGCGCAGCCTCTTGTCAAGAAGGATGACGATCGCGACGACAAAGGTAACAGCTCGGAACGTTGATCATTGATTTTATACGGTTTTATATTTATTAATGATCCTATCATTGTTTTGTATTCTCACGTAATCAAAATGTCGCATTCGGAATTATAGCTGATGTTATTCTTATAGTTTTAGATCTATTGTTTATGTTTGTTCTGATGTTGAATGCATTGTGAAGATGAACACACTGTGATTTATCCGTGTTTGAATTTGTTGGTTGAATTTGTTGGTGTCAAAAACTTGTGAACACCCCTTGTATCGTCTGGCCAAATGGCACGTGTGAATTTCTTATGGAGGTGGAGGTGATGCACTGGAGAAACCGAGTTCCGAGCTCGGTAAACTATTGACACTTTGAGAAATCCCTACACTCCGAGCTGAACTCTACTCTAGACTCCGTTCTGACCTCTACTCCAGACTCTAAGCTAAGCTCCTCTCTGAACTCCAAGATGAACTCTAACTCCGTACTTCGAGCACTTGCACAAAGACCCACCGGAGTTGTAGCTAGTAAAGTCTTTCCGGCTTGAGAGTAAGTATCTGAGGGAGAAGGCTAAAGTACTCTTGAGTGAATAAGAAACAATATCTGGTAGTAGTAGATGTCTAGGAGTATATATAAGGAGTAGGGTTGGATTAGTGATGCCGAATTAGAGACTCCAGCTCTGTTAATTAGCCTAATCCGGCAGGCATCCTTTGAGCTTACAAAGGGTCTTAAGCACCTAGACTGGGTTTTTGGGCCCATCAAGATAAGTCCATGGGCCGACCCAATTGAAATGGAGACGAAGGGCTCATTTTAGCCCTTTTAGTTGAACAGAAGGTTGAGAAGGACGTCTGGGCAGTTTTGGGGCCTCCTTATGATTATCAGTCAGATTGAGGGTGCTTGGAGCCCTCAGCTTGGCTCCTTGGTCTTTTGGGCGGTCTTGGGCCTTCCATTTAAGGATCAACGGAGTTGAGGGTGCTCGAAGTCCTTAGCTCGGCACCTTGGTCTTCATAGCGGTCTTGGGCCTTCTGTTTGATGATCAGCTGAGCTGAGGGTATAGTCTTGGGCCTTCTGTTTGAGGATCAACCAAGCTGAGGGTGCTCGGAGCCCTCCGCTTGGTGCCTTGGTCCTCAAGGTGGTCTTGGGCCTTTTGTTAGAGGATCAGCCGAGCTGAGGGTGCTCGAAGCCCTCAACTTAGCGCCTTAGTTCTTTAGGACGACCAATGGTTTTCATTTGATGATAAACCTAGCTTGTCAAACCCCACTCCCGGGCACTCGTCACCTGACGTGACTTGACTCAGCGACGCATATCCATCCATACATATATACCTACATACTCGCGCTACAGTAAATTTTTCCAAAAATATATACATGAATACCCGTTTCAAAATTTGGGAATATACCGGTCTTAAATATTCAAAACCAAAACACAAAAATATCTTAACCTTCCACGGTTCACATCCGACCGGCTGATCACCTCCAGAACGACACTACCCCCGAACTCTACTTAGTGCCAGTAGTGGACTAACTCCTAACTGTGGTACCTGAAACCAAATATTTTTTCTCTGTGTATTGTCTTCATAATAAAAAATATTTAATGGATCAAACACAAATGTTAAATACCACCTTTCAAAATATAATATTTCATAGTCACACACCTGGTTGAAAATTCAGTTCCACTGCCACCAATGAAATGAAATATTATAAAGATAATACCGTACATCGCATACTATATTTGAAACCAATTCCCAACTGCTACCAAGGTAAAGAAATAATGCATTTAAAACACCCAAAATAAATATTTTAAGTTAAGCAAACCAAATATTTTAAATCAGTCAGTCCAAATATTTTAAATCAACCCGACCAAGTATTTTAAATCAACCAGTCCAAACAGTCCAGCATAATATAAAATACTCCCCACATCCTCTCCTACTAGCTATAGGATCGTTTTTATCTCACGATCGGGAGTTGCAACCATACCGTACCACCTGCAGGATTTGCACTCCTGACGGGTCAAACCACCCAGCAGGACTTGTTTGACAGGTAATCCACATCTCGCATGTCATATTCTCCTGAAGAGAAGAAAATCCACATCTCGTAGGTCATACCCGTCTAATAAGAAAAAAATTCACATCTCGTAGGTCATACCCACTTAACGAGAAGAAAATTCACATCTCGTAGGTCATACCTGCCTAACGAGAAGAAAACTATAGTATAGTTGGACAAAAATCATCTTTAAAACCCACTTGATCTAAAAATTATTTTCCACCTTTTAAAACCAAAACCAACTTGATCTATATGAGTTGCGAAATCGTCCATTTTAAGTAAACACATTTTCCACAATTTATACGAAAATAAGATATGCAAATTTATATAGAATACAGTATACTCACCTTGATTCCCGCAGTACAGAAATACTGTCGTCAACCACTACCAGGACGCTGGCGCCTATGAACCTAACAGGGACAGGCCTAAATCAACATTTTATTTAAAACAACCCTAATATAAAATGCATGGCCCTAAAATGCAACATTTCCTATTCCCCAAAACTGATTATGCAAGATTGTTATTTGTTATTTTGTCCGTTTCGCTACGTTAGTATTTACTATACCAATTTATTAAGATTAACGATTATAAAAATATTATTACAATTACGAAAATTACTATTACAATTGCGAACATTTTAATACTTAACAATTTAATTTAATAAAAAATAATGCCCGATTAAAATTTTACCTGTTCCGAGTCGCTCGCGGCCGAGAAATTGGATTTTCGAGTTTTTGTTTTTTCTTCGTTCTTTCTTTCTCCTTCTTTCCCACTTTCGTTTTGGTCACTGGATCCCAACTGCCGCAGCGAGCGCCTCCTGCTCTATTCTGGGTTCTTCCTTCAGTTCAGTTCCCTCTATCTCTCATGTTTTCTATTTGGGTTTCAACCGATCGACGCTTTCACCACGCTCAGCACCGGCGATCGCACCCACTCACGTCGGCTATCAAGCACACACCTATACACGATGACACACACACCATAGTCAACCATTGCACAAAACATGCACTCTCACACACACTCACCGGCCGAACGACACCGACGATCATATACCCACACATACGACGATTGGAACACACACGATCACTGTGGACAAAACACTCACCACCAAAATAGCATGCACACACACACAGTCGTTAAGCAGAGTACACACACACGTACAACGTCAACGATATCGTTGGACCGAATGAAAAACCCACCTACGCCATCACCCACACACACACCCCGACGGAACCAAACAGACGAACAAAATAGAAAACACGCACGCATCGTCACACCCACGCACTCATCCGATCACATGCACACAACGAAACACACACACACACTATCGATCACCGGTTGATCGACGACGACGACACACATACACCCACGTCGAAGCAACGACGACGATCAAAACCCACCACCGCCGGCTAAACCCACGCCCAACCTCTCTCTCTCTCTTCTTTATTTTTTCTTCCTTGTGTTTTGGGATGTGTTTTACAACGTGTATATATGATTTGACACAATTTACCTTATTATTTTCTAAATGTTCTAAAATGTGGCTAATGAATGTACACATGCGAAAATTAGGGTCTCAAAATCCTTCCCTCCTAAAAGAAATTTCGTCCGGAAATTTTAGTTACTTTGATTGAATAATTATAGATATTTATCTCTTATCTCATCCGCTCACTCCCACAACGTCTCCTCTATGGAATAACTGTGCCAAAGCACTTTTACCAATGGAATCGTTTTCGTTCGCAACACCTGATCTTTATGACTCAGAATCTGGACTGGCTCCTCAACGTATGTCAAATCTTCTTCTAACTCGATTGGTTGAGAAGTCAACACATGCGAAGGATCTGACACATATTTCCTAAGCATCGACACGTGAAAAATATCGTGTAGTCTGGACAATTCTGGCGGTAAAGAAAGTCCATAAGCTATCGTACCAACCCATTCTAAACTTTCGTATGGCCCGATATACCTCAGACTTAGTTTTTCTTTCTTCCTGAATCTCATTATGCCTTTTCACGGGATATACGGAAAAATACACGATTGCTCACTTCAAATTCCAACTCTTGTCTACGCTTGTTAGTATAACTCTTTTACCGACTCTAGGCAATTCTCAATCTTTCCTGAATCACCTTTACTTGTCTGTCGTCATTTGGCTTATATCCGGCATCTCCCACTTCAATTCAGTTTGTTGGACTGGAGTCCTGCATTCTCTGCCATACGGTATTTCATATGGTGTCATCTCAATTGTCGAATGATAACTATTATTGTAGGCAAATTTCATCAACGTCAAGTGATCATCCCAACTACCAAGAAATTTCAAGACACAACCCCTCAACATATCCTCTAGCGTTTGAATCGTACGCTTAGATTGACCATCAGTCTACGGATGAAAGGCAGTACTAAATTTCAGTTTGGTACCTAAAGCAGTTTAGAGACTTGGCCAAAACTTTGAAGTAAATCTTAGCTCTCTATTCGACACTATAGAAACCAGCGCACCATGTAATCAAACAATCTCGTCAATATACAATTGGGCATACTTATCAAGAGAGTATGTCGTTTTTACTGCCAGAAAATGAGCAGATTTAATAAGCCTATCAATGATCACCCAGATGAAATTATACCCCTTTGAAGTACAGGAAAATCCCGAAACAAAATCCATCGTGATATACTCTTATTTCCACTTTGGAATAGGTAGAGGCTGCAATAACCCTCTAGACGTTGGTGCTTGATCTTGACTTGCTGACAAACGAGACACCTGGCAACAAATTCAACAATTTTTCATTTCATTCCATTCCACCAATAGTGTTCTCACAGGTCCTAATACATTTTGGTACTGCTTGGGTGCATTGCGTATGCTGAGCAGTGCGCTTTCTCCAAGATATCCTTCTTGAGATTGGCATCATTAGGCACACACAGTCTATTTCCAAACATCAAAGCCTCATCGTTATCCCTGACACGATAGTCAGCTCTGCGACTATTTTTCACTTCATCTCGGATTTTTCCCAATTGGGCATCAGACTTCTGCGCTTTTATAATACAGTCGATCAATGTTGGTCTCAAAGTCACAGTCGCAAGTAACGTCGCCATCTGACCAACCACCAACTGGACTCGCAAAGATCTTAACTCGACGTATAGATTAATATGAACAACTTGAATATGTGCAACCGAACCTGCCAATTTCTGGCTCAGCGCATCTGCTACAACATTGGCTTTTTCTAGATGATAATGGATAGTGTAATCATAGTCTTTAATCAATTCTATCCAACGTCTTTGCCTCATATTTAACTCATTCTAAGTAAACAAATATTTTAAACTCTGATGGTCGATGTATATTTCACAAGTTTCGCCGTACAAATAATGCCTCTAAATCTTCAAGGCAAACACGATCGTCGCCAATTCCAAATCATGCGTCGGGTAGTTACGCTCATGATTCTTTAATTGTCGGGAAGTATATGAAATCACGTGCCCATGTTTTATCAGTACACACTCTAACCCTTGGTGTGAAGTATCACTGTAGATTACAAAGCCACCACCTTCTATCGGAATGAAAAGTATTGGCGTAGATATCAGTCTATTTTTCAACTCCTGAAAACTCTGCTCATATTTGTTAGTCCACTCGAATTTGAATTTTTTGCAGGTTAATCGGGTCAACAAGGAGCTATAACAGAAAATCCCTACACAAACCGACGATAATAACTCGCTAATCTCAAAAAGTTTCGAACTTCGGTCACACTTTTCGGCCTTTCCCATTGAACCACAGCTTCGACCTTCTTTGAATCCACTTGTATACCATCCCCCAAGATAACATGCTCCAAGAATACCACTCTATCCAACCAAAACTCACATTTTCTGAATTTCGCATACACCTTCTTCTCTTGCAAAGTCTATAACACAACCTTGAGATGCTCTGCATGCTCTTCTTTATTTTGGGAATAGATTAGTAGATCATCTATGAACACGATAATAAACTGATCTAGATAAGGTTGGAAGATCTGATTCATCCAATCCATAAATACAGCAGGGGCATTCGTCAACCCAAATGGCATAACTAAGAATTCATAATGCCCATACCTCGTCCGGAACGTCGTCTCTGCCACGTCACTGGCTCTAACTTCCAGCTGGTGATATCCTGATCGAATATCTATTTTGGAAAACACCCTGGCCTTTTACAGTTGGTCGAACAGATCATCAATTCTAGGCAACGGGTATTTATTACGAACTGTCACCTTATTCAACTGTCGGTAATCTATATACATCCTTAACGTGCCATCCTTCTTCTTTACAAATAACACTGGGGCTCCAATATCGGGGCTCCATGAGGAGAAACACTAGGTCTGATAAAACCACGGTCTAACAGATCTTGCAACTGAATCTTCAATTCCTTTAGCTCGGTAGGCGCTATACGATTGGGTGGAATTGATATCGGAGTAGTTTCTGGAAGTAACTCAATAGTGAATTCCATTTTCCTATCCACTGGCAAACCTGACAATTCTTTTGGAAAAATATCGGGAAAATCCCTGACTACTGGAATATCTGCCGCATGAACTTCATTCTGCATGGTGTCAATCACATGTGCAAGGTATCCCTAACATCCGTTCTTTAGTAACTTTCTAACCTCCAGGACTGAAGTCAAACTGACAGGGGTAATGATTCTGTCCCCCAAAAATATAACCTCTAGCTCAGCTGGGACCCGAAAGATAACTTTTTTTTTTTTAAAAAAAAAAATAATCTACTGTGGCATGGTAACCGGATAGCAAATTCATACCTAGTATCATATCAAAATCGTGAATACTCAAGGGTGGTTGATCCACCGACAACTCCTTATCACCCATACGAAGCAGACTATATTTCTACGTACTAACTATCGACACAAACTCACAGTTCTCGGTTACTTCCTACACATCATTCTCTATTAATTTCGCTGTGTTTACTAATTTCTGCATAACTTTTGATCTGCCTGCCTGTCATCTTGGAACGTATTTCTAGATCGAGTCCATTTTGTAATATTCAACATCTTGCTTCTTCCATTTTCACCAAATCAGGAACAAATTGGGACTAAACATCGAATTTAATTTCATACTACCGAATGGTCATCTCTTCCTGTTTTAACCATATGAACTGCTCTCTCCAATAACATCACAAGGTTTCCTTAGTATTGCCTAGAAGGCAGTTTTATGCACACTCTTGGATGTTGTACACTAGGATAGACTCCATGTATATCAAATAGTAGCGCAAGGTGTTATGTAATCCCATAATATAAGTAAGGTATTTTCTAGTAATCCAATTTAAGTGTGCTCTGCCACACTATTGTTTTAACAACTAAAATATTAGGTGCTACTGATAGTGAATCCCAACGTCAAGTAATACAA
Organism: Eucommia ulmoides; assembly: GCA_016647705.1. NCBI lineage: Eukaryota > Viridiplantae > Streptophyta > Magnoliopsida > Garryales > Eucommiaceae > Eucommia > Eucommia ulmoides. The sequence goes on along the minus strand of CM028336.1, from coordinate 10,312,711 downwards.
ATATGATTGTTTATCAATTATAATTTAACATTGCAACCCACCAGTACCCTCACAATCGTGATCCATCCATTACCACTACCAACAACACCACCTAAATCATCAACTAGCAGTATCACAACTTCGTTGCACCCACTAATTGCCAACAACACAAATAACAATGCACGATACCAATGTACTATCTAATGCAATGCAATAACTATCACTTATGTGCCGAATTCCCCTATCGACACCCTATCTTATGGTCCACCACTGGCTCGACACCACCTATCGACACCCTATCTCATGGTCCACCATTGGCTCAACAAACTGATATGTCTACAGAACCTATAACCTAGGCTCTGATACCACAAATGTCACACCCCACCCCCAGGCACCCGTCACCCGAGGCCGACTGTGACGTCAACCTGACGTGACTTGACCCATTGACGCATATCCATCCACACATATATACATACATACTCACGCTACTATAATTTTTTCCAAAAATACATACATGAATACCCGTTTCAAAATTTGAGAATATACCGGTCCGAAATATTCACAACCAAAACATAAAAATACCTGAACTTTTCACGGTTCACATCCGATCGGCTCACCTCCAGAACAATACAACCCACAGACTCTACTTAGTGCTAGTAGCCGACCAACTCCTAGCCGCACTACCTAAAATCAAATATTTTTTCTCGGTGTACTGTCTTCATAATAAAAAAAATATTTAATGGATCAAGCACAAATGTTAAATACTACATTTCAAAATATAATATTTCATAATCACATACCTAGTTGAAAATTTAGTTCCACTGCCACCAATGAAATGAAATACTATAAAGATAATATCGTACATCGCATACCATATTTAAAACCAATTCCCAACTACCACCAAGATAAAGAAATAATACATTTAAAACACCCAAAACAAATATTTTAAGTTAAGCAAACCAAATATTTTAAATCAGTCAGTTCAAATATTTTAAATCAATCCGTCCAAGTTTTTTAAACCAACCAGTCCAAACAATTCAACATAATATAAAATACTCCCCACATCCTCTCCAACTAGCCATAGGATCATTTTTACCTTACGATCGGGAGTTGCAACGATACCGTACCACCTGCAGGATTTGCATTCCTAACGGGTCAAACCACCCTCCAGGACTTGTCTGGCAAGTAATCCACACTAGTTGGTTATATCCTCCTGACGAAAAGAAAATCCACATCTCGTAGGTCATACCCACCTAATGAGAAGAAAATCCATATCTTGTAGGTCATACCTGCCTAACGAGAAGAAAACTATGGCATAATTAGAAAAAAATCATCTTTAAAACCCACTTGATCCAAAAATCATTTTCCACCTTTTAAAACCAAAATCAACTTGATTAATATAAGTTGCAAAATCGCCCATTCTAAGTAAACACATTTTTCACAATTTATACGAAAATAAGATTTGCAAATTTATATAGAAGACAGTACACTCACCTTAATTCCCGCACTACAGAAATACTACCGTCAACCATTACTGGGACGTTGGTACCTGTGAACCTAACAGTGATAGACCTAAATTAACATTTTATTTAAAACAACCCTAATATGAAATGCATGGCCTTAAAATGCAACATTTCCTATTCCCCAAAACAGATTATGCAAGATTATTATTTTGTCCGTTTAGATACGTTAGTATTTACTGTGCCAATTTATTAAGATTAACGATTATAAAAATATTATTACGATTACGAAAATTACTATTACAATTGCGAACATTTTAATACTTAACAATTTAATTTAATAAAAAATAATGTCCAATTAAAATTTTACTTGTTCTGAGTCGCTTGCGGCCGAGAAATTGAATTTTTGAGTTTTTTTTTTTTATTGATTTTTTTTTTCCTTTTCTTCTTCTTTCTTTTTTTCTCCTTCTTTTCCGCTTCTGTTTTGGTCACTAGATCCCCACTGCCATGGCGAATGCCCTCTACTCTGTTTTGGGTTCCTACTTCAGTTCAGTTCCCTCTCTCTCTCTCCTGTTTTCTGTTTGGGTTTCAGCCAATCGACACTCTCACCACGCTTAGCACCGGCGATCACACCCATTCACGCCGGCTATCAAGCACACACCCATGCACGACGACACACACACCACAGTCGACGACTGCACATAACACATACTCGCCGACCGAACGATGGCGACGATCACACACCCACACACATGACGATCGGAACACACACACATACACACGATCACCATTGACAGAACACCTACCACCGAAATAGCATGCACACACACACAGTTGTCAAGCAGAGTACACACACACACACACACAATGTCGACAATATTGTCGGACCGAACGGAAAACCCACCTACGCCATCACCCTCCCCCCAACACCAGCGAAACCAAACTTACGACCAGAACAAAAAACACGCACACACCGTCACACCCACACACTCTTCCGATCACATGCACACAACGAAACACATACACACACACTATCAATCACTGGTTGATCGACGACGACGACACATACATACCCACGCTGGAGCCACAGCAACGATCAGAACCTACCACCGCCGACCAAACCCACACCCAACCTCTCTCTCTTTTCTTTATTTTTTCTTCCTTGTGTTCTGGGATGTGTTGTACAATGTGTGTGTATATATATATATACATAGGAAAAGTGGGCTGAGTTTTGATCCTTGTCCTGCCACGTTTTTCTTTTTTTCTTTTTCCTTTCATATTTGTGTATATATATGTATATTATTCAATTAAATTACATTAATCCCCCCTCATTTATCTTTAAATTTTGATTTAATCCAAATCTAACATTAACATTTTTCTTTTTTTAAAATTGCTAATTAACCCCTATAATTTTTAACAGACATATGATTTGACACAATTTATCCCGTTATTTCCTAAATATTCTAAAATACGGCTAATGAATGAGCACATGCAAAAATTAGGGTCTTACAAAGCTGAGGGTGCTCGAAGCCCTCAACTTGGAGCTTCGGTCTTCAGGGTAGCCTTGGGCCTCCCATTTGATATGAGCCTAGTTGAGGGTACTCAGAACCCTCAGCTCGTCACTGTAGCCTTCTGGCCAATTGTAGGACTCCATATTTTAAGATTGCCGAACTGAGGGTGCTCGGAGCCCGGAGCTCAGCCAAGGAGAGCGTTTGGACGATTTAAGACCTCCATATTTTGAGATTGCTGAGTTGAGGGTGCTCGGAGCTCGGCCAAAGATGGCGTCTGGACGGTTTTAGGCCTCCATATTTTGAGGTTGCCGAGCTGAGGGTGTTCGGAGCCCGGAGCTCGACCAAAGAGGGTCTCTGAATGGTTTTAAGCCTCCATATTTTGAGGTTGTCATGCTGAGGGTGCTTAGAGCCCGGAGCTCGGCCTTTTTTCCACACTTGAGACCTTGGCACCTTGAATTACTCATGAAGAAACCCTCATGCACGTATGGGTTTCAACTGGTGGCTTATCGACCAACTTTGCCTCCATCAGAATTATTTGTTTAGGGTTAGGCTTTTAGACATAGGCTTTGTGTATCTATTTTTGTGAAGAAAGAAAGAACTTCAATTAATGAAACCAAGAGAGAAAGGATAATACAAGAAGGGGGGGGATACATTTGAAAAAAAAAAAAAAAAAAAAAAAAAAAAAAAAAAAAAAGAAGAAGAAGAAGAAGAAGAAGAAGAAAGATAATAACATAAAAAAAAATGGAAAAAAATAAAAAGACCGAAAACCCCCCTTAAAATAGCACGTGCAGTGCACATGCCATAATTTTCGTCAGTTTAGACAGAAAAACTAGTAGAATGATCAATTGAAACCGATTACATACTTAGAGAGTTTGAAATGAAAAAACAAATTTATTAAACTACATAAAAATATTTCAATTGTTAGAGCATTTAAAAAATAATTTGCTCTAAATGGTAATGCCAACCAAAATTTGAAACACCATCAATATATAAGAATAAAAAATAAAAGTCAAGTGAGCTTAGAAATCTTTTTTTTTTCTTAGAGTTTTCCACGAGTGTTCCCACATTCTATGGGTGTGAGACTAATCTCGTTTGAAATTTGTGACTGTCTTTTCAAATAAGTATTTTTTAAAAAATTCGAATTTTTAATTTTGCAAAAGTGTTTCAAGTACTGAAACAAGTTTTATCACTTGAATTATGCGAACTTAGAAATCCAAAATATGTTGAAAGTGGGTCGTAATTTCTAAATTTGTGTTTATTTTTAGTTTTTTTCGATACATTTATGTTATGTTTAATTAAAAAAAGTCACATCAATGGTGATTGAAACCTTGGTTGCTTTATATCGATTGTATAGATATTAGAATTGGGACCACATGTCAGTGTTTTGTCTTTGTCATCCATATTTTTGTAAATGCGATTATGAGACCACAGTCTAGCACATGGTAACATTTTCATTTTTTTTTACAAATTAGCTTTTCAATTTTCTAATTATTGACATACTTTTATACAGTGCATTAAGTTTATTTAATTTTAAATTAAAATTCTATAAATATTTGATCGATTTTAATTGATTTTTTTTTTTTGTTAATTTTTACGTCCAAATTGGTGAAAATGATGGTATATGGATTGCACGCCATTTTAAGAAGTGTTTTTGGCCATTTTTTTTGTTTTTTTTTCTTCTCCTTTTTTTTTTTTCCAAATCAATCCCCTCTCTCTCCCCCTTCATTTCTCACTCCATCACCCTCTCTCTCCTCTTCCATTTCCCACTACATTCCTGATTATCAATGCAGGAAGAAAATGTTGATCATCACTTCACCCCAGTAAACGAGTTGAATGACTTGGCATCTACGAAAAACAGGGAGAGAATCGCAAAACAAGTATCTTCAAAATCGCCATGGATGAACTGATATTAGTGTGGAAAAACTATCAATTAACGGTTTATTATTCTTGATCGACAAACATTCATCAGGAAACCCATATTGCTCGAAAGAAGGAATCAAATTGGAATTGTTCTTTTTTTTTTTTTTTCTTGAAGATAGAGCGAAGAGTTGTTGGATCTGGGTTATATGGGGAGAGCAGAGGTGGGTAGTTTGCGGTGATCTCAGATTTGCATGAGAGAGAGATAGCTCACCCGAGTCCTCACAGCGCCGTCATCGTCCGGTCTGGGCTCTCTATGCTTCGAAGAGGAATGATGGGTGGTTGGATCTAAGAATGAGTGAAAAAAGAGAGTTACACAATGAGAGAGATTGAGAGAGAGAGATAAGCAGGTGAGATTTGAGAGAGAGAGAGAGAGAGGATGGTTCGCCTAAGGGGAGCAGAGGAAGAAGAGTTGGAAAAGGTAAATACATTTGGACCCTTAAACAAATATACAATGGCCCCTAAATTTTTGAATATTATAAAACTAGTCACTATTAAAATCTTTGAAGGGTATAAATATAAATTAACATTTAATAACCTATTTTCATTGGCTTTTGTACTTTGAGTGTTAAAGTTAACAAAAAATTTAGCCGTTGCATTTAAGTCTAAAGTGCAATGGGTATAAGTGGTGAAGAAAATACCATAAAGATACAAAGTACAATTCAATCTAATAATAAAGGTGCAAAGTGTAATTAATCTTTAAATTACACAATCATGATGGTCTATTTTAAAGATTCAAAATGACACTTCAATTTTTTGCATGAAAGAAATATAATCTATGTTGAATTCAACATGTTAAGATATTTATGAAATTTGAAATTAGTCATTCACGATTGAATTTAATAATATGTGTGGAATTTAATATGGTCAATTAATTATAAAAGTTTGATTAGTGGGATTTGAACCTTGTGTTGAATTCAATATACAAATTATTACTATGTTGAATTTAATATGACCATTATATTAGGAAAATTTGTTATTATTTAATCTCTAAATACTGGTTAACCAATATCTTCCATTAGAAATGGATAATTATCAATTATAATTTCATTAATCAATCCTTAATATAATCATAAAAAACAACTCCTACTTAATAGCAATATAGAGGTAGTAACCCAAAATAGACGAAAGATTCAATCAGCTAGTTATAAACCCAACAAGTGAATAATTGAAGAAGTTGGTTTATTGAGGGTCCAAAGGAGTTCTTTTTAACTATATTTCAATTACTCTTTACAAACGCATTCATCTAAATAATAACTTCAAAATAATATCTTAAATTCAACACAAATATAATTTTATTTTTCACGTGTTGAATTCAACATGTATTATGTCATTTTGATGTAAAAAATATGATTGAGATGAAGTTCTAAAATAAGCAATCATAATTGTGTAATTTAATTAATCATTTTTAAATGCGATAACTGCTTCTTAAATTAACGAAATAAATATTTAAAAAAAATAAAAATTGGACGGTCACTATGGAGTTTATATTTAATGATTGTGGTCCAAACTCCAAAGGGCTTGAATCTTCCATTATAAATAGGTTGCAAGTTAGAGCAAGGGAAAAGCACACATAAGAGAGAGAGAGAGAGAGAGAGAGAGAGAGAGAATGTCCCTCCCAAGATACGTTGCGTTCCAGCTCGACGACAACAAAAAATTCTTGGGCTACATAAAAGAAGGGGATCAAAATGGGTATCTTCGGTTCGGCCAATCGGAGATCATAAGCCCTTACACCAAGTATGAAGTGGAGACGTCCAAGTCCGGCAATGCAGGTGTTCACATACGATCCTGTTATAACAACAAATACTGGGTCCTGATGGAAAACGAAGATTGGATCGTCGCCGACTCCCACGAGACGAACGAAGACGTGATGAAACGCTCGTGCACACTTTTCGAGCCCGTGTTCGTCGACGGCAACACCTCTATCCGTTTACGCGTCGTCTACAACGGGAACAGCGCGTACGCTCATTCGGAAAGTAAAACTGGGGAAGCAGACTGCCTAAGAACTTATTCGGACGCTACTTCCTCCAGTCGCACCCTCTTCAAAGTTATCGATTTGGAGTCGCTGGTGATCCTGCCGAAATACGTGGCGTTCAAGGGAGAAAAACGATCACTACCTTGCCGCCCGCTCGACCTCAGGACGCATGTATCTAGAGTTCGCTTCCAGCGACAACGGGGATCCGACGGTGGGTAAGGAGGTGTTTATTACCAACGACGGAAGCATCCGACTAAAGAACAACAGCCTGGGCAAGTTCTGGAGGTGAGCCCTGCCTGGATTTGGCCAGACTCCGACGACACCACTTCCAACAACCCCGACACATTGTTTTGGCCGGTCAAAGTCGGTCAGAAGGGAAACGTGATCGCTCTCCGCAACCTGGGTAACAACAGGTACTGTAGGAGGCTCACCATTGAGGGAAAGTCAAATTGTCTCAACGCCGCTGTCCCCACTATTACCCAGGAGGCACAACTGACGGTGGAAGAGCTTGTTCTGGCGAGGAGCATCTTCAACGTCAGTTACCGCCTCATGGAGGCCAGAATCTACGACGAATCCGTCATCAGCATGGCCAGAGCTCGTATACTGCAGTTGTGCCTCCAACGACTGTGGTAAAGGTGAAACAAATGGCGACGACGGGTTTCTGCGACATTCCATTCTCCTACTCTGTGAGAGATACTCTTCTTAACGGAAAACAGGTTACTTTAGACAAAGGACGACGGTATTTACAATGGCCTCACCTGCTACAACTTCTATTATCAGAAAACTTTAGAACCCATGTGATCTCTCTCTCTCTCTCTCCCAGCCCCAGGTCGATAATACTGCAGGTATTGTCTGCCTATGTGCTCCAATAAATCTCAGTTTTCGATCCTTTTATTAATTAATTATGTCTAGATATTATCCAGGGCATCTTGTTATGTTCCCTCCCATGTAATAAAAAATAGATGATGCAAAATATTATCTATTGCCTAATAATATTGTGCTTGCCTTATGTTTCTTGTGAATGTTTTCTTTATGATTAAAATTAGATATTGTGGTAATCAAATATCATACTACGCTCCGTGTCTTCACCAGAATAACTATGTACTGAGTGCATTGATTTTGTTACTTCTTTTAAGCTTCGACATCAAGAGTTTAATAAAAATAATTAGATTAGTACGCTCACTATATCCCCTCAATAGTGAAGGCAGTCTCTATGAAGGTTAGTTTCAACGGGATGAGTGTGATTCATCTTCGATACTCAAGTCAATATTAGAATAAAGTAAGGGTGTAATTGTGGGGTTTTTCTTCATTAGCGAAGGGAAATTTTAATATATGTATATGAGTCTTGATCCACTATGTCAAATCCTAGTAAGTGTTAATATATGTATATAAACCTTGATCCACTATGTTAAACCCTAATCTCATCACGGTGGTTTGACCAGTTCAAGGGTTCATCAATCGGTTCTTCACGTTTATAGGTCGGTTCATGGATAATTTCAGCGTTTTGAATTCATTTGTGACCTCGGTTTCTCCATATTCATATCATAAAATATTTTTTTTTTTTTGTATATTGTTGATCCGATTCAATGACAATGTCTAAGAGTTGTTCTTCCTCAACCAATCTTAATTATTGCCAAAAAGGGTTTTGATCTTACCTCTATTGTTGTTACCGTCTCTATTGCGGATATAGTTTCACTCTTCAAAAAATATATCTTCAATTATGGTACAAACTTTTCCCTTGCCATTTTACTTACTACAAATATTTTTTTTTGGTTATTTGATTTTACTTGTTGTAATCATATGATTTCTGATCAAAATCTTTTGATCCAAACTATCCGCTATGAATGCTCCTACCATTCATACTACTGATGGTTTTCAAATGCGTGTTACTCATACCAGTCATATTTATAGTTCACATTTTTCTATTCCTGATATGTATTTAATTCTAAAACCCATTTTAAATTTCTTATCTATTCAGCTAATAATCAATAATTATAATAAATTATAACAAAAATATAGAATTGAAAATAAAAATCCTTCCCTCAACCAATGTTTTAAAAACCGGACCGGACCGGCCGGTCGGACCGGTTAAACCGTCGACCGGTCGCCTTTCCGGTCCGGAAAACCCCCCAAAACCGCCTGGAGCTAAAAACTGGCTAACCGGACGGTTCAACCCAGTTCAACCGCGAACCAGTGAACCGGTCCGGTTTTAGGCGAACTGGAGCGGTTTTTGAACTTTCCCCAACAGATAAATACATACCCAAAAAAAAAAACCTACATCCTTCAATCGGCATCTTCGGCGCCTCATTCCTTCCTCAATCTCTCTCTCTCAAGTTTCAATTTCTTTTCCGATTTCACCCTAATTTTGTCCGATTCAACCATTCCCAAAAGCCATCACTCAGATTTCAACCAATTTTACCGTCGTTGATCTCAGCCAACGAGATCAGACTACTTCGTTGCTTGTGCAACCTTCGATGACGACGGCGAACGACGGCCAGACGACGAACGATGGCCAGACGGAGGACGACGGCCAGACTGCGGACGACGGGCAGACGGCTGATTGCTGTAAGGTTTTTTTTTTTGTTTGACATTTATATTTTGTTTGTCAGTTAGTTTGGAGTTTTGTTCTTCACTCGAATTGTTGATTGCTGTTGAATTGTTGATAGTTCATTTTAGTTTTGTTCTTGATCACTTGTTTCGGTTGAGTATTCTTCAGTGTTGTTGAGTTCTTCACTATCGTTCGCACTTCTATTCACTGTGACACAGTGTTGTTGAGTTACTTGAGTATTCACAGTGTTGTTAAGTATTCATGTGGATTGTTGATTGTGTATATAATTGTTATAATTTATAAAATGTAAAATTGGTAACTTTTGTTAACATGATTCAGATTGAGATCAATTTAAGAAATGTCTTCATCTGGGTAAAATTTCATTACTCAAACTCTATCTTCTAGTACCCAATCTACATGGGGAAAATCGGATATTGCTTGGAATCATGTAAAAAATAATAATATATTTTGTATTTTTTTTATTTAAATAAATATATATAAAAAATAATTATGACGTCACCAGTTCAACCGCGGGTCACCTACCGGTTGAACCAGTGACCCGTGACCCGGTAACCTTTCCGGTTCGATGCCCGGTCCGGTTTTTAAAACATTGCCCTCAACATTAAAATTCCTATGCCCTATTTGGATGAAACCCAAACTAAATATTTTTTATATTTTATTTTTTCTAATTTAATTTTTAACTTCTCGATCTTTTCTACTAATGGAAACACGACCAACATAATTATGTTTATTTTCTTGATCAAAATAAAACCCATACGCCCTATTTGGTTGACAACTGGGTAGGTGTTGAGGAGAGTGTTTTAGAGCACGGGAGTGAATATGCAGAATCATCAAAAGAACCACAGCTGAGCGAAATTGGTGAGAAACCCCAACGATATGATCTCGAGCTTAAGCTATTTTTTACCCAACCATCACCGGTTAGTAAGGCAGATAAGGAAGTAGGATACAAGAGTGAAGGTGAGCAGGTGAGCGTAGGAGTCGAGAATACATACGTGGAAGAGGTCGGGGTGAAAAATCATAAGAAAGATGAGATCCAACTATCGGAGAAATATCTGGGTAATCTTCCTTTGGTTGAGCCATCCATTATACCAGTGCTACCGCATCCGAAGATAACGGTATACATTCTTAATGTGGTAGGCCAACTGTCAACCCTAATTCTAGATGATTCTTGTCATATTCAGTGGGTTAAAATAACTCAACTTCTCTTCGGGGTCTTGATAAAAAGACCACCAGGTAAGTCCCATAGGAAAGAAATAGAAATTGATCTGGAATTAGGAAACAAGTTGAGAAATGTGAATGTCAACAGCTACTCAGCACTCACTGGTAGCACATAATTAACGCACGCCACTTTCACCGCAAGTGTACGGGTCAAGTTTTAGTTTAGATGGGGAGAGTAGGGATATTGTGTCTACAGGGATTAGTTGAGATTATTATCAATTACTGTAATTATCATAACCAAATTTTATCTAGGCGATAGAAAATGAAGTTTATAATTAATTAATACTAATACTAAGTTAATTAATTTAATTATACTAATATTACTATGAGATGATTAAGGGAAGTAGATTATCTAGGGATTAATTTCATTTATTTAAATGCGTTTTATTTCGTTTAGTTTACGTTAACGGCGTTCGACTTGTCCGATAATCTCGGTTCGTAAACTCACTCGCCACCTCTTCCGAGTGTAAGATGAGTGATTATGTGACTTCGCGTCAACGAAGAAGTCCCCCTCAACGTCTGAATGATGCTAAGTTACATGAGTCTCACCCCAACGTCATTGATTGCACACTTTCCAACTCTCTCTCTCGGGTTATTGGATTATCGCGTTGTGTTTATCCTAGTCCGAATCCGAGGTTACCTCTCCCGAATGTCAAACCCCGTATTCTCACTATATCTATCTAAGCATAATAATCATGATAAACCAATAAACACAATCAAAATAGCAAAGAACAAGCATTAACGAAACACAAACTCAAACAAACAACATTTTCATAAATATTATTAATCCCATAAACAATTCATGTTTAGCTAACAGCCATAACCATATACACAATGAATAACGAGCTAAACATGCTCAAACAATAAACCAAAATTAAGAAATGAAGAAAGAAACGAAGAGAACTAACTGCAGTCCGAAGATTTGACGCTAAAATCGTTTTGAGATCGCTTCTCCTTCTTCGCTTTGTGTTCTTCTCATTCAGATTTGAATGAGCTCCCCAAAACCTCTCAACCTAAGCTCTCTAATGTCTAAGGAGAGTTATGGCCGAATGAAGAGGAGAGGAGAAGAAATAGGGAACAAAAAAATATCTAAAAAAATATCCTAAATCTGGTGCAGAGTGACCGTCGTGGCGGTGGAATCAGGAACCATCTTATTGTTTCACCGCCTCAGCAGTGGGTTTCTAGCAGCAAAATGACCTTCTCTACATATTGACCACTGCGACGGTGGTCTGGACGCTACGGCGGGGGCTGCTTTTCAGAATATTGCCTCTATGCTTGTTTTTTCACTGTTCTTCCACCATTTTTTATATGATTTGAACGTTAATGATCCGTTTTCATCCATTTTTACCCCACACACCTGATTTATAACAAAATAATAAAAACATATTAAAATACTATTATAACACTCGAAAACTAACAAGTTCAGTTTGGAAATAGATAGATAAATTACACCTATCACTTATCGACTGGAGAGTAACTCAACAGAAGGTAAGAAGCAAACTACTCTACTACAGATAGGGAATTTATGACACTCATCGTCTGGCTAAAGACGTTAAATTTAATGCTGAGTGTGAGGCAAACCAACTGTTGTCTCTAAATTTCTTATTTTACGTTTATATTTGATTTGATGAGTTTCCTTGAGTGTTGTGTCAGACAGGTTTACAACCAGTCTACACCAACTTAATCCGAATATACAAATTCATTACATCAGGTTGTATCTCTCCTTGCCAAATTAATTTTGTAATTTTCTCATTGAAGACAATGCAAAGTTTAGGTTTGAGGGGTGAATTCTTGTATTCTTTCTGATATTTTATTCTGCACAATTTTGTCAATCTATCCTATGATAACACGTCAGTCGGATGTAAACTTGAGTTTGCTAAAATATTCATTGGAACATAAGACTGATTTTTAAAAATATTATATTTTTCGAACCTTACATGTATGCTAACTTTATTTTATTTTAAATTTAGTACATGAGCTGATTTGCTAAATTTTGGCATGAAAATGACTTATCCCTAAAATTTAAATATATATGTAAAATAAAATTGTTATAATAATTGTTGATCCTAAGATTTTGATGAACAATTCAATGTTGATATTTTTTGTGGAACTAACGATTTTATTGAGTGTTTCAATATATTAGTTCCAGTGATGAAATGATCATGAAGATCTTGTGACAATACTAAAGATGATGACAAAGATGATGGAAGATTAAGAGTTTGAAGAAATTGAAGAACCTATAAAAAATAACTCAGGTTAAATTTTAACTCTTAATGTATCCCGGTTAGAATCACACATGACACAAAATATTTTTCAAAATTATGTGTGTTTTTATAGGATCCTAATTAGTTAAATTATTTGCTCCTATATGTAATTGAAAAAGAAATAAAGATAATTGTTTAAAATTGAATTTAAGATTTTAGTAGAGCTAACCGAGAAAAGAAATCAGTTAAAGGGGTGAAAACGTCGAAGAAAATGAATTAAAATTGGATTAAAGAGAGATGTTCTAACTTGAGCAATCGACTGGTTGGTCGACAGATGCTTAAAAGGAGAAGTTGTTGGATCATTTGGTCGATAGGTAAGTTGACCTATGGCCAAAAGAAGAAGTCTCTGAATCTTCCGGTCGACAGGTGAGTCGACTAATGTAACTCTCTGAATCGTGCGGTCGACTGGTGACGGATGGGAAGTCGACCAATGGACGAAGAGATTCTGTCTTGGGCTACATCCTGAATCGAGCGGTCGATAGACGGGCCTTGGTCGGTCGACAGATGAATCTATTTCAGGATTTATGGAATTTCATATTTTATTCAAACAGTAGTCATTACTAGCCGTTCATGGTTAAGATATGTGAGATATCTTAGGGATCTGATATATTTTGAGCTATTTAATTAATATTTAAATATCCCTATAGATATGGTTCAAGTATTTTTTATATCTCTCAATTTGGTACATGTAATTTTTTCTATCTTATCTAATTGAGTTTGAGAAAATATTTGAGAGACTTAATTGAATATTCTAAAAGATATTATTGAGTGAATTATACCAGGATTAAGTCATAATGATATATGAGGTCTATAAGTGCTTTTTATATCCTTATTATTTGAAAACTAGCCGTTGGAAGACTTGTTTTAATTCTTTATATATAGGCTTGCGGATTTTACATAACAAGAGAACAAGACACACAATATTGAGAACTATTTAGTTCCTAAGTTTTTCTAAGAGCCATCATTCTGATATTTTTTTTGAGAGATCAATTGTAAGATCGATTATTGAGAAGTTCTTGAGTTAAAGGGTTATTTGAGTTAGCGTCACCGATCTAAGCTGTCTTGCGATACTACGTGCAATCTATTCGGTATTTTTCTGGTGAGATCGTTCCAAACTTATTCTTTAATTGAGTATTTTAGTATTATTATTTGCTTGGTGAATTGATCTTTTTGAGAAATCTTTTTTGAACTTTGAAAGCATAAAAATCTTTTAAAAATGATTTGTGTGTTAATCTGATTACGTGCTTAATTGTGTTACCTGCATTATTTATTATAATCAGATTTTGTTTTCTCACTTTATTTCTATCACTAGTATCGAGACATTAATTGAATATTAATTAATCTGGGGTAGTAGAAACTCTGAGTGGAAAAAAGCTTACCAATTTTGTAATTGGTAAGTTGTGTGCGAATTAGACATTATTGAGAATATCTAATCAAGGGTAACTTTGGGTTTCAATCTCTTCCTGTGAAGAGATTGAGGTTTGACCTAGAGTACAAAAATGTTAGGTTACTCTTTTCCCTTGAAAAGAGCTTAGGTGTGATTCTTCTTGATTAGGATCAAATTGTGAGTGAATTGTAAAGGTTTCATCCTTACCTAGGAAAATGATACTTGGAGTGATTGTAAGGTTTAATTCTTGAGCCTAAGGTATAAAAAGAGTTAGGTTATGATTCTCCCTGTAGTAGAATTAGTTTAGTCTTGAACTTGAAAAAAGATAAGGTTATTCTTGAGCCTAGGAAAAATAAAAGGTTATTCTTGAGCCTGGGAAAAGAAGTTTGTAAAGGTTGATTCTGAGTCTGCGAAAAGAATCATTATATAAAGATTTGATTCCTATCTATTACATGAATCTTGAGTTTAGTTGGTGCAAATCTCCGTGGGGATCGGATGACTGGAATAGCCAAGTGTAACTTGGTGAACCAAGATATATCGTCGTGTGTTACTTTATTTACTTTACTTATATACTGTTGTTTGGTGTACATCTAGTTGATAATATATTTTCACTGCTATAAAGAGATAATAATTAATTTAGGATTAAATTAATTATTTAATTTTTGAAGTATTATTATTCTGATAATTTTTAATACTATCCAATTCACCCCCCTCTTGGATAGCTCACTAGGCTAACAACAACAACAATAACAACAACAACAACAACAACAACAACAATAATAATAATAATAATACATTTGTGATAATAATAATAATAATAATAATAATAATAATAATAATGATTTTCTATTTTATAATGAATTTTCGCTGAGTAACCGGGTCTCTTGTCTCAATAAGCTTCGAGTTTCGCGTCAAAAGGGAGAAGCGATTTGTTAAGACGATAAATGGCTCATTAATTTCAAAGTTTAAGTTATTTGAGTTATTAAGTTTGAAGGGTGCCTTAACACCTAATGCCCCAAGCCAACTGGATTGAGATCATTGCATACCTACACGGACATCCTAGAAAGCCTAGTAGAGTTAACATTGCACATGTCACTTATTTAAAGAAAATTGTTAATTTTTATTGCATTAAAAAAAAATAAAGAAGAAAAAAAATCAAAAAAAGAAAAAAGAAAAGAAAACATGATATAGACAAATATATTTTTATTTTAGGGAAAAAATTGTTTGATTGTTTAAAACCAATTGACTAGCTACATGTGCTAAATTTATTATAAACAAGAATTGCATGTATGTTGTGGGTGCAAAATGAATATTGATGGAAATCACGTGCTATGAGAATAACTACAATTTCAGTAACTCCTTGTATGATCTCGCTTTGATTTGTTAGTATTGGACAGGACTAGTAAATCTTTAGTGATGAATAAAATGCACAATAAAGAATTTGAGATGTTTGTGGTTAACATCACTGTAAACTCTCACGAGACTATATTCGTCTACTAGAGGTGACCTAGGATTTTAAAGGTTTGTTGCATACGCTAAATGCAATTGTGTTCCTTACAAAAATTGCCTTTCATTTAACTTATATAGTTAGTTCC
The DNA here is from genome assembly GCA_016647705.1 of Eucommia ulmoides. Classification (NCBI taxonomy): domain Eukaryota; kingdom Viridiplantae; phylum Streptophyta; class Magnoliopsida; order Garryales; family Eucommiaceae; genus Eucommia; species Eucommia ulmoides. Next base: position 10,296,836 of record CM028336.1, on the reverse strand, counting down.
GTTTTTGGCTTACCTAATTGAGATATTTTAGGGATGTGGATATATTAAAGATATAATACTCCTATTTAGATATCCTTATAGATATCGTACACATAATTGAAGTGTTTCTCAGTTTGGTTTTTTTAATACTTCCTATCTATACAATTTGAGTTTGAGAAATAATTTGAGAACTAAATTGAATATTTTAAAAGTTATATCTGAGTTAATTAAACTAGGAATGAATGGTAATGATATAGGGGGTTTATTGGTGCATTTAAATGTTATATCTTGAAGAAACTAACTATTAGAGGACCTGTTTCAAATTAGCTTAAATACACCTGCGATTTTTACATATCATGACATCACATTAATTAAAAACTTCTAGTTCCTGAGCTTTATAAAAGTTGTTATTCTAAAATTATATCAAGTGATCAAATTGTGAGATCAATTGTGTGAAAAGTTCTTGAGTTAAAGCGCTAATTATTTTGGCATCACCGATCTGAGCTATCTAGTGATTCAATTTTCAATCTTTTGGCGGTATCCTGGTGAGATCTTTCCAAGCTATTTACTTTTTATTGTGAAATCATTTTCTTATTATTGCTTGATTGATAAGATCTTGTTAAATCATTTTTTGAACTTTAAAGAGCATAAAAATTCTTTTAAAAATAATTTTTTTGTGATTATCTGATTACGTACTTAAATTTTGTGATACCCACACTTTATATAATCAGATATTGAATTTCTCACATAAATTCTATCACTAGTAATTTCGGAAAATTAATTGAGTTTAATTTATTTAAGGTGGTAGAAGTTCTGCGTGAGAAGAAACTCATTGATTTCTTGTAATTTATGAGTTTGTGCGGATTAGATACTATTGGGGGTATCTAGTTAGGGTAGTTGGGTTTCAATCTTTTCCGATAAAAAGATTGAGATTTGATCTTTATTTAGTGGATAAAAATGTTAGGTTATTATTTTCTCTTAAAAAGAATTAGACTTGATTCTTCCTGATTAGAATTACTTGTGAGTGAATTGTAACGGTTCTATCCTTACCGGTGAGAATGATACTTGGAGTCATTACGAAGTTTAATTCGTAGCCTGGTAAAAGAATTAAGTTATGATTCTTCCTGTAATAGAATTAAGCTAGTCTTTAACCTGGAAAAAAATAAGATTCTTCCTTAGATTGGGAAATGAATAATTGTAAAGGTTAATTTTGAGCCTAGTAAAATAATCGTTGTAAGGGTTTGGTTCCTACTTAGTAAAGGAATCTTGGGTTTTGGTGGGTGTGAATCTCTGTGGGACTCGGAGGACTAGATTAGGCAAGAGTAGTTTGGTGAAACAAGATATTTCCTTGTGTGCTGCATTGATTTAATTTATTTTGTTGTTTGGGTGCGCATCTAGATTTGAACACTTATCCGATGTATTTTAAAGATAATAATTGATTTAGGATAAATTGATTATTTGATTATTTAAGTGTTGAAGGATAAGAAATTTGTTTGAATTTTTATAACTACTTAATTTACCCCTTCTTAGGTAGCTCACTTGGCCAATAGTTCTTTAAGATATTCAACCAAAAACCTTTGAAGAATCTCCACAACATAGTTTAGGCCAGCAGCAAAAGATGCAAAAGAAAGTATAAAAATAAAAAAGAAAAAAAATGATAAGCATCCGACCCCTATAAAAAAACTGAACATAAATGGCCATGCCATTTACACACAAGTTACCGTTAACAAAAGAGGAATGGTCCTTTTAATATTAATAAGTAGCCTCTTTATTTTTCCAAAATCAGTTTCACTCTTTTTCTTTAAAACCCATTTAATCTGTAACGGCTCAGGTCGCGAATATTGCTTCTTCTTTTTTTCGGTATTTTTTTATCCCTGAAAAACAATAAATTGTATTTTTATTTATTAAAATTAATAAAAAAATAAAATAAAATAAGATAAGGGTTAAAATTTGACCGATCAATACCTGTAGTAAGTTGGAGCATAATCCAACCAAGTGGCTTTTCAGTTTTTCCCCCAAAACCGACTAGGGGAGCCATCATCAACATTAGTTGATCACAGTCAATCCCCATTTTCTTGAATACAACTAATTAGATTATCTCTATCGAGCTACCACTATCGACCAATACTCGTCCCACAATGTAGTTTGTAATTTGCAGGTATCCACTAAGGCGGTGGCATGGGGTGTATGAATCATGTGTAGGTCCTCATCAGTGAAGGTAATCGCTTCTCTTTTTGCAATGGGTCAATTAGACACTTGGAACACGTAGTCCTCGACCTAGGGTTTACCCATGCAAGCGTGCATTTTGTGCTCAGACTTGGTATGTCATCTCGAGAGGAATCCACCATATATCGTATGGAAGTTCTCCTGGACTTCAGGTCTTTTACTCTCTTCATTGGGACATTAATCGTCCAGCTTTTTCAGTTGTGAACCTTTTGAAGTTGCCACTTTGGATCAACTGTTCGATCTTGTTCTTCGGGTCGTTGAACTTGTCGGTGGTATAGTTGTGACCTCGATAAAAATCATACCACTTGTTTGAGTTGGATGCTTTCCCTTGATTCTTCAATGGCTGAGCCATTTGACCAGCTTCTTGTCTTGCATCTGTATCAGGATAGTTCCTAATAGGGCATTAAGGGGCGTGAAGTTTGTGAAGCGTAGGGGAGATCTATTCTTCCCCTTCTTCTTTTGTTTCTTCGAGCGGGAGTCAACTCGACCAGGTTTGATATAGTTCGACTCCTCCATCTTGTTTTTCCATTTGAGATCTTCTTTCTCCTCGATACGGGACTAGTACACATTTTCCACCATAATAAATTTAGTGGCTAGGACGAAGGCAACAACCAGAGTCTTCGGCAATGCTTGAGTCATTTCGAGCAAGAACGGGCCTTTTCGTACATTGGCCATTAGAGTCACAACCGGAGTTCTTTGCACATTTGGTGCTTAAAAGTGTTGAATTTACCTGACTAGAGTTCATTTGAACTTTAATCCCATTTTAGAGTTAACCGACCTTCCCACGACCAGATTTAAATTTATATTTTTTTTTCTTTTTTCTTTTCTTTATAAAACCGGTTGATATTAATTTTTGAACAATAACCAACCCTAAAAGGGCCAGTTTGTGCAGGCCCCCATGCTCCCAAATTTAGAAGCAACCTTCCTCCTCCTAACGCCCCCCCCCCCCCCCAACACATACTCCCCCAAACCCTATATATATTTATTCACTATATCTTTTATTTTGAAAAAAATATCATTTCTAAAAATTAATATATTTATCTATTTTTTTATTAATATTAATCAATATAATAATTAATTTTTATTTATAATGTATTTAAAGATATTGATTTTGAAAAAATAATAACAAAAAATCTAATTTACCGTCTCCCTCTCCTATTTACTCTCATTTTTCTCAAAATTCAACTACTTTTTTAATTTAATTTAAAAAATTAAACACACAATTTTTTTTTTATTAATTTTTAAGTAAATTTTACTTTTAAGAAATAAAATATTTTATATTTAATTTCTTAAAAGTTAACATTTTCAAATTAATAATTTTAAAAAATCAAATTTAAACAGATTTTTCAAATCAAATCATTCACTAATCTATTTTCAATCTTGTAAGTTGTGTTATGGAGTATTATAAACAGAATTTATGTAAAAAAAATGGTCTATTTAGGCAACGGATATGGTACCATTTGTGTGTTCACCAGCCCCAAGAAGTACCAATTTTCAAATGTAAAAAGGTACCAATTTTCAAATCTAAAATATTTTATTTCTTAAAAATAATTTTTTTATAAAAAAAATAATAATTTGTTTCTGTGTTTCTAATTTTTAAAATTAAATTAAAAATATATTTGAATTTAGAGAAAAATGGGAGTAAATGGGAGAAAAAGACGGTAAATTGGGTTTTTCATTATTATTTTTTGGGAAAAGTACAATTTAGACCCTCTAACTATTGACACATTTTTAGGTGGTCCCTCTAAATTTAAACGTTTCATTTCAAACCTTCTACGTATCATAACGTTTCAAAATGACCATTCTGTTAGAAAATCCGTTAAAACTAACGGAATTTTAGGGGTAAATTGGTCTTTTTACATTTTTTTAATTTTTTAATCATTTTTAATTTTTTTTTTTTAATCTCTCTCTCTCTCTCTCTTTCTCTCCTTCCCCTCTCTCTCTCCCACCACCTCCCTCTCCCTCTCCCTCTTTCTTCCCTTCCTCTCTCTCCCTCCCACCCCACCCCCTGCAACAGGGGGTGGTTGCACCCCTTGCAACAGGGGATGAGTTCACCCCCTGTTACGGGGGTGGGGTGGGAGGGAGAGAAAGGAAGAGGAGGAAGAGGGAGAGGGAGGTGGCCGGGAGAGGGAAGGAGGGAGAAGGAGGTGGCCGGGAGAGAGAGGGAAGGAGGGAGGGGAAGAAGAGAGAGAGAGATTAAAATAATAATAATAATAATAATTAAAAAATTTAAAAAGACCAATATAGCCCTAAATTCCGTTAGTTTTAACGAAGAATTTTCTAATAGAAGGGCCATTTTGAAACGTTATAATACGTAGAGGGTTTGAAATGAAACGTTTAAATTTAGAGGGATCACTTAGAAATGTGTCAATAGTTAGAGGGTCTAAATTGTATTTTTCCCTTATTTTTTCAAAATCAATATCTTTAAATACATTATAAATAAAAATAAATTATTATATTGATTAATATTAATAAAAAATAGATAAATATATTAATTTTTAGAAATGATATTTTTTCAAAAAAATAATGTTAATTTAATTTTTAAAAATTAATTTTTCAAAATAAAAAATTATAATGAATATATATATATATATATATATATATCAAATTTGGGGGGAGTGTGTGTTGGTTGGGGGGAGGTTGGGGGGTGGCTAGGAGGTTGGGGGGGTGCTAAATTTATATATCAGGTTTGGGGGGAGTGTGTGTTGGTTGGGGGGCGACTAGGAGGTTTGGGGGGGGGGGGGGGGGGGGGGGGGGGTGCTAAATTTGGGTGCAAAGCAAGTCCCCTGGAAATACAAATCGGCCCTTTTAGGGCCAGTTATTGTTCAAAAATTAAAGCGGCCGGTTATATATATGTATAAATTTGAATCCGAAAATGGGATTAAAGTTCAATTGAACTCTAGTCAGGTAAATTTAACACTTTTAAGCCCTATAAGTGCAAAGAACTCTTGCAACTGCTATTACATCATTCAATCCCTCTAGTTGGTCAGATTCATCGTTGAAGACCTCGATGTAGACTTCCAGAATTTTGTCTTTCATTTGTCTTATGGACATGAGGTGTGTCGGGTTTTTGAATCATCATTTGTTGCTCACGGACCTATGTGCAAAGGCAAGGCTAAAATATTAAATGAATTGAAATACTTGGTTTCAGTACCTTATACCATTTCTTGGTTGTTTCGATTAAAGTCACTTGGAATGCCTGGTATTTGGTTAAGTCAGACGCCCCTACGCAGGACCATATGAGCATGGAATGTGTCAAGATACTCCACACGATCAAAGTTTTCCTTATATATCCTAATCTGAAATGGGAGTTTGAAGTTTGCTGGTACTTTCTCCCATAACATCCGGGTGGTGAATGTTGCAACATTTCTCTTCAGGATCTCGTAGATGTTGGGTTCATTTTTCTTAATTTGCCTGAGCTTTTTATTGATAGTGTTAACTTGCTCCCGCAAGTCTTTGTCGATTTTCCAATCCAGGCCGCTTCACTGAGCTTTCTGTCAAGAAGTTAAGAAGCTTCTACAGATGGTTGGGGAACATTTCGAGATGCGTTATGCATCTAGCTCTGTACTCAAATGGGACTTTTTTGCTTCTTGGAGTAGTTGCTTTGTTTCTTTTGCTCTTCGTCCGTGTCGAAGACGCCTGAGGCCCTAATCGTGGGTGCACGCTGGGGATTCTCTCTAATGGCGAAGCCACAAGGCCACTCCAATTGTTCTAACCCCCTCAATGCAATTGATCTATTTTCTTTCGGATTCTTTCCAGCTCCCATCGAAAGTCATGTTATTCTCGGCAACGCTACTTCTCCTGGCGTTGGTTGTCATACTCATTGCCCCTCGTCTACAATAGTTTGTGCTTCACGATACGGCAGTACATATCTTTCTTGAAAGGGTGTTGGTTGAGGTAACTAACTTTGACCAACTTGTCTGGTTAGGCGTTAGACATACTAAGAGAGATAGCATATCTCTCTTATCAATTCAATGAGGAGCAAAGGTGACTTTCCAGATGGACCAACTTCATGATTAGTTGTGTGGATCAGCTATTTTTCGTCCTCTTGATCATTCATCACTATCCCAGATCTTACAGTGACCATAAATGTTTGTTAAAATGGTGAAGACAATTAATTGTTCCTAAGACGACACCAAACTGGCGATGCCAAAATCTGGTTCGGTAGATCACAGTCAAAGTGGTTGAATTCTATCGGGTTGACTTCGTTAACCTATTCCTGCAAAACAAGGGTTAGACACCAAATGTTGGATTCCCAATAAGGCTCTACAATGTGAGAATAAGTCACCATTCTTTAGAGTAAAAATATGCTTTAGGAAATTTAAAGTAGAATTTATACTAATTTAGAGTTTACTGCCCTGTAGTAAAAAGTGTAGGCTTGAGAATTCGGCTTGTCTGTTTCGCTCTTAAGCCAGGACTTGTCTTCAACTAGAGATTAGAATGAAAGACTTGTGTTTCGTAAGCAATTCTTGTTGTGTGATTTGGTGAAGAATGAAACCCCTATTTATAGGGATTTGTTGAACCAATTTATGAGTTAAATACTCAATTGTTGGAGAAATTATGTCACCACTGATTAGTGGTTAAGCCTTTTGAGTTAAATACTCTATTGGTGGAGAAATTAAGTCATAATAGTAATTTTAGTGATAAATGGGTAGCAAAATTACCCATCAAAATTATCTATTATCAATACTTTGTGATTAATTGATCAAATTTGCTAATACAACTACTTATTTGGTATATACTTTCCTACCAAATAGGAATTCAAAGTTATATAATTAAAATAAAAATAATTATTATTTTACACATGTTTTTCATGATCTAATTATATATTCAGATTCATCTGAATAAGATCTTTAAAATGATGTCGCATTCACTATTTTTTCATTAGTTTTCAAATTCGTGTTGAATTCAACATGGTACTTCAAGAATTTTCAATTTTTCAATTTCAATATTGAATTCAACATGGTAGTTCAAATGTATATTGCTTTGAAACCAATGAAATTGTGTTCACCATTTTTTTTATCCAATTTTGACATTCGTATTAATTCAACATGTTACTTCGAAACCTTCATAGTTGTTCACACCGTGTTGAATTTAATATGGTATTTTTTTATGATCTAATTATATCTTTAGATTCGTCATAATAAGATTTTCAAAACGACATCACATTCACTATTTTTTTAATAGTTTTCGGATTTGTGTTGAATTCAACATGGTACTTAAAGAATTTTTAATTTTTTTTATTTCAGTGTTGAATTCAACATACTACTTCAAATGTATATTGTTTTGAAACCAATGATATCACGTTCACTATTTCTCCATCAGATTTCCACATTCATCTTAAATTCAACATGTTATTTCGAAACCTTCATAATTTTTCACACCATGTTGAATTCAACATGATTTTTTTTCATGATCTAATTATATACTGAGATTTGTCTAAATAAGATCTTCAAAACGACATCACATTCACTATTTTTTTTATTAGTTTTCAAATTCATGTTGAAGTGAACATGATATTTTCAGAATTTTAATAGTTTTCAATTTCGCATTGAATTCAACATGCTACTTCAAATATATAATGCTTTGAAGCCATTGATATCACGTTCACCATTTTTTAATCAAATTTTCAAATTCCTTTTAAATTCAACACAAAATTCATCATTGTGTTGAATTCAACAAAAAATTAATATACAAATGGATGTTATTTTGAAGTGAATGACCCCTCGATCATAAATTTATAATCAAATAAAGCAAACGATATATATATATGTGTGTGTGTGTGTGTGTGTGTGTGTGTGTGTGTGTGTAATTATCGCTATTTTAAGAATATAAATGTGGTTTAATTTTAATTTGGTATTCCTAATCCTATAAATATAGGTCAATTATTGGCCCCAAGATCTGGTGCTACTGCTATTCCTGCCCGAGAATAGTCGTAACGTCCTTTGCCCATTAAGGAAAAAGTCGTTATCAATCTTTAATGACGGCTCGTTAATTCCATATCCCTCCAGTTGCGCCAAGATCGTAGCAGTAGCCCGAGATTCAGGAAAGACTTGTCAAACAATTCATTTTTCATCTACAAGTACCAGAGTGGGGGATCTAGCCAGATACACACACTCATTCCTAGCCGATACTCTATCGAAATCTCCTCAGAACATTTTACTGATTCTCACACCGGAGGTGCAGCGTCGATAGGCCTACCTGAGGTGTATTATTTTGCAGGAACCTGAGCTATGGGACTAATTTAAACCAGGAAAATATCATATTCCTGATCCGAAAGTACCACGTCTAACGAACTAATTTTTGACTTTATTAGATTGACATCATCTTTGGGAACGATTAATTATACTTCTTATCACTACCAACATCGTTTATAGCTACTTTGAGGTCTAGGATGTAACGATTCAATCTCCCAAAGCCATCACTAGGTTTCTCCCTTTATTACGGAGAAGTAAAAGTAAAATATCAAGTAATTCAGCCTCTCCTTTAATACCGATCATTATCATTACAACATTTAGAAATATTACAAAAGTGATACTATTCACAAAATCACTATTTATACGTACGATACTATTTACACGTACAGTATACGTTACAATTCACAAATACTATACATGATATTATTTATATTTCCATAATAATTTTTACAACTATGTCAATGATAAACAATACCAATTAATTTTACTAATTTTACAACCATTAACAGTAAATACATTTTTTACACAAATAAATACAATTTAAATACACTTTCCGGTATAGTTCCATTTTTCCGAAATCCTACATCAAATACTGTTGGGAGGTGAGATAATACTCAGTAGAATTCTAACCCTTTTATACATGTATACAATCAATCCACGTATAGCACATAGGCATAATTCTCACATAATTGTCACATAATACATGTTGATAAATAATTCATGAATATCAACAACTATAACGATAATAGTATAAATCACATAACATGGTTTAAATTCATATATTAAAAGAGTAAAAATTCTACCTTAAACCATATAGTGATAATTGGTCGGATCCTCCTATTCTTTATTTTTCCTCTTCTCCATTTCTCTTCATCTCCTCTATTTCCTCTACCGTGTGCGTGTGAATTTTCCCAACACCCCAAAACACCACCAACATATAACAAGACATTTATATAAGAAACATAATAGTGGGATCCACCACTATTTTATTTTATTTTTCTTGTCCTACTTTTCCTCATTTCCTCCCCAATTTCCTAATAATATATATATATATATATATATATAAAATAATAGTTAATCTTTATCCAAAATTACATCAATACGCCATAATTTATACAATATTATTATTAGACTAAAAAATTACACTTACAATCCCATTTAAATTATCAAATATTTATGTATACCTTAAAATTTTCTTAATAAACAAAATACACAAACAACCCCAAAAATATTAATAATATTTCCAAAAATATAGATTTTTCGGGTATTACATGGGATAATGATGAATGATTATGAAAGTGAAAGGTAAACGCTTCATATAACTGATCATGAAGTTGGCCCCTTAGGAGAGTCGATTGCATTCCTCATTGAGTTGATATGGGAGATTCGTGATATCTCTTAAAACGTTGTGTGTCTAGCTGGATAGGTAGGTCAGAACCAACTGCCCCCATCATTGCATGTTCCACAAGGGCATGTACCACCATATGGTAAAGCACAAGCTACTACAGATGAAGGACGAAGAATACGGAAAGAGCAACACCAAGATGATAAGTGTCTTCGGGAGTAGCACGATCTTCGTTGAAAACTGAATCGAATACGGAGAGAAAGAGAAACTTCGCCGAGAAAGTCACTCCTGATGTCTCTCGAGATGTTCCACCAGTCTCCATAGAAGTTTCCTCCGCATATCAATTACGAAATCGGCGGAGTGACCCTAATCGGCAAGTTGATAAAGACCTGTAGGATCATGTTAACGCCATCAACGAGAAGCTTGGGCAGATTAGAAAGAAAAATCCTGACATCTATGAGATCGTGACGAAAAACACTTCGGCATTCGCTACTCGACTATTTCGGGAAAAGGTCCCAACAAAATTCAAACTCTCATCTTAATTTGAGATGTATCAAGGCAACCTGCTTGAGAACCTTAACACTTACCATTCTCACATGGACTTGTATGGGGTGTCAGACTCAAGAAAGTGCCAAGTATTTCAAGTAACCTTGATCGAGATGGCCAGGAAGTGGTATAAGGCATTGAAACCATGTATATTCAACTTATTTGAATTTTTTAACCTTACCTTTGCATACTGGTTCGTGAGAAATAAGCGAAGGGCTAAACATCTGTCACACCTCATGTTAATAAAACAAAGGAGGTAAGAGAGATTGAAGTTTTCCTCGAGAGGTTCCACTACGAATTTAATCAGGTAGAACTGAAAGATGGAATGGCGGTAGTAGCCCTAATGGCAGGGGTGAGAAAAGGTTTATTCCTATACGACATGGCTCGCGCACCATCAAAGACTCTAGTCACTGCCTTCGCATTATCCACCAAATTCATTGCGGCAGAGGACATGTATAGCTAAGTAGGAAAAAGATCTGAAAGGAAAAAATAAAGTTGAGGAATGAAGCTATAGCAAACTCGGCTAAGACAACTCTCGATCAAAAAAGAGAAAAAACAAGGTAGAAAGAGGTGAAATCGATAAGAAACTGGGGATCAACATATCTCCCCTACACTCAACAAATTTCATGACCCTCAACGCTCCACTAGGGACCGTCCTGATGTAGATCCGGGATTAAAAGCTAGTCAAGTGGCCCCAACCCTTGAAAAATCGTGGAAAAGCAACCAACTCAGACAAGTGGTGTGTTTTCCATCGGGATCACAACCACACCACAGACAATTGCTATGACTTGAAAAATTAGATCGACCAACGGATAATAAGGGGTCATCTGGAAAGGTTCACAACTTAAAGGGAGTAGGATGATCGACGTCCCAATGAAGAGAGAGAGAGAGAGAGAGAGACCTAATCTATTAGCCTAAACGGTTTCTATCATAGGATCTCCAGGTAATGTAATTTTGACAATAACGCCTCATTTGTCGTCTTAAGTGAACTAATATTATTTTTTAAGTATAAATCAACCATACATTATGGAAATTTATCATGGAGATGAATTCAAGTTGAAAAATATGATTTATTTAATGTAATTTTTCATTTCGATAATATTACTCAAGGATATTAAACTCGAAACTCTATAGGTTGCACACACACACACACCGAGATTGCATGAATTTGTGATATATTGATATTGATATATCCAATATGCTTAAATATCACAATATGAGTTATATATTTGATCATATCATGCAAATTTATAAAATTCACCTTTTGATCATTACTATGCTAAAATGGAGAAATTATGTTTTCAATAATGATCATAAGGTACATTGTATATTTCGATCATCAAAACAACTTGAATATCATTGTTATATGTTTTAAAAGTATTTGGGATGATAAATGATCACGAACTGAGGCCAAAAATCGATAACGAACAAAACTGACACTTGCACTAAAATTACAGGACAAATAGTCCACTACTAGTTGTCTAGAAAATTCAGATTTAGACCTTTGGTAATAAATTGGTCATATCTCTCACATTACTTGTCCAAACTTGATAAATCTTATATGGTTGAAAAGAAAATTCAAAAATATTTCAAACCGTATTAATTTCATGCCATTCCAAGTTGTTTTGGTTGTTCAAAATTCAACGTTTTGGCAGAAGTCAGTAGCTGATTTTTGCAAAAAAAAAAATTAAAACTAGATCTTTACACACTCATTTGACCATATCTTACTCATTGAGAGTCCAAATGAGGTGATTCTTGATGCTATGGAACCCTAACTCAATAATATTTAATTATGTTCCTATTAGGCATGATTTGGATATGTTCTTCTTATCAAACAGTAACCATTTGTTCAAAAAACAGTAGCCTTTCTCTCCCCTATTCCGTTTTTGCTCTGTTTTTTGGTTGATCGTAGTTCATTTTTATTGTGGTTTGAATGTTTTTATACTTTATTTAAGGTGTCTATCATGAAAAATATTCAATTTGATCAAATCATCATTGGATTAAATCAATTTGATCAAACTCTTTCAAAGGTTTAAGAACAACTTTGACAACTTTTTTTGCATGAACTCAAAATTGGTTTTGCATGTCAAATCAAGTTTTCATTGCTTAAATGATATTATTACAAGCATGAATTATGTGTATACATGTTGTATATTTATTAGAATCAAATGCATGTCATTGAGATAGATTTATTAGCATTTGACATCATTCCATATCAAATTTTGTTTTTGCATACTTAAATATGTTCTAAGTGTTTCATTTTGATCTTAACCATTTAAGTGTGTTATAATATGTTGTATATGGATCAAATGAATGCTACACATATATACAAACCATGTATAACCGAAAAGGGAATATACATTATACATACATATAAGATATTCAAACTTTGCCTTGCAACTTGCATTAAAGTATTGAGCTGAAAAGATTGATTTTACTTTACACCATGAAGACTTGTCTTGCAATTTACATATGCACATGGGATTGAAATTATTATGTCTTCTCATTCATTACCTGAAATTATTCCATGAACATATATTTTACAATTTGGCATTAGACCTTTATAATTCAAATTGTCCAACAGCTGGATTGAAAAACACAGCCTGGACCTTAACATGTTTCTTTGACACTATCTCTTTCATTTCAAGTCCAAATCACTTGATTCTTGAGCCTAATAAAACTAACTCACTAAGGAACATTATATACACCATTTGCACGCTATTAAAGCAGTATCAAAATTCAAAAATGGTTGTTGAGACAGAAGTCAGTGAGTAGACAGCTGGAATCTGAGAAGGATTTTGAAAAACACCATCATATGACATCTTATATTCTGGGGAACCATGCTCAACGGTTATGAAGTATTTTGTCTCTTCTCTTGGATGATTCTAAGATATTTCTTGCTATAAATAAGAAGGCAAAAACAGCTAGAAGAATATCTACAACAATCTCACGTAAGTGCTTCGAAGAGTTACACTACAAGTTCTTCAAGCTTTCAAGCAATATTCTAGGCAACATCACTTTATTCTTTCTTGATTCACATATAAATTTGAGTGATTGTTGTATTTTAGCTTCATAGACACTTAGAGATTCTTGAGTTCTTTATCTTAAGAGTGTTGAAGCTCTATTTTGTGAAAACCGATGAGATTTTTTATTGTAAATCTTGAGTAAGGGTTTTACTCAAGATGAGAGATTTGTGAGTAGAACATATTCACTCTAAATTGAAAAGTTTTGAGGTACGAACTTCTCAAGTGGCGATTGTAGAATGTTTGATCATCACCCGAAAGAGGATCAAAGATAATGGATTGAAATCTCCGAAGGAGCTTGGGCTAGTAGACATAGATAAAAGGTTGCCGAACTATTATAAATATCGGTGTCAATCTCTCTAACTTTACTCTTTACATTTCAGTTTTGTTTGTGTTTGTGATTGTTTATTTGATTGAATATCCGTTGTGCACTTGTACACTATCACATAAACACAAGTTTAATTTAAGTAGAATTAATTCCGGAAAACTTGGTAAACCCAATTCACCCCCCTCTTGGGTAGTTTCTTGGGCCACACGATCCATGGTAGATTCTCCTCAGGAAGATCGACCAAGTCCAAGCATAAGGCGCACGCCCTAAAAGGCAAATGCCGAGCTGAGGATTACGTATTCAGAGTGTCCAAAAGGGGTCGTCGTCGAAAAGGAAGTTATCACATTCATTAAAGATGATCCCATGATGATGATGCTTTGGTGATCACGCTATAGATCAAAAATTACAACGTGGGAAGAGTTTTGGTTGACATCGGCAATTCGGTGGAAATTATCTACTTGATCGCGTTCAACAAAATGGGAATCGGCACCAACCAATTGAAGCCGGTAATGACTTCCCTGGTCGCTTCGGGGGAGAAACGATAAAACTGGTCAGCTGGATCACGCTCCAACTGACAGCGGGAATAGAGACGAAACATTCGATAGTCGATGCACGGTTCATGATGGTGGACTATCATTCGGCATACAATGCCATCGTTGGAAGACCCTTCGCGAATGCGCTAAAGGCACATTGACATACCATCTTATGCAAAAATTCCTAACAAAAATAGGGTCGGCAAAGTGCAGGGCAACCAAAAAGTGGTTTGAGAATGCTTCATCACTGAAATAGAACCCAAAGGGAGAGGAAGTCAACGAAGACTTCCTTCTCAGAGATATGGTCCAAGGCCCCAACAAAGGAGAATTTATTGACCCATAGGTCGAGTAGTCACACCAACCTAACCTATGCCCCGACAAGGAGTTGGACGACTTCCAAATACACCCAACTAAATCAGACCACACCGTTCAAATCAGAAGATCTGAAAGAGAAATTGGTTGAGCTCCTTAAAGCTAACCATGACGTATTCGCCTAGCCACATGTGGATCTGCCCTGGATAAACCCAAGCATTTCCATGCACCAGTTGTGTACCGACCCAGCATACCCATCAGTTCGACAAAAGAGAAGGAAATTCAGGCTGGAAAGACAGACTGTGATCGAAGAGAAAACTAAGAAATTTTTGGGGGCAGAGACCGTCGAGGAAATCAACTTTCCACTATGGCTGGCTAACGTAGTCTTGGTGAAGAAGAATACCAGTAAGTAACGCATGTGCGTAGACTTCATCGACTTGAACAAGACTTGTCCAAAAGACTGCTTCTAGGTCCCAAATATTGACATCATTGTGGACGCGACTACTAGCTACGAGTCACTCGGCTTCTTGGACACTTTTTCGGGGTTTAATCAAATCAGTATGTGCCCCCCTCTCCTCTCTCCGGATAAGGAAAAACAGCATTCATCATCGACAAAGGCTTATATATAGGGTGATGCCCTTCGAATTGAAGAATGTCAGGGCAACATATCAGAGGTTAGTGAACAAAATGTTCGCCAAACTGTTAAAGATAATGGAGGTCTACATCGGTGACATGTTGGTCAAGAGTAAGGTAGGCCACAATCACGTGGTCGATCAACAAGGCTACTTTGACGTGCTCAGGAAGCATAGGAAACTGAACCCAAGTAAGTGCATGTTCAGAATTAGCACCGAAAAGTTCCTCGATCACCTGGTGATGAGAAGGGAAATTGAAGCCAATCCGAAACAAGTCAAGGCAATCTTGAATATGATGTCACCGAGGACAATCAAAGAGGTACAAAATTTGATGGGACGACAGCATAATCTATATTTTCGACATTTAATTCTCACATTACTCTAACAAGGGCAAACCAAAATCTAGGTATAAATAATTTATAATAATCAATCATTGTGAAAAATAGTATACAACTGTTACATCTAAATCACATGTAATAGATCAAACATTCTAGAATTAATTAAATTTAAATCAAAGTTTTTACAATAACTTTTAAATAAAAACACAATCACATTGAAAGAGGTTCAAAAACAAGATTAGGTGTCATACATTTGTCCACACAGATCTAAAAATAAAGCGAACATATATAACAATATAAAAACCTAAACACACTGCATCAATCACATCTCCTTTTTGGGGGAAAATAGCTAGGCAATACCATAAGTGACGTTTCAATCGGGCACTCCTCACCCACATTCCTTACCCGACATTTGAGATCAATCGCACATCACGTTAAGCGATGAAATCCTCGAAATCGTTGTGTTTGCTCTTCGCATGGAACCCTAGTCATCTTGTATGGAATAAAGGATGAACAAAAAGAAAGATGGGGGCCTTTAATACCGTGATTTTCGAGCCTCTCACTACCCAAAATATGCCCCCCAAAAATTAAGGAATTAATCCTCTTTTTCAAAATCCTAAGAACAAATTGTCCAGTAAAACGACGTCGCTCCACTTAAGGGATTTCGTGGCAAGGCTAACTTCGCAACCACAAATTTGGACAAAATGGAACAACTTCAAATGCGCATCTCTATGATTTGAATTCCATTTTAGCTTTATGACCACTCATTGGAAAGATTAGGAAATCTACTTATATATGCAACTAGCCATATCGCAGAATTCCAGCTAGAGCATTAATTATGGTTGAAGAGTACACAATGGTCTACGTTATAATGCCCATGGAATATAACTTTCAGCTCTGATTCTAATAGAACTCTTCAAACCTCTCTTAACACAACTTTAAACTAATTATAAATGAACAAACACTCGAGAACATAGAAATTTATAATTTCAAGGTATAAAAAAAGTACAAAATTGGTCAAAATCAGATAATTGTGATGTTATGGGTTCGAAACTCCTGAACATTTCTAATATAACCACCAAAAAAAAAAAAAATCTTGCGTATCTTTTCTTTACCTTGACGTCTCAAGTTGAGCTAGGTTAGGGTACGTGAGGCATTCTCCGAAGAAAAAATACTAGGTGTACATTATCATGCCCGTAGAATACAATTTTCAGCTCTGATTCTAATAGAACTCTCCAAACCTGCCTTAAGACAACTTTTAACTAATTATAAACGAACGAACACTCGAGAACATAGAAAAATATAATTTTGAGGTATAAAAAAAGTACAAAATTGGTCAATATCAGATAACCGTGGTGTTATGGGTTCAGAACTCCTAAACATTTCTAATATAACCACCAAAAAAGAACAAAAAAGAAAAATCTTGGGTATCTTTTCTTTACTTTGACGTCTTAAGTTGAGGCGTTCTCTGAAGAAAAAATACTAGGTGAACGCAGCGGAATATAAAAAAAATCATAATTAATTTACAAATCTCTAACTCACTATGTGATGAATACAAAATTAACAAGGCAAATTAAACTATACAGGTTGATTAATTTACCTCTTGAAGCATGTTTCCAAAGATTAGCAATACGTTCTTGATCTCCCATTAAATAGCTTCTGATCACAATCTCAGCAAATCTCTGATAGCAGCATAAGTGTCATGCCTCTAATAGATCCACATAAAAATCTCTTGACCTCGATTGTGCTCCTCGAATCTCCAAAAATATAGGATCGTAAGGTTGTAGGAAGCTAGGGGAAGTGTGTGTGCCCCAATCGTGTAATAACAGGCAAAAGAGACAGTAAACGTTTATATAGGAGGGTGGAGTGGGTGACTACGGAAGCTTAGGTGGCGTTTGGTAACCGTTTCTGTTTCCATTCCAGTAGTGGGATGAAAATGAGATGGGATGAAAATTTTATTTCCTTCTTGGAAGTAGAATCGCGTTTAGTAACGATAATTTTTTTTTATTTGTTTTGAGAAGAGAATCGCGTTTGGTAACGATTTTATCCTAAAATCAAATTTTTTTTTTTTGAGATATTTTTTTTGTTTTGGACGGGCGGCAGCGGTGGCGACGGCGACTGGCGGGTGGGTGACCGTGGCGGACGACCGGCAGCAAGTGGCGCCAGAAGTTGTCAGGTGGGCGGCGGCGGAGGTGACCGGCGACAGCCGCGGTGCCGGTGGCAGCGGACGGTGGTCGACCAGCGGATGAACAGTGAAATTAGTTTTAAGAATGGAATGGAAATTATGAGAAACAATTTTTTTTTATTTCTCATTTCTTAAGAAAAAAATAGGCACAATTCTCAAATGGGAATGGAATGAAAACGAAAACAAAAATTACTAAACGCTATTCCCAAACAAAATTCCCTAAAATCTGGGAATGGAATGGAAAATTCTGGAATGGAAACGGTTATCAAACGGGCCTTAGTCGCCGCCCCGTAGTCCAAGTCCAACCCCCTCAAGCCAGCGGTGATTCCATTAATCCACCCCAAGACTTCTCATCATCCACTATCTTTCACACTACATACATAACATGTGATATAAAAGGTTTAATATAAAAGGTTTAATAGGATAACATGGTCAAGATTTTACTTAATTTTCAATCAAAATAAATTAATTTCACTTTCAAATAGATTTTTATTTATTTAAGTGAAAGTGATGATAAGATAGGTCCTAAATGGGTTGGCACATAGCTTGCTTGCATAAGCACTTCTACAGACAAAACAAACATGTTACAAATTACCAGAATGAAATAAAGGCTTCCCTTATGGTGGCGTTACATTTATTCGTTTAGCTTGCAAACGTCGATGAACTTCTGCACCGCATTGTGGTATTGGGTTCCCTGTAACAGCACCATCCACAAATGACAATACAGGAAACTTAGATAGTGTCTGGCTGCGTGGAATTGGGGCATTGGAATTGAAATGAAAAATAAACGCATGTAAATTCAGTTTTTTACATGCCTTCACTGACTTCGTAAAAATAAACACATGTAAATTCATTTTTTTACATGCGTTCACCGACTTCGTACTTCCAAAACAACACATTGGAATGTGAAAACATACCTCCCAGTAAAGTTGGTTGCAGTCCATGCACTGCCAAAACTCTAAATTTTTGTCAAATAAACACTTGGGAATCAGTTGAAATCCCTTGGCAGCTTCAATGGCCTCTTCTGTTGTTAGCGGCTTTTGGATGAACCGGCCATTGCATTTGGTGCATCTTGACATTAGCTGATCTTCACAGATTTTCAAATGGAACGTCTCAATTACCTGCAAGATTACACCTTTTAGCCACCAGCAAACCCATTTGATCAATTTTTTCATTAAAAAGAACAACAAAAAAAGGATAGGAATAGGGCGTTCCGGCACTCCCTTGGGGAAGAAAAAAAATTTATAACTATTTCGTAATGCTTTTCCTAAGTACTTTCTAAAATTAAAAAAAAATGACAAAAAAATACTTTCACTTCAAATAAAAAAAAAAAAAAGTGTGATTGACAGTAAAGATAGAATATTATGTTTTTATTCCCATATAATTTCTTTTTATCCAAAAAAAATTAATATATGAAGAGTGATTCTTGAAAAGAAAAGCTAGTCGATCAAAATATAACATCCGAAAAAAAGAAAGTAACTAGTTTCCTCTTTGAAAAAACGCTTAAATCATGCTTTACTTTTTTTTATTCATGAAAGTGTTGTTTTTAACGCAAAAGACTACTTTAAAATTAAGGCACCGTGCAGCAACGTTCGTTAAAGCACTTTTTTGCTTTTAAGCAAAAAAGTACTCAATAGGGGCGTTTTAAAAATGTACTTTTAAAATCAAGTGAGTAAATATACTTCAAAAAATAGTTTTTTTCGTATGTTCGATACTCATATTTAAGAGATTAATTGACTAAAATCTCTTTACCTAAATTTTCTCAAAAAAAAATGTATTAAACAATTGTATATTTGGATAACACTAAAATATCATTTCTACGTTACCAGACACTTGTTTTGCTTTAAAGAAAATGCACTTAATTGGTTCAATTAACTTTTTAAAATTATGACAGTACTTCAGAAAGTGTTATCAAACCGTGACTAAGTCTTTTTGGATTAAAAGCAAAAAGGTAACAAATGGTGCCTTAAGTTTCCCACTGTTTAAATTGAGACTTTTTGGTTTTCTTTTCCTTTTTTTTCCGAAAACAAAGGGCATATACTTTATTATAGGATCACAGCTTAACCATGACATCCATCTTAAAATACTACAAAAAGAGCAATACCTCAAGTAGTTGTTCATTCTTAAGGAGACTCTTCACCCTATATATTTGATTGTTTATCAGGTAGTCATGTCTCAAAAGCTTGGCATCTCTTGTTAACAGCACCCTTTCCCCTTTAATTGCCTGGTCTATCAAAACCCTGAATACAACAAAACAGTAAGAGCGCATTAGGGTGAGGTATGAGAAGAAGATATTTGATTTCAAGAAGGAATTTGTAAAGGCCCCGTTTGGCTAGTGTTTCTATTCTCTAATTCTTGTTCCCGCTCCAAAATTTTGGGATTAATGTATAAAAATGCGTTTGGTAAATACATTTTTGAGTAATTTGGGACTATTTCCTAAATTCCTTAAGAGTCTGAGAAACAAAAAAAATGTTGATTCTTATTTACTCCCACGAAACTATCACCACTCCCGACAAAAAAAATGAAGAAATTTTTTCTATAGAAAGTATCCATGTTTCTAACTTTCAAAACTATGTAGTAACGGAGTCAAATTACTCACCTGCTTTCAGGCTTTCTCGAATATGGTGTTGCAGCATCTATCCCAACACATCGTAAATGTTTCGCCAAGCCTTCTACCTGAGAAAATTTCATACTAGCCATAGCAACAGAGAACCTAAATACTGTAACTTTGGGACAAGAAACAGGTACAAATTAAGGCACTTACCATCACATCGCATAAAAACTTGGGGTATCCATCGCCACCCAAGGAAACATCCCAAGGTGGGGGGCCTTGCCATTCATCAATATTCCCTGATTGCCTTTCCCGGGATGTCAGACTGGTCGATGACTGTCTTTTACCCTTCTTTTTCGATGTTTTGGGCATCTTGTCAGATTCATTTAATGATATTTTATCACCGTAATTTCTGATGATATGTAAGAGAGAGCTGTTCATGGGTATTGTATTTGTGCATGATTTCCTTGAAATAACTCCCTCTGCAGCAGGAATATCTTGAGGAGAATCAGTAGAGGCAGCGTGAACCATTGCTAAAGCTTCACAAAATTTGGTCCTCAATATTATATTAAGACTATTAGAATTATGAAGAATTTGCTTCAATCCAAGCTCCAGATTAGAGGTATGAAGTCTGTTAACATCGTGAGAAGAATTCTCTGCAGTCAAGACACTGAGAAAAAATTAGTAATAGACCATGAATACACGACAAAAAAAATTCAGAAAAGAAATCATGACAAAATCCAATAATCCATGAAATCCGATAATCCATGTAACTCTGTAAAAGAAATGCATTCTATAGATTCTTCGTATCTAAATTTAATTGATTAATGGTTGGTGAATCCCACATTGCTTGTGTTACCTGAGCCTGAGCTACATATAAAGTCTAGGACAATCCTCATCTTACAAGGGTCTTTTGAGAGTGAGTTAGGCCCATTGGGTTTCTACGTGGTATCAGAGCCAGACTTTCGTCTGATGTTGGGCATGTTGAATCTTACACTGATGTTGGGCCTCCGATATCCGTTCACAGTCATTCGCCAAAGTCCACCTTGCATATGAGGGGGCATGTTGAATCCCACATTGATGTGGAGCCCCCAATATCCGTTCGCAGTGGTTTGTCAAAGTCCACCCTGCGCATGAGAGGGCGGCGCATTGAATTCCACATTGCTTGTGTTACCTGAGCCTGAGCTACATATAAAGCCTAAGGCAATCTTCATCTTACAAGGCGTCTTTTGAGAGTGAGTTAGGCCCGTTGGGTTTCTACGATAGCAATCAAACCCTAAGCACGAAAAATACAATTACCCGTACAATTCAGACTGCTGACTGCAAAGGATTTGTCAACGATTCAAATAGTGATATGAGGCGGTATTTGGTTGTAAAGAATTGGAGCCTAAAGATTTGAATTTAAAATGAATGCACGGAAATTTTCAAGGTTTTGTATGTGTTCATTTTCAATTCCAATTTTGAAGCACCAATTCCATGAAACCAAACGCCACCTACGAGTAGGGTTGTGACCACGTTCAGGGCAGGGTAGGCACGTAAGATTTTTAACTTAGCACCCCATAATTTCAAATTTTATTCAATAGTGCCCCTTATAATTTATATTTTTGGCATCAAAATAAGTTTTTGTTTTTTCAACTTTCATGATAAAATGTTTATATTTTTTTTTAATTAATCTTATTTAATCAAAGTCAATTAAAAGAGTCTCATTATCTATAAAATTAAAATCCATAGACCTTATGTGTATGTTCTTGCCAAATTGGCCCTAAATGTATTTTTCTCTAAGAAGAGTCTTTTGAGACACAGCTTTTTGTCCTCTTTTTGAGACTATTTTCCTTCAAAACAAACTCTCTCAAGTCTCAAGCTCTCTTCGTCATTCAATTATTTATCATCGAATCTTTCAAGCTCGTGACTTTGCACAAAGAGTCACACATCTACCATCCCAATTTTCGCTATTCACTCAGGTACTTTTTAAATCTCCCCTTTCTACTCTTCTCGATATCCTACATAACTCCGTCTTGATTTTCTTTTTCAAGTAAAAGAAATTGATTATCTTTATAAAAAAATGTGATTTAATGATTGTACATTAAGTTTAGATTTCAAGATTAACATTGTGGATGGTAGTTTAGGTTGTTACTTGTTAGTGATTTGGTAGTTCATGATATGGGAATAGAAATTATTGATTTTTCTAGAGTTCTTAATGTCATCTATTTCAGCTCTTCCTGTAACTAAAATTGGATCTTGTTTTTTTTTAATTGCCCCGAGAAGTGAATTTTAGTGCTAAATTTGATTTCGTGGTTTTGTGCTTCGATTCGATGCTTATACCCAGCTCTTGAGTTTTGATACCATTTCATATTTTTGTGCTAAAAAATTTTTGTCTTTATTTTTGCGCTCATGCTGAGAAGAGTTCCTAGCTCCGCCACTACCTAAGAGGAATTGCACAGAGGAAATTTTGCATAACCTTTACATGTGATTCATCTCAACCGCAAAGGTTCAATAAAATATTAACATCACAAACCTTCTTGTAGAACCTTGACCTGGAAAGCATCAAATATGTCAAGCAAACACTTTGCATCTGCAGCAGCATATATCTTCTGCTCCTCCGTGAGAGGGCGAATTGACCAATCACTGCATTGAAGTTCCTACAAGAAAGTAAATATTGCATCAATGGCAATTCAATCTTAAGAATAAACAAACACATTAAATTAGTGTTGTCGAAGATCAAACACCTTTGAAAGAGAGATTGCCAATACATCTTTGCAAATAGTTGCCAAGCTCCTGGTATCTTTTGACTGCTTTCTCCCTGACTTGTGTTGCAGATAACAGTATATGCTTGTAATGTCCAAAAATGGCTCCAACTAATCACCGTTTAAAGCAAAATTTTACAAATTACAGATCCAAGACTTCTATATTGGTTACCATTATCATTCAATAGAGGGATGATTGCAGTAATGGTCGTAGGCTACGTTTGGTATACGGAATTCGAGACGGGATTGGAATGGTCAATGGAATAGTCATTCCAACATGGGATTAAATCCGATTCTCATTACAAAGGATTCCCTAATCCCACAAAATTATGGAATTAACCAACACCAAGATAAAATTGGTATTAGTTAATCTCAATTACATAGCATTAGGTTTTAATCATTCAGCGGCGAAAAAGAAGACCAAATACTAACCAAATATTTAAATTGACATGAAATTTAATTAAATTATATTTTACAATTTGATATCATTCTAATACCATATATAATCCTTTTTATCAAACATAAAAATGGTAATCACCATTTCATTCTATTATCATACTAATTTCAATATATTATCATTATATTCCAAGTACCACGCAGCGTAATACATATATTTCAATACTTAAACTTGCCTGACGAACAATTAAACGAAAACTCACCCTATCAAATCCAGGATCGCAGCCTTGGGAGCAAAAAGTGGACGACAAGTATACCAAATCCTGCTTGAACCTAAATCCAAGTTTCAAAACGTGAGGCGATGCAAACACGTCCCTCAACAGCTCGTAGATCGAAGGCAGGGGAATCGCCAATAGGTCTAGAAGGAAAACCACCGAGTCGCCGTTTAGCCGACGGTGGTGAGTCGAATCGTCTTGGCGAGCGAGTTGGCAGGCGATTTGGATGAGAGAGACGGTAGGGAATGTGGGCTGGTGGGTGCGAATGGGCTTCCACTCGGCGTCGAGTCCGATGACTGGTGAGCGAGACAGAGCCCAACTCAGATGAGCGAACTCGGACGAGTCGGAGGAGGAGACGAAGTGGATGGTGTTGGTCGGTGAGTTTTCGTCTGTGGGTTCCATAGGGAAATGGAACTTCGGCCTTGCCATCGTTTTTAAATTTTGGTTTTAGGCCGTTTTGTCATGGGCCGATGACGTCAGCATGTCCTTCTTGGGTTATCACTAAACTATATAATAAAAAACAATCATATTTCTCATACCTCTCTTTCATCACAACAATTATATAATAAAAAACAATCATATTTCTCATACCTCTCTTTCATTACAACAATAATTTTTCATTATGACAAAAAAAGTGTGGTACAATTTTATTGTGATATAAATTTAAAACATTGCAATAATTTTTCATTATAGTGTTGTGACTTTTTAATTAGTGCAAAGTCATAACTATATCAAATATTTCTATTACCGCTGCCATCACAAAAAATACTTGATACCACCGTTTTCGTCACTACAACAAATATTTGTTATCATTACCGCCACCACCATAATAATCATTTTCTTACTTCGGATATGTAGATTCAGACTATGTTTAGATAAGCGACGGTCTATTATTAAGAATTAATTTATTATAGCTAGTGGTTCAGTCAGCTAGAGGTCTACTCTACAATCCATTGTAGCATTGTCTACTACAGAGGCTGAATAGATGGTTGCTAAAGAAGCCATGAAAAAGCCATTTGGATACATGGATTGATTATGGACTTGGGTCTTCTTCAGAAACAGGTAGACGCAGCCATTTGAATACATGGACTGATAACGAAGAACCAAGTTCACTATGCTCAAACCAAACATATGGATGTTCAATTCCAATTTGTTCGAGAAATTGTGGATGCTAGTATTATTCTTATTACAAAAGTTGGGATAGTTGACAACCCTTCAGATATGTTGATGATGGTTGAAAGTAGGGGTGTGCACGAGTCGGGTGGCCCTATTTTTTGGTTGATCCAACACTTGACCCGACTAAGATCGGGTTTGAAAATTGTCACCCATTGCCGACCAAAATATGAAAAAACCCGGCAGCTTTGCGAGTCTATCTAATTTGGTTGGATGACTCGGATCCCCAACAGCAAAATGATCGAAGAAATGAATGAGAAATTATAATCAAACTGGAATCCATAAATCACAAGAGAGAAATTTTTTGACAAAGCTAGAGAAAGAGATACGAGGGTCACCTTCCAGTTTCAATTGAGAAAAATGAAATACTCGAGTTTGGAAACAACATATCAGTGCCAGATCGAGACGAAAACCATTGCAATTTGGGGGTTGGGCGTATCGTCTTCATCATTGTCTTCTTCGCAATGGTGCAAATCAGCATCCGCTTCACTCTTAAACACTAGATCTAGATGTTGGACTAGATCTGGATACATGACAAATGAGCTAGAAGTGGCGCGATCGACTGAATCAATGAATTAAATAAGCAAACCCTAGAGAAAACCTGGCGACCCGACCCGCAAGTCTGGAAAAAAAAAAAAAAAACAGAGTCTCTCACTCGAATTTCGACCCATTCATTTCATTACCCGATTATTCAGGGTCGGGTTAGACGCTTTACACGGGTGGGCTGGCTTTAGCGAGTTAATTGCACAACCCTAGTCGAAAGCACTAAATTTCAACATTACCTAAACTTAGCCAATATTGTTAATACATAGTATGTTTTTGGATGAGCAACTATTGGGCCTATAGATGTGTAGTATGAGAATTCATACTAACGTATAGTGATGATGATAGTTGAAAATCTCACCTATGTAGAGATTGATAAATTATTGGTTCTCTTTTCAACCTAGGTAGGTCAAGCCTCTTTTGACAATTGTTTGAGAAGATGAATCTTTTCCCTTGTAATGGTAGCCTCTTTTATTGACATGTTAACTCCACCCTTTGTTGTGAAAGAAAAAAAAAAAAGGTTTGGTTTTCTCTAATTTGCGGCGATTGAAAATTAGAGAAAATTTTACAAATTTTCTCGTCCATTGCCTATGAAAGGGAGAAAGATGCAGGCTCAAAAGATTGCATCACTCAATTAGAAAAAAAAAAATCATTATCTAAAATTGAGAGAAGATCCACAATTGAGAGATATTCTCTACAAGTGTCTTAAGTTGTTTAAGGTCTTGTTTGTATTCTTGTTGTATTAAATAAATTTTTGAGCATTATGTAACCCAATTCTTTGTGGGACCCAATAATAGTTTGAGATATATAAATATATTAATGTGTTCTCCTTGGTGATGATATTAATGTAGTATATTTAGTTATGTAAAATCATTTAAGAGATGAATTAAAATTGTTTATTAAAGTACCTACTTGAAGACATCGACTGACGTATAGTGTGGGTTATCCCACATCAGTAACCTAAGAAGATAAAAAATAGATGACTCTAGTATAGCCAGAAGACCAGTAGATGTTAATCAACATCTTTTTAAGAATACTGGTGAGAGTATATCTCAATTGAAGTATTCTTGAATAATAGGTAGTTTACTGTACATAATAAATTATACAAGATCTGATATTGCTTACGCAGTAAGTAAATTATGTAGATTCACTAGCAATCCAGGCAAGGGATATTGGAAATCTATTGTGAGACTTTTGAAATATTTAAGATATACTCAAAATTATGGTTTGCATTATACGAGATATCCAACAATACTTGAAAGTTACAATAATGAAAATTGGATATCTGATATAAAGATACCAAATCCACGAGCGAATATGTCTTTGAATTAAGAGGAGTTGCTGTGTCATGAAAATCCTCTAAGTAAACATGCATTGCAAGATCCACAATTGAATCTAAATTTATTTCTTTAGTATAGCAGGAGAAGAAGCAGAGTGACTTCGACAATTTTTGGAAGATATTCCAATGTGAACTAAGTATGTGCAAGTTATCTGCATACATTGTGATAGTCAATCAGCAATTGGAATAGCACAGAGCAGTATATATAATGGTAAGTCTCGACATATACGTCAAATATGTATAATGGTAAGTCTCGACATATACGTTAGGCATAATACCGTAAGGTAGTTACTTTCTAATGTAATTATCTCAATTGATTATATTAAGTCAAATGATAACATTGCGGATCCATTGACCAAAGGTCTTGCACGAGATATAGTAAGTTGTTTATCGAGGAAAATGGGTTTAAAACCTATTACCAAATAGTCATTATAATGGCAACCTAACCTAGTTGACTAGAGATCACAAAATCTAGGTTCAAAGGGACAATCAAATTATGAAGGTGACTATGGGTATATCACTGAGTAGATAAGATCTACGGCTCATTCCTATGATATAACAGTGATATCTGCAATATGATTAAGGATAAGTATAACTTTTAATGATTTCTATATCTTGAAATATTGCCTATATGAGTTGTTGATCATAATATTTTGATGAATAATTAAGTATTGATATTTTAGTGGAACTAATATTTTAATTGAGTGTTTGAGTGATTTAAAGTTCTAGTGACGAAGATGACAAATTAAATGAATGTTAAACTATGAAGTTGAAAATATTGAAGAATTAACAGTTTGAAGAAATTAGGAAAAACAACTCAGGTGAATTTTAACTCTTAATATCCCAATTAGGAACACACATATAGCACAAAATGTATTTTATCATTTATGTGTATTTTTTATTAAGTGAAATTATTTGCTCCTATGTGATTTGAAAAGAAATAATTTTGAATAACTAAAATGGAATATAAGAAGATTAGTGGAGCTAATTTAGATGAGAAAATGGTTAAATGGGTGAAAACGTAAAAGAAAATAAGTTAAAAACGTGTTCAGATGAGAGATCCAAAAGATGACAGTCGACTGGTGAGTCAACCGGACCAAGCAGCTGTAACTCTTTGTATTTCTAAGTCAACCGACAGGTCGACCGACCAAGAAGGCTGAACTCTCTGAATCTACAAGTCGACCGACAGGTTGACCGATGAAGGAAAAATAAACTCTCTGAATCTACATGTCGACAGGTTGGTCGACCGATGCACGTAGCAACGATATCTTGGCTATAACCTGAATTGGGCAGTCGACCGAACACACTGTTTCAGGATATTGTTTTATCCAAGATTATATCCAAAAGTAACCGTTTTTGGTTGGGATTTGAGGGAAATTTCAGGGATATTTTCTATATTTAAGATATGGTTCACATATTAATTAAATTCTATTAATATGATTCATTAAATGTTAATGTTTCTCAATTTGGTATTTTAAATTGATATTATTCTAATTAATTGAGATTGAGAAATATTTGGGGATTTAATTGAGAGATTTGAAAGCTATTTTTAAGTGAAATTGAACCTAAATAAAATTATTATGATATATGGGGTCTATATGTGTTATTAATTGTCATGACATGTGTAAACTAGCCGTTAGAAGGCTGATCTCATACTCATATATATAAACCTACAAATTTCTTATGTTATTACCCATATATTATCAAGATAAATCAGAATATATCATTGAGTGAGTTTTTCTAAGAGATATCTTATTGAGAATTGAGTGGGTTTTTCTAAGAGAATTAATTGTTGATCATTGCTATTAGCAGATTTGAAGTTACATCTTTCTAATAATTCTATCTGTAGATTCAGGGTGAGATCTTTCCAATTATATTCTTTCATTGCATTATTTGATTATTGTTTGGAAATTGATCTTAGAAATTATTTCTGATTTTTGAAGAAAATATTTTTACAAACAATTTTTTGAATCTGATTACGTGCTCCAATTTGCTACCCATATCTTAGTCAAAATCAGATTTTTCTATCTCACGTTTTTTTATCACTAGACTTGGAATATTAATTGAGTTATTATTTATTTGGGGTGGTAAAAGTTTTGAGTGAGATTTTCTACTTATCATTTTGTATTGGTAAGTAGTGTGACGAGTTAAATACTGTTGGAAGTATTTAATCAAGGGTAGCTGAGTTTCAGTCTCTTCTTGTAAAGAGATTGAGGTAGTAATTCTTCCTAAATAGAATTGCGATTTGAGTGATTTGTAAATGTTTCATCCTTACCTAGGAAAATGATAGTTAGAGTGTTTTGTGAGGTTTTGATTCTTGAGTCTCAGTGTTAAAAAGAATTAGGTTATTATTTAACCTGTAAAAAGTAGAGGTTCTTCCTTAGTTTGAGAAAAGGATATTGTAAAGGTTGATTCTAAGCCTGTAAAAGAATCGATGTAAGGGTTCGGTTCCTACCTTTAAAGGGATCTAGATTTTAGTGGGTGCGACCTCCGTGGAACTCAGGGGACTGGCTTAGCCAAGAGTAACTTGGTGAACTAGTATAAATCTTTGGTGTGCTGCTATATTTACTTTATTATTTTTGTTGTTTGGGTGTGCACTTAGTTGATTATATTATTTCGTTGTAATATAAAGATAATAATTAATTTAGGATTAAAATTAATTATTTGATTTATTGAATTTTATTCTGACAATTTTTAATTACCCAATTCACCCCCCCTCTTGGATATTCTACTGGGTCAATATGAGTGAGAACTGGGTCAGTTCAGAGAGAATGAAAAGACTAAATTCTCTAGAAACACTCATGAAGTACCAAGGTGTTTAGGGTCAAAATGAACACAACCATAGAACGGAAAAGGTCTAGAAGATAACTATATAGTTTCTATTGTATTGATTTACACCAAAGGCCGAACAGTTCAAGACATCATGTTCACTAGTTAACTGAGTAAGTCCGATGGATTCTTACTAAGGAAAGTTCAAGGCCGAAAGCTACCTAACCTAATGTGATTATTTTCGTTTTAAGCTCTCTCTATCTCTCTTGTTTTTAGTCTGCATTTCATATGCATGTTTATTCGATCAATTTTTCATTCATGTGGGGGACTAGTGTATTAAATAATTTGTTGGGTATTTTGCGACCCAATTATTTGTAGGACCCAATAATAATTTGGGATATATAAATATACTAATGTGTTTTTCTTGGTGAGAAGATGAATGTAGTATGTTTATTTGTGTAAAATTATTGAAGAGGTGAATTAAAATTATTTATTGCAGTACCCACTTGAAGATATTGATTGAAGTGTAGTGTGAGTTATCTCACATCGGTAACCTAAGAAGATGAAAAGTCATTTATTAAGACTTGAGATACCTCTTGTAGGTAAGCCCTATAAGGCGTTGAAAGATATGGATAAAAAGAAAGTTAAAGGCTATAAAATAAATAAAGTTATATACGCGAGAGCGCACTGCTGCCGCCACCGACTAACCGATCTCCTGGCCAGGCTCGGGCTTGGGCCCGAGCCTGGGTCTGAGTTTTGGGCCTTATGGATCTTGGGGCTCTTGGGGAATGTTTAGCTTAGACTTGGTATATGAAAATTTTCAAGCCAAACACAGCCTAAAGTATATATTGCAAGTTTTATAACTTGAGATTGCTAGCTGAATGTTATATGTTTAGGTGTGTAATTGTAGCCTAAACACAACCTGAATGTTATCTGTTTAGATGTGCAACTGCTGAGAGTTACAAAAATCTAAAGATTCTTCAGGTGTGCAATTGCATAAAAATTACTGTTGTCCATTGAATGCCTTAAATCTCAAACTTATTCAAGTTGATTTTTCGCTCCCTATAAAAGGGCATGCATTCTCAGTATTAGGCATCCCATAATCTGCATTGCATTATTGTTTTCACCAAAAAGTTTCTTCATCTTTCTTGTTCTTGTTTTTTAGAAAGTTCTTGAGAGAGTTCTGTACTTTTCTTGTTTGCCCGACTTCTGGTTTCTAGTGTTGGTATCAGTAGCAGTCTGACCATTGTATCTTGGGAGGCAAACGCTCATTTAACCGTAAGCACCTAGCGGCGGCAAGAACTATTTTAAGGATAAATTGTCAAACGATTGTTTCGATCTTCTATTCTGGTATTTCTGTTTCTATTTCCTATTACTACACTGTAAGTTTTCTATTTCTGTCTGTTTTATTATTTTACAGCAATTATTATTCTTCCTGTTTTTGTTTTCCTTTTGAATTGTAATATCTTTTCTTGTAATGTCGCTTGGAATATTTTTGTAACAAATAAATCAAAACTCTTTCTTCTTTATTTCTATTCTCTAATCAATAATTTATTAAATAATTAATTGTTTAATTATTTAATTAATTTTTCATCATAAAATTACCAACAATTCTTTATATGTATTTCACCATCAAATAAAGAAGTTTTATAGGACATAGGTAAAATTGTCAAATCTCGTTAAATTTTGTGGTGTTGTTTGCGAGTGCGTGTTTTTACTTTATCTCTAATGATATCAGTTTTGTTTTGTCCAATTGACACCCTTCCGCACAACACATATGAAATAAAAGGCACCATTAAGGCATTAATGGATGGATTTCAGGGACACATGAGATGAACATATGCATGATACGACTCTATTTGATTATATAGATAGAGGCACTAGCATGTAAATAGGTTGATTTCGAGATAGTTTACAAGAAAAGTCCATTGCGGTTGATATCATATGAAAAATACTCGACGTTATAATTATTCCATCGCGGTGTGGTTGTTTGAAAACATGTCACATATTTGTTAAGTGAAAGTCGATAGTGATTGTGACATATATGTTGCTATGGTAGAGTTGGCCACACTGGATCAAGCCTTTAGCTGCAAATGACTTTCAACTTGAGGGAATGATTGAGTGCGGGAGGGTGTATGGTAAGGGTGTAAGACACACTCATTCGAAAAGGTGTGTCGACTCCAAGAGATATGATTGGTGCCAATCATATAGGTGTACCCCAATGATTGCTCACCTTAATGGTTCATATGCATCCCTTGGTACTCTATAAATACCAAAAGGTCAATTTCATTCCATTCTATCATTTTTACATAAATTCCTCCATACCTTATTATCTCTCTATTGTGGATGCATAGTCTGAAGATAATTCATTCATGTTAAATCCTTCATAATTAATATAGAAAAGCTACATTGATTAAGACACCTAACATGAACAAAGGAAACACTACAACCAACCTTTACAAATATAAAATATGCGGGTAATGCTCGAACTCTCGATCTCTTACGGCATGTTTGGTTGGATGAAATGGAATGAGGGTGGAATGGAATGGAAGAAGTAATGGAATGAGAGAAGAAATGGAATGGAATTGTGAATGGAATCACTATTCCATTCTCTTGTTTGATTGGTATGGAATGAAAGAAAGAATGGAATAGTGAAATATAGTAAAATTTTCATTTTGCCCTTATAAAATTATTATTCTATTCTCTTCTTGGTTGGTTATAATAAAATTTTATTATATTTCATTATTCTATTCCTTTCCTCATTTTATTATATTTCACTATTCAACTTAATTTTAAGTTTTCGTTCCCTAATTTCTATTTTTGTTCTCAATTTTCAGTTTTTATTCTTTAATTTCTGTTTTTGTTCTCAATTTTCAGTTTCTTTTTTCAATTTTTCGTTCTCTAATTTTCTATTTTTTGTTCTCAATTTTCAGTTTATATTATCAATTTTTTGTTTTTGTTCTCAATTTTCTGTTTTTATTCTCAATTTTCGATTTCCGTTCTCAATTTTCTATTATCTAATTTTATGTTTTTGTTCTCAATTTTTCATTCTCTAATTTTATATTTTTGTTCTCAATTTTCTATTTTTTTTTTTCAATTTTTAGTTTATGTTCTCAATTTTCTGTTCTCAAATTTTCTGTTTTTGTTCTCAATTTTCTGTTTCTATTCTCAATTTTCAGTTTCTGTTCTCAATTTTCTAGTTTTGTTCTCAATTTTTTATTTCTATTTCCAACTTTCTGTTCTCTAATTTCAATTTATGTTCTCTAATTTCTATTTTTATTCTCAATTTTCAAGGGCTTAATTATAAGGGCTATAATGTAATTTAAGATATTGATTCCATTGGGTTGAAATCCTATTCCACCCCATCTCAAATGGAATCCCATTCCATCCAATTTCATTCTAATGGAATCACAAAAGTGATTCCATTGGAGAACTAAACAACGGAATAGGAATCGAGGGCGGAATGCGATTCCATTTCGCCCTCGATTCCATCCAACCAAACATGCCGTTAGTGAATATCTAGGGTTCTAGGCAACTCGACTAACCCGAATTTGTTCTTTTTTCACCACTCTAACAATGTGAGTTAATCACATTTGCCTTTGTTTCTTATTATCTATTTTTTTATTTTAGTACAATTCAAAAAGAAAAAAAAAAAAGAACATTGTGATTTTATGTTGTTTGTTAAAGTTCCACTTTAACTTGTATAATTTATTTGTTTGGACGCTAACTATTAAATTTAAATTGAAAAATAAATAAATTTCATTAATAATCAAATACACAGTAATTGATACCAAAAATTGATTCACTGATCGATTAGTTAACAAGTTGCTAGAGAGAAAGGTATGTGCCAGGGATATTCCCAATGAAACTTCTCCAACGATAGGATAAATATTCATTTAAAATGATATTTGCAGACGAGTAATAGACGATGTCAAGGTCTTAAACCGAAGGACCCGACCCGCGATTTGAATCCTTGAGATTAAGGTCAAAGCCCTAATGGTGAGGGCAATCCCTAATGTTGAGGCCTAGCCCTAAGGCCGAGGTCGAACCCTTGGCCAGAGGCCAAGCCTTGAGGGTTAGGCATAACCTAGTCGTGCTGGTGGTAGCTCATGTGTCGTGCAGAATTGGAACCAGTGCATTGTTAGACTTGAAGATTCAGTGTTCAGGTTAAATGAATTCGTCCTCCTTCAACAATTATATACTTTTTTGGTAGTTCAAAAAAAAAAAAAAAAAAACAACAAACAAACAAACAAAGATCATGCTAGGCAAAGATCAAACGCCCTTTTTATCCATCTCCTCACGGTGGAGGTTTAGGTCCGTAGTCAGCATCTCAATGATTTTGAGCTCGCAATCTCCATTTGCACTATTTTTTGCCAGAAGATTTGTACATCCATTAATCTCGCTTGGGACAAATTAGAGAGTATAGTTATACACGGGGCACATTGGAGAATATAGTTATACAGGAGAAAAAATATCTTGCATTCATTAATCTAATTATAATTAATTACGTTGCGTTTGGTACGTTGGAATGAAATGTGTTGGCCTAGTGATCTACCCAAGAGGGGGGATGAATTGGGTAGTTATAAAAATTAAAGCAAATTTTAATATTTTCAACACTTAAATAAACAAATAATCAATTTATCCTAAATCAATTATTTATCTTTATAACGCAGCGGATAAGCGTTTTGGTTCACCAAGTTAATCTTGGTTAATCCAGTCCTTCGAGCCCACGGAGATTCACACCTACTAAACTTAAGATTCATTTCTCAGGTATGAATCAAACCCTTACACTAATTCTTTTCACCGGCTCAGAATCAGCATTTACAATCCATTTTCACAGGCTCATAAATAATCTTATCTTTTTTCCAAGTTCAAAACTAACCTAATCCTTTTACAAGCTAAAGATAAAATCTAATTCTTTTATACCTTAGACTAAGAATCAAACTTCACCAAAAATACTCTAAGTATTTTTTTCTCAGGTAAGGATGGAACCTTTACAAATCACTCTAAATTAATTTTATTCAGGAAGAATTTACACTTAATTCTTTTCAAGGAAAAGAATAACCTAACATTTTTATACTCTAGGCAAAGATCAAACCTTAATTTATTTTTTTGGAAAAAATTGAAACCTAACTACCCCTGACTAGATACTCGCAACAGTATCTAATATGGACAAAACTCATTAATTACAAAAATCGATAAGTTTCTTCCCACTTGAAATTTCTATCACCTCAGATCAATTTAAACTCAATTAATATCCCGATAATTCCTAGTGATAGAATTAAGTGAGGAATTCAAAATCTGATTATAAAAATAATGCGGGTAGCACAAAATCAAGCTCATAATCAGATTACCACAAAAATTATTTTAAAATATTTTTTATGCACTTTAAAGTTCGAAAACGATTTCACAAGATTTAAAATCCAAGCAAGCAGAATAATGTATATGATCGCAATAAACAATGAAAGCTTGGAACGATCTCACCAGGATATTACCGAAGGAATGAAAATTGACTCGCAACAAAACTTAGATCGGTGACACCAAAATAATCAACACTTATTCTCAAGAACTTTATCAAGAATGATCTCACAATAATCTCTCGATATAATCTCAGGATAACAACTCTTAGAAAACACATGAACTGAAAGTTCTTGATAGAATGATATATGGATATATGGAAAATACAGGTCTATTTAAACCAATTTGAAATAGGCCTTCCAACGTCTAGTCCCCACATAATATGACAAGTAAATGCACATATAGATCCTCTATATCAATACCAATTAATCCTGGTCAATTTCACTCAAATATAACTTTTAAAATATTCAATTAAGTCCTCCAAATCTTTCTTAAACTCAAATTAAACTAGATAGGAAGTATGAAATATACCAATTTGAGAAACACTCTAATTTCATGTATCATGTCTATAGGGATATTCAAATAGAAGTAATATATCTATAATATGTTCAAATCCCTAAAATAACTCTAAACGATCATCCAAAAAATGGCTAGTTTGCGATTAAATCTCAAAATCCCTTAGAATCTGAAACGACACGGTCGGTTGACTGACCTCTGCCCATCGGTCGACTGATCGATGCAAGATATTAGCCAAACTATTTTCAAACGACAGTCGGTTGACCGATCCCTCATGGGTCGGTTGACCAATTGATTTAGGATGCTCTTCAGGCCATTTTTCAGCCCTGATCGGTTAACAGATCATTGATGGTTAGTTGACCGATCGATTCAGAGAGTTCACTTATCAGCCATCGGTTGACCGATCTTTCTTGGTCAGTTGACTGATCGATTAAGATACTTCTCCAATTCCCAACCTACGCCCATCGGTTGACCGATCATTCAGAGTCAGTTAACCGATCATTGTAACATTTTCCTTAATTCATTTCAACTCCAATCTTCGACGTTTTCGACCCTTTAACCGATTTCTTTTTTCGGTTAACATAATTGACACAATTAATCAATTTTAAACACTAATCTTTCTTAGGTCATT
The DNA here is from genome assembly GCA_016647705.1 of Eucommia ulmoides. Taxonomy (NCBI): domain Eukaryota; kingdom Viridiplantae; phylum Streptophyta; class Magnoliopsida; order Garryales; family Eucommiaceae; genus Eucommia; species Eucommia ulmoides. Next base: position 10,260,897 of record CM028336.1, on the reverse strand, counting down.
TTTTTTTTCAATTTCACATTGGAGCAATTTTGTGAACTAATTAGGATCTTAATAAAAATACACATAAATATAAATCATTTTTGTGTCGTTTATGATCCTAATCAGGATACATTAAGAGTAAAAAATGATTTAAGTTGTTTTCACCTAAATATTTTCAATTTCTTAATGTTCGTCTCTTTGTCTATCTCTTTGCATCCTTAGCAATTACTTCATGATAATATCAACAATTGAACTTTTACACTAAAACACTCAATAAACTTGTTAGTTCCACAAAAAATATCAGCAATTAAGTTTATCAAAATCTTGGGATCAACAGAATGGAATGAAATGATAATAGGATTAGAATTAGTATGGTAATGGAATGGAATGATTATTATCATTTCTATATTTGGTGACAAAAAAGATTACATGTAGTATTTGAATGACATCAAATGGTAAAATAGTAATTTAATTGAATTTTCAAATGGTATAATAGTTAATTTAATTAAATTTCATTTCAATTTAAATATTTTGTTAGTATTTGGTCTTGTTTTTTGTCGATTATTGATTAAAACCTAATTCCATACTGGAATTAACTAATACTAAGTTTATTTTGATATTGGTTAATCTCATATTTTGTGGGATCAAAAATTTTTTAGTAATAGAAATAAGATTAAATCTCATGTACCAAATATAGAAATAGAATAACCATTCTCATCTCATCTTGAATCTTGCGTACCAAACATCACCTTAGTGTTTTTTTTAACTAACATTTATTAATTAAAATAGTAAATAAAATAATGTATTGAGACACATTGCATTTGATAGTCACTCTAAAAAACAATAAAATTGAGCTGGGAAAAATAATTTAATACATTTTACCTATATTTTCAAATAGTCAATTTGAGTTCATGTATTCTCGCGCCCGTTATATTTTCGTTTTACAGCTAGCGCGCCACTCGAACAGTTGGCGCCAAAAGCTACAGTCCCGCGAATGGCCAAATTTGCCCGCCAAATAAATCCCTTCGCGCCCTTAAATCTATCACCCGATTGATTGATTGCTTTGATGAATTCTCCATTTCCTTGATTTTTGATTCCCCGTCAAAAGAGATTTTTGATTCCCCGTCAAAATCTCTTTCGCCTCCTCGTTCCAATGGTTTCTTCTTCAACAGCCGCATCGTCGTTGGGGATCAGGCGGCGGAGAACCCTAGCTCCGAAACCCATGCCCGCTAAGGCTCGGCCGAAGGCCGGCTCGAAATCGAAGGGAGATTACGGCGATGTTTACTGCGAGGAGTGTGGTTCCGGCGACAGCGCGGCGGAGCTTTTGCTCTGCGATAAATGTGACCGTGGATTCCATCTTTTCTGTCTCCGACCCATCCTCGCCTCCGTCCCCAAGGGCTCATGGTTCTGTTCTTCTTGCTCCAATCTCAAGAAGGTCAAAAGTATGTTCATGATTTTTATCGAATCTCCACTACTTTCATTGATCAATCTAGGTTTTGATTTTCTCTTACTACACTTCCTTGATTTTTCGATCTCTGATTCTGTTCCTTTCGTGTATACTGATAAGCATTCCTCCATAATTGTGATTCATTTATATCCAAGAAATTGGATGAATAATCATGTCAATAAATTATATCTACGATTCATTAATATTAAATCTGTGACTATTTTCTATTTGCTTACTTTTCCTGTTCTTTAAATGATGCGTGTTTCAAGTACATTTTGCCTTTTCTTTTCTTTAGCCTCTTGATTTCTTTATTGTGGTGTTTAATTTATATAAAATGAATCGAATTATAGTTTATGGGTTGTCTGAATTGATCCACTAAAATTGGAAGTAAATATTTTTATTCTTGATGCAGATTTTCCATTGATGCAAACCAAAATTGTTGATTTTTTCCGCATCCAGCGATCTTCAGAATCACCCGAAAAGTTTAGTCCAGGTAATGCCCATGTTTGATCAAGGTTTTCTTTGATTCATCATAGATTATGCGTCCATTTCTTGGTCAACAAAATTGATTGTAATTTATTTTTATGAGTTTTTTTGCCACGAATTTCAAATTTTACAATTTATTGTTCACCCAACCCTCTCAGTACAATAACTTTTTTGAGAAGTCCAACAGTTTTGTTAAAACTCCAAAGTTAGTGTTATTTTTTTATATAGAAAAAGTGAGTGATTTTTATGAAGTGCAATAATTTTAGACTTTTGAGAAAAATATTGAATAGTGTGAGCTACACGCTCAAAAATTTAATGATTGTGGGCTTGACAAAGAACCCCTATTTTTATTTTCAGATAGTAAGAAGAAACGAAGGCGAGCCAGTAGCTTAGTTGTATCAAAGAAAAGACGAAAGTTATTGCCATTTGTTCCGAGTGAGGATCCCACAAGGAGATTAGAACAAATGGCATCACTTGCCACTGCATTGACAGCAACCGGAGCAGAGTTCAGCAATGAGTTAACTTACGTTCCGGGAATGGCCCCAAGGTCTGCTAATTGTTCTTCATTTGAAAATGGAGGAATGCAGGTAAAATTTTGATCTTTCAACTTTAGATTCTATATTTTTTTTGTTACTTAAATATTGAACATCTTTCACATGTAGTGATTTGTCTCTTTTCATTCTAACAAATTTGGCTAGCATATACTTGCATATTGAAAATAGATGGTTGGGTTGCTAGTCTTGATAATTTTTTTTTGATAATTTTGTTTTTGTTTTGATCTTAGATTCTTAGAACAATTTTTTTTTAATAGAACAAACTTGTTCCCAGATTTCTCTATTTGTTCCCATTTTTTTTTGTGAACAGAAACACTTGATAAATGTCATTTAAGTGAAACAAGTGACATAAATTGTTGTGTGACTTGGTCCTAAGCTATATATAAAATTGAGGGCAATCCTCCACTTACAAGGCGTTTTTTGAGAGTGAGTTAGGCTCATTGGATTTCTACATGGTATCAGAGCGAGGTTTTTGTCTGATGTTAGATGTGTTGAATTTCATATCAATGATGGGCCCCTTGAAATCTGTTGCCAGTGGTTTGTCAAAGCCCACCTTGCTCGTGAGGGGTGTGTCGAATCCCTCATTGATGTTGGGCCACCCTGATATCCATTTGTAGTGGTTTGTCAAAGTCCACCTTGTGCGTGAGCAGGGTGCGTTGAATTCTACATAGCTTGTGTTACCTTATCCTGAACTATATATAAAGTCGAGGTTAATCCTCCTCTTATAAGGCGTTTTTGAGAGTGAGTTAGACCCATTGGATTCCTACATAAATCTTCTAAATCCTACAATTTTTGTTGAGCTTTTAACTAAAACATTGTTGAAGAAAAACTGAATTACTTATACATTCAACCTTCTGAATTACATATTCATATTCAAAGCACTTTCAACCCATTTTGCTCTTTGTTTTATAGGTTTTACCAAAAGAAGATACTGAGACCTTGCATTTGTGCAAGAACATGATGGAGAAAGGAGAGTGGCCACCCCTCGTGGTTGTCTTTGATCCGCTTGAAGGGTTTGTAACATTACACAAATCACTTCATTTTTTTTCCTCTCTGAATTTTTAAACAGAAATCTTACTCCAAGTCAAAATTTTATTTTTTAGATTCACAGTCGAGGCGGATAAATTCATAAGAGACTTAACAATTATTACAGAATATGTTGGAGATGTTGATTACTTGAAAAACCGTGAAAACGATGATGGAGATAGCATGATGACACTTATTTATGCGACCGATCCTTCAAAAAGCCTTGTCATTTGCCCTGACAAGCATAGCAACATTGCCCGATTCATCAATGGCATTAATAACCACACACCGTGAGTGTTTTTTTTTTCAATCCTTTTGAAGATCTTAATTTTGTGGGGTCCATTTTGTAATTATCTTTAGAAAGTGGGGTAGAATCTGCATATTTTTTTAACCTCCTGAAATGGTTATGATTTGCACATTACTCCTTAATGTTTTACCTTTTTTTCACCTTGCTCTCTAAAGTTTCAATTTTGTCAACAATTATCATCACATGTGATTTAGAAAATAATGGAAAAAGAAAATTACTAAATTGCACTTTACACCCTAGAGTCTGATTATGGTTGCACTTCGCACCTTTTTTTTGGTGACGAAATTGGCTGAAACGCTTCAATTGCACCCAGATGTATTTTTCTTGTCTTGATTTTTTTTTTTTTTTTTTATGTGGATGTTAACAATGGTTCAATTTTGATGCAGGAACGGGAGAAAGAAGCAAAATGTGAAATGTGTGAGATTCGATGTCAATGGTGAGAGTCGAGTTTTGCTTATTGCTAGCAGAGATATATCCAAGGGGGAAAGATTGTATTATGATTACAACGGGTATGAACACGAGTACCCAACCGAGCACTTTGTGTGAGACCTTTCAATTTTTTTCTGATTTTCTCCCAATTTTTTTTTTTTTTGTTAAGTAGCAGCATAAGAATGACTGCTTCTACTTGATCGGCTAACCGTATACCTCTGAAATCTAAGTCCAACCAATGTTAATCTTTTTTTTGATGTAATTGTTATTGTATTTGGATTTAATTTTTGAAAAGTTGATGTTGGATGTAATCATTGGAGTTTAATTCTTTTATTTATCGAAAGAATTTCATACAATTTTTGCAAAAGCGTTGGATTTTTTTTTTTTCTCGCAATTTTATCAAAAGCTGATGTTGGATTCTCTCTCTCTCTCCCGCACACATCTTCTATCTAATCCCCCAACCCTCTACTGGTAACACCAACCCCACCCCTTGCCAATAACACTATTAGCCTTTGCCCCTTGTCCATTGCCTGTCTCTTCTTCTTCTGTCTTTTCTATATATATATATTTCAAGTAGATATTTTACTGTATATATGTATTCTGTGGGATAAATTTTAACGATCTAAACGTGTTCATCCATATGAAATAAACAATTAGATTAATGCAGAAATAAAAACGAACGGATCGATGCGTACCTCTAGTCATTGCCATTCTCACTTTTTCAAGATTATGAGAAATATTAATTTTAGGTTATGACTCTTCTAAATCGCACCTAATTTCGGTTTGATGGTGTATTTGGTTTCTAAATCAGATTGTAGGTTTAGGGAATCAAAACCAAATCCACAACCCCTTTATATGGACTCTTCCCATGAAAGAGTCGGTTTTGGACATGTAGAAAAGTAGTAGGCAGTTATCTATCCATGAACTCACGTTTTTTGCAACTTACCAACAATTTATTGCACATGGCCAAGTATGGTTACTCTCTCTCTAGCCATACATGATCACTCTCCCTCTTTAATTAATGTTTATGCATGATCATCATGTTTTTATGGTGTTCATGGGTTATGGCCACGTTTTGTGACCTACCATAGACCCATGCAATCCATAACATTAGAGAGAAGTGGGTATGTGCAAGTGGTTCATGCAAGGGAATGTGGGTACCTATAATGATGGAAAAATGAACTATTTTCTTGAGGATTTTCAGGGAAAAAATCCAACATTCTCTCACTTGGTCCATATATAAATTCTATTATTTATCAGAGTAAGAAACGAAATACATGAATCATGGCGATAGGTCCTCTAAAACGAGTATTATCTTCCATGTATTACAATACACCTCGTTTCTCATTATAGGCCATATAACTTCAATGAATAAACCTTATGTTTATTCTAGGTTCCAACTTTAATGATGTTTCTTAAATAAATAAATGTGTACACAAGGAAAGTCAAATATGAGAAAACATTACAAATAGAGTTTCATAAAAATTCGTTCTTACAACGAAAATTACATAAAGGAACCAAGTCTCATCCTATCTACATGATCCTTAAATTTCAATGGTGGCATGCCTTTAGTTAAAGGATCAGAAATCATCAATTTAGTGCTAATGTGTTCAATGACCAATGTCTTATCTTTAACACGTTCTCTTATTGCTAGATACTTGATGTTGATGTGTTTGTTTCGACTATCACTTTTGTTGTTTTTAGCCATAAAAACAGCAGTTAAATTGTCACAATATATCTTCAGCGGCCTAGAAATTGAATCCATAATTCTAAGCCCAAAAATGAAACTCTTCATCCATACACCATGCAAGGTAGCCTCAAAACACGATATGAACTCAACTTCTATAGTGGAAGTGACAGTTAAAGTCTGCTTTGCACTTCTCCAAGATATAGCTCCACCAGCTAGTATGAAAACAAATCCTGAAGTTGATTTTTGCAAATCAATGCAGCCAACGTAGTCTGAATTAGATGTAGCCAATCACTTCCAAATTTTTAGTTTGTATGTACATAAGCATGTAGTCTTTTGTCCCTTGAAGGTCTCTCAATACTTTTTTTGTAGCTCTCCAATGGTCCATATCTGGATTTCTCTGATATCTTCCCAACATCTCAATAACAAATGCAATGTCAGGTCTAGTGCAAACCTGAGCATATATTAGGCTTCCAACCACAGAAGTATAATGAATGTTCTTTATTTGTTCCTGCACAAAATCGTTCTTTGGGCACTGGTTTAAATTGAACCTGTCACCCTTCACAATAGGAGCTATACTTGGTGAACAATCCTTCATCCGAAATCTTTCCAAAACTTTGTTGATATAGATCTCTTGAGACAGACCCAAAATCCCTCGAAATTTGTCTCTATATATCTTAATGCCAATGACATAAGACGCATCACCCATATCTTTCATATCAAAGTTTTCAGAGAGAAATTGTTTCACCTCATATAACAATCCCTTGTCATTGGTTACAAGTAAAATGTCATCCACATACAGAATAAGAAAACAAGTCTTACTATCACTGACCTTCTGGTATATACATTGATCCATAATGTTCTTCATAAATCCAAATGAAGAGATAACATCATGAAACTTTAAATATCATTGACGGGAAGTTTGTTTTAATCCATATATGAATTTCTTAAGCTTGCACACCAAATGCTCACCACCACTAGAGAAAAATCCTTCTGGTTGTTTCATATAAACTTCTTCCTCTAGATCTCCATTGAGAAAGGCCATTTTCAAATCCATTTGTTGCAACTCTAAGTCAAAATCTGCAACTAATGCAAGAATGATACGAAGAGAATCTTTCTTAGATATAGGAGAAAAAGTTTCCTTGTAATCGATTTCTTCATTTTGAGTAAATCCTTTAGCAACGAGTCTTGCTTTATATCTCTCAACGTTGTCCAATGAGTATTTTTTTGTTTTGAAGACCCATTTACATCCAATGGCTTTTGCACCATCAGGCAATTCAACGAGATCCTAGACTCAGTTTGATGCCATAGAATTCATCTCATCTTTCATAGCATCGTACCACAATTTTGATTCTTTGTAACTCACAGCTTGTGAAAACGTTTTAGAATCATTTTCAGCTCTAATGTTAAAGTCCAATTCTTGTAGATACACAACATAATCACTAGATATTGCTGATTTCCTCGTTCTAGTAGATCTCCTTAATGTTGTATCATTATCTTCTTGAGGAACTTGTTGTTCAACTGGTTGATCAACAATTTCTTATTGTTCCTCATCAACAACTTGATCTACTAGATCGTTATCAGCAGTTTGTGGATAATAGAATCTGTGTCACTTTGATCTTTCGGTATATCCAATAAAATACCCACTTAGAGTCCTTGGGTCCAGTTTATTCTCTTATGGGTTATAAACTCTTACTTTAGACAGACATCCCCAAATGCACATATGTCGCAAACTCGGTTTCTAACCTTTCCATAATTTAAATGGCGTCTTTGGGACAGCCTTGGTTGGAACTCGGTTTAATATATACACTACCGTTTTAAGAACTTCAGTCCACAATGATTCAGGAAGTTTAGAGTTACTGCACATACTTCTAACCATGTCCATTAAAGTTCATTTTTTTTTCCTGTCATTCCATTTTGGTCTGGGGAACCAGGCATGGTGTATTAGGCAACTATCCCATACCCTTGAAGAAACTTCGCAAATGGACCCAGTACTTGTCTATTCTCGGTATATCTACCATAATATTCTCCACCTCTATTTGTCCTCACAATCTTAATTTGCTTTTTGCATTACTTCTTTACTTCAGCCTTAAAATTTTTAAAAGCATCTAGTGCTTCGTTCTTGTTATGAAGCAAGTAGATATACATGTATCGTGAGTAATCATCTATGAAAGAGATGAAGTATTTCAGATCATGTATGTCCATATTTGGACAACAGATATCTGAATGTATGATTTCTAACATTTCTGTATTCCTCCTCGCACCTTTCTTGGACTTATTGGTCTACTTTCCCTTAATACAGTTCACGCAAGTCTCAAAATCAGTAAAATCTAAAATACGAAGTATTCCATCATTTACTAATCTCTTAATTCTCTATATGGAGATATGTCCCAATCTCCGGTGCCACAAACTAGAGGATTCTTCATTCATAACACATCGTTTTACACCAGCGTGAACATGTATAATATTATTAATGACATAATGTTGCAAATCAATAGAGAAAATACCATCAGACAATGTATCAGATCCAACAAGATTAGATTTATAAAATAAACTGAAAGATGTCTCATAAAAATTAAAAGAATAATCCAAAGGCATAAATTTTGAAACTGAAATCAAATTTCTAGAGAAACTTGGAATATAAAAAGTCTTTTCTAAATTTAAAATAAAGTCACTACTTAAAACTAAACTGCATGTTCCAACGGCCTCTATATGTGAACGCATTTTGTTTCCTGAATAAATGTACTGCTCACTTGGCATTGGCTTCCTTAGGTTTCATATACCCTACAAGGTAATTGAAACATGGATCGTAGAACCAGAATCAATCCACCATGTGTTATAAATAACATCAACCATATTAGATTCATAACAAACAAATGAGATTGATTTACTTTTCTTTTCAAGCCATTTCTAGAATTTAGTGCAATCCTTCTTCATGTGTCCTTTTTTCTTGCAAAAAAAAACTTGGATTCTTTCTTGATTTCACCTTGGGCAGTATTTTACCTTTCCCCATCTTTTTGGCTTGTTTCTGATTATTTCCTTCCGTTACTGTTAATGCACTCTCTCCTAATTCCATTGATAACCTTCCCTCCTACTAAACACACATGGTCAGAAGTTCATTAATTGACCACTTATCTTTATGTATGTTGTAGGATATCTTGAAGGATCCATATTGCTATGGAAGAGTGTTCAAAATATAGTGCATAAAGAAAGAGTTAGACATGTCAACCTCAAGTGTCTTCAATTGAGCCGCAATATCCCTCATCTGCATGTGATGTGCTCACGCACACCTTTCACAGTAGTGAGCCTCAGGGATGAAAACTTCATAATTAGGGTACTAGCAAGTGCCTTATCCAAAGACTCAAATTATTCATCAATAGCCTTTAGTAGTTCCTTGACCTTGTTATGCTGATCGACAAAACCACGAATACCAGTAGAGATCTTGGTCTTTATGAACATCACACTGAGGCGATTGGATTGCTCCCAACGTTCATAAAGAGCAATTTCATCTGGAGTACTAGTTGGGGGTAATGACTGGTTCGTCTTTCCTTATGGCATAACCAATATTTATCCACCCTAATTGAAGAAGAATTCTCTCATTCTAAACCTTATAGTTTTCACCCCTCAATTCGGGAATGTCACATTTCATATCAGAAAAATTCGCAGGTTACATGACTGCATAAAATTAAATATACATGCCTATAATTAAAATTGAGACTTATAAACTTATAACATATTTTACCAATGTAAATCATGATAAAAAATCTAAGAATCTAGTGACATAAAACTTGCCTGTGGGTTAAAATTCTAATTCAATTAGATTCAGTTATAACCTTATGATAAAACTATCAAATTATGCTCATTTCTTAATTCTTGTGGGTAAATTAAGAAATATAATTTGATATTTTATCCTAATTAATCATGCAAATATAATAAAAATTCATGTGGGATAAGATCTATTATATTACGCGTGATTAACCATAATTAATGTTATAATGTGATATTTAATACTTAATATATAATTTCAAGTAATTAAAGATGTTGTGGCTACTCTTTAATTAATTAAAAATCATATTGATAACTTAACATTAAATAATTCATAATAATCATAATGTGATCCTTAATACTGAATATATAATTCTAATTAACTAAAGATGTTGTAGCTACTCCTTAATTAATTAAAATTATATGAATCACTCAAAATTAAATAATTCATAATAATTGTAATGTGATCTTTAATACTTAATATATAATTCTAATTAACTAAAGAGTAGCTAAAGATGTTGTAGCTACTCTTTAGTTAATTAAAATTATATAGATCACTCAAAAATTAAATAATAATAGTCCATGCTATTACATAAACTATAAGCAATATAAATACAAATTGAACGTTACTGTACTAATATTATTCAGCTTAATATTCCATGTATAATAAAACAATAAATTATATACACAAAATAACATGATAAATAAGATAAGCATGCGGATGTCCAAAATTTAATTGCCTCGAGTGAATGTGCATTATTTAGCCTAATATTGTATGTAAAATAATTAAAAAATGTTATACATACAATAAACTACAATGAATAAGTGTCTGTAATGCACACTAACTTGCTATTAATAAATGAAAAATGTGATAAATTGTTGATAGGATACTTGAGTCATCTTGTTGGTTGTAAGACTTTGCCTATAACCCATAGCGCAGCGATTCGAACTTCGTTAGGCACAAAATTTATAGGGCCCTTTGTTATACCCCTTTTATTACCTTAAAAGAAAATGCAACAAAAACGTAAGGAGCAAAAGTCGACCCTTGGACCTCATGCGCCTAACTGTCCAAACCAAAAGAGAACATGTCATTGAATCAATACAATGAATGTTATGCATTATTGCAGATTTGCGTTTTAACTAAACTACAACATTATCCAGATTTGCAAACTTATCAAGACGACGTGGTTTCAGTCGTCTTCTACATGCATCCTTACCCTAGATCAGAAGCTACGAATAGACGATCAGAAGAACCTTATTTTAGGTTTTTCTAATCTTCTAAATATCATATAAAATTGATCACGAGTTCAAATTTCACGAAATTTATATCGTTGAACTCGTAATGAAATGTAGAATTTTTATGTGCAAAAATGCCCCAGAAATTTAAAGTTTTCGGAAAACCCAATTTTGGCCATTAATGAAAACTCATGAATCTAAATGAGAGAACAACAAGACAGGCAAAAATTGCTCTGATACTAACTGTGGGATAAATTTTAACGATCTAAATGTGCTCATGCATATGAAATAAGTAATTAGATCAATGCAAAAATAAAAACGAACGGATCGATACGTACCTCCAGCCATTGGCATTCTCACTAGCTTAAGATTACGAGAAATATTAATTTTGGATTAAGACTTTTCTAAACCTCACTCAATCTCGATTTGATGGTGTATTTGGTTTCTAAATGAGATTGTAGGCTTAGGTGGCGTTTGGTTAGTGTTTCCACTTTTCTGAACCCAATTGGAATGGGTTGGGTTGAGTTGAATTAGGTTGGGTTGAGAATTTTGGGAACAGAATTACGTTTGGTAACGACAATTTTTGTTTTGTGCTGAGAACAGAATGTGTTTGGTAACGATTTTATTCTAAAATTAATTTTATTTTTTTTTATTTTTTTATTTTTTGTTTGGTGGCGGCTGGACGACCGGCGGCGGCGGTGAGGTGGCCGGACGGCGGCCAGCGAAGGTGGCCGGCGACGATCGCCGGAGGTGGGCGGAGACGGCGGTCGGTCGTCGGACGGCGTTGGACGGCGGTGGGTGGTGGTGGTCGGCCGACAGATGAAGTCGGAAGTTGAGAACTTTGGATTGAGTTTTTTGGGCACAAAAAGAAACAACTTTTTTTTTTTGTTTTTGGTTTCTTTAGGATTTTGAGAATCAATTTCTATTATTTGGGTTGGGTTGGGTTGAGTTTTATGTTTGTCAAACGCGTTCCCAAAAATCAAACCCAAAATTTTTGGGTTGAGTTGGGTTGGGTTGGGAACACTAACCAAACAGGGCCTTAGGGAACCAAAACCAAATCCACAACTCCTTTATATAGACTCTTTCCATCAAAGAATCGGTTTTGGATGTGCAGAAAAGTAGTGGGCAATTACCTATCCATGAACCCACGTTGATTGCAATTTACCAACAATTTCTTGCACGTGGCCATGTATGGTTACTCTCTCTGTAGCCATGCATGATCACTCTCCCTCTTTAATTAATGTTTATGCATGATCATCTTGTTTTTATGGTGTTCATGGGTAATGGCCACGTTTTTTGACCTACCATAGACCCATGCAATCCATAACATTAGAGAGAAATAGGTATGTGCAAGTGGTTCATGCAAGGGAATGTGGGTACCTATAATGATGGAGGAATGAACCATTTTCTTGAGGATTTTTAGGGACAAAATCCAACATATTCCACTCTTAATTTATTCTCAATATTAACTAGACATCTGAATGGTAATGACCGTTTCATTCTATTATCATTGTAAATCTAATCTTATTATTATTCTATTCTATTGCAACATACCAAGTGCAGTATAAAAGTATATTCCAGCGTCTCAAGTGAGTGTGCATTTGTTTATAATAATTTAAAATTGTGTTAAAGCAGGTTTGAAGAGTTTTATTAGAATTAGAGCTACAAGTTAACCGAAGGCTTGTAATTTAGTGGTTATCTAATGTGCCTTCTTAGAGGGAGGTCTAGTGTTCAAAATCCCATTCCCACTATTTGTACAAAAAAAAAAAGGATTAGAGCTACAAGTTGCATTCTACGAGCATTGTAATGTAGATCATTGTTCACTCTTTCAACCATAATTAATGTTGATGTTTAAAATATACAATAAGACCAACTGCAATGAAAGTAGAGTTCCTAAACTTTTTAAACTTTCCAGTGATCAGTGATCATGTATGGAGCCAAAGTGGAGTTCAAACAAGAGAAGTATGCGTATTTGAAGTTCTTGGTTTGTGCTAACTTATTTTTTACCTTGAATCAAGAGCTCACGGACAAGAACCAGAAGAAATAGAACGACATTGTTTTAAGGGAAAACTCCTAGGTGCGAGTCTTGGCGGGTTAGAAAGGCCTACAATTTGATCTTTGGAGTTTCGGATTGGAATCTTCAATTATAATTTTGGGAGCCAATTGGAGGCAAGTGGGGGCATGAAAATAATGAAAAGAGGTGGTCATTCATTCATTCATTCCTTCATCCTCCACAAGATGGCTAAGGTTCCAAGTAGTGAGTAAGCACGACGGTTTCAAGGATTCAATTCAACAAAATGTTGCTTAAAGTCGTGATTCTCAGTTGATTTTCATTATCGAATTAGGAATGTGGTAGTGTATCTAGGATTTTATGCTGTGTTAGAAGTATATACACCATATATCCCACTTGTTATAAGTATGGACCCACACATATTTCTACATTGGTATGAGATTGTCCACTTTGAGCTTAAACCCTTACGGTTTTGTTTTTGGACTCTACCCAAAAGGCCTCATATCAATGGAGATATTATTCATACTTATAAACCCATGATTTTGCCCACTTCTAGCCAATGTGGGACTTTAGTCAAACACCTAACAATTCTCCCCTCGAACAAAGGACTACAGAGCCTCCCCTCAAATGATCATCCATCTGTCCACTCTCTATTGAGATCAACTACTCATCTTTACTGCGTTTGAGCACACCCCTTATGTGAAGCACTTGAGGACCGCCTACCTCGAGATCTTGTTCAACTTCTCGCCACTGCATTGGAGCACATGCCTTACGTAGAGCACCAGAGTACCGTTTACCTCGAGAATTCGCTCTGTCCAGGTCAATTTCTATTCACCGTGTTGGGGTCAACACACATCCATGAAGCATTTGAAGCACACCGCTTGTCCAATACAGCTCATCCATGGATCCCATTGCAAGCTAACCAGGCCCACCACCTTTGTTCGATATTCTGAGCAAATCATCCACATGACTAAGTTAGGGGCGTTACTCTAATATCACTTGTTGGAACTATGTACACCACATATCCCACTTATTATAAGTATGAACCCATATATATCTCCACATTGGTATGATATTGTCTACTTTGGGCCAAAACCCTCATTGTTTTTTTTTTGGACTCTACCCAAAAGGTCTCATACCAATGGAGATACTGTCAATACTTATAAACCCATGGATCCTCCCCATTTCTAACCGATGTGTGATTTTGGTTGTACACCTAACATATTGTTATTTGTTTTTATTTTAATTTTAAATTTGAGTAAGCAATTGTTTGATATCGAATCTTGTTTTTATTTACATGTTTTACTGCTATTTAGTTTTTATTTACATGTTTCTGTAGAAATTCTGAGTGTTAACTTGATTGTTTACATAACGTTTGATTTTATACTAGTGGTCTAGATTGAACAGTCATATAATAATTTTCATTGGGATTGATTATTGAATCGGATGGTTTATGTCTAGATTTTAATTAACCCCATATTAAACTTAGAAATTGAATACCGAAAATAAATCATTCTGATAAAATAATCAATCTATCTTTCTAAGTGATTCTAGTTTGTAGTCTCGTTTTTTTATAGATTTGAACAATATAATTCTTGAAATACATGAACCATAATCCCTGTCCTAATTCCATTTTCATTAATTTATTTAATCATTTAATTTTGTGTAATTAGATCGTTAAACAATAATCCAATTTCTTTTCATAATATGAAAAAAAATTGAAATTAGCAATTACAATCTAATTCTTGTGTTTTGACATCCTACTTGAACGTTATCTACTTCAATAACACAATACTTAGGGTTTGTTTGATAACACATTAAGTACTTAAAATTGAATGCATCAAGTATTTATCAAATTAAATGTATTTGATAATAAAATGTAACAATCACATAAATATATGTATCACTTGATGTGTCTCATTTATATTTTTAACACTTACTGCTTAAAATCGTCAAACATCTATCTATCAAAACCCCAATTAGACATCTTGGGAAAAAAATTATATGAGAACAATTATAGAGAGAGAAAATATTAAATTGAGAAAAGAGAAAGAAATTTGCACATAGAGATTGTTTTAAAAAGAGAAGTGTGTAAAGATTATTTTAGACATTAAAAAGAGAAGTGTGTAAAGATTATTTTAGACACAAAAAATTGTACGTAGATATTTTTTTTGAGCTTAGAGATATTACAAAAGTTAGTACTTAATACAGTTAACACTTCATAAATTCAAAACTTCTAGTTTTAATGTTTAAAATTCAACACTTAAATTTTTTTAGCATTTAAAATAAGCTTTATCAAACAATTCTTAGATATATGAGATTGGATAAAAAAAACTTGAAAGGAAGTTTCTCAAATCCAAAATTTTATCTATTCATAGCCACTATTTGGGAAGTTTGAAAAGATAGAAACAAAGAGGTCATCGAATGTATTTGTAATTCCCCTTTTTCCACGGTATTTAGAATTGCAAATTATAATCGTGACCTCTCCAAATCTTTTTTGGAACCAAACTTCCTAAATGGTTTGACTTGTCTGAGACTTTTGGTCTTCTCATTTGGCAGGTTTTCTAAAGCTTAATACGGATAGGAGTGCTAAAGGTAACCTTGGCAATGGTGGTTTCGGTGGCTTGCTAAGGGGCAACCTAAGCTTCTGGAAAATGGAGTATTATGGATGTTTGGAAAACTGCACAATGCTTGAAGTGGAACTCAAAAGCCTGTTTACGGGGATCAAGATTGTGGCTAATAGAGATTATCTAAGAGTTAAGATGGAAACGGATTCGGCCGATGCTGTCACGCTCACCCAAAACCCTTGCCTAGAAGAGCATGGATATAGGATTTAATTGAAGTGTGCAAGAGATTCCTCGTGTTAGAACAATTATACACTACAGCTTGCGCCAAGGGATAGAAACCGATGTGCAACCATCCTGGTTAAGAGAGGTGCGGATGGTGAATAATTGTATCCTAAAGTTTCTTGAAACTCCAACTACGGACATGGATGACATCTTATTTGAGGAGATGGACAAAATGACCTTTGATATGTCCCCGGAGTGACTGATTGTTGTTTGTTTGTTTTTGTTTTTGAACTACCCAAAAAAAAAGTAGGTATATAATATTTGAGCGATCATTTTCATGTTTGTGTCATTCTCTTTTTTTTTTTTTCTTTCTCTATTTTCTCTACTATGATATTTTTTGTATTTCTTTTTCTCTTTCTTTTCAAAAGAAATTAAATAATACTCAAGTAATTTAGTAAACCATTTTGCTTATCATCATTTCAATACTATTTTATTCTCTCTTTCCCTTTCAAAGGGAGTGGCGAGAAGCTCCCCCCTTATTACCAATTCGAATTTTTGTGCAAAATACCCTCCTAATATGCTCAATGTTATGCGTCGTTCCACCAGGTCTGCTAGACTTAAAAGGTCCAAAGGGAGAACTTGGGCCAAATAAATATGTCCACCATGGAGGAGATCCATCATTCTCATGTCACTAACCAGGCCCAACAAGTACCGACCATGCCATTTGTCACGGTTTAAGTTTGTCCAGTGTTTGTTCTTGCATATGTCCACTTACCCATGATTTATTTCTTTTGGTTTCTAGACAAGTTTAACTTCGTTTAGTTTCTTTTCATTATTTCTTGTAAATAGATCTCATTATGTTTCCTCGAGCCTAATGATATTTATTCGTGTCATTTTTATTTTTTTTGTTTAAAGTACCATGTGGGAAAACATATTATTGTAAACCTTTCACTCCTTGTAACTTTCGACATTAATACATTTGTCGGTGTTGTTGTAATTGTATTCTCACTACGTTGTTTGCATGTACTGTTATGGTGAACTTTGCTGCTATTAAAACTGTTGTTTTCAATGTTCTAGATCATGTCATTTCCAGGTTTGCTATTAGACCGAACCTCTAGTTAGCGCCGCATGTTCGTTTTCCAGCCTCAAACTTTCGGCCCGTGACACCACTCACGACGACACGACGACACAACGAAAATCAGTTATGACCACGAAGTCAAATGGGTTAATTAGTGGACAATTTGTCGTGGACCACTAGGTACCCACTTCTCCTTATGGAAAAACTCAAATATAATTCAAATATGATTTAACCTCAATACCATTTACATTCATTCTTATGCTATCTCCACAAATATTGACTTATTCTCACATCAAAGAGTCTTAGACGATATCACATCAATGTCCCTTAAGCTTTTCGATTGTTGCAGGTTAGTATATTGATCTGGTTGGTTCTTGTTCTCTGTAGAGGAGACTTTTTTGGTTAGGTCAGTCATTAAAACATCAGTACCAAGTCTGATGAGTTGGTTATGAATAAATGGGTAAAATTTGTCCCATACAAGTACAGAACCTTAAAAAGCAATTTCAGGAATAACCTATCCATGTCTGTCAATTTTCACTGTACTCCACTACAACAAACTTACCTAACAAAAGTTAAGGGACTGTTTCATAGAAATTTACCACAACATACATATGATTTGTTTTTCTTTTTATGAGGAAACATAGGACCACCCTATTGATCAGAAGAAAAACCCCCAGATAGCACAGGGATAGGGGCGGGGTGGTCCTGATTTTGAGGGGGTGGGGGTACCCTTTGAATTTTAATGATCAAACAAACTGCACTCAGTGCACTGGCATGCATGCATGGCTTTTTAAAACACACTTAAGCACACAGTGGAGGTAATCAGATGTTACCCCCACTAACAGTTGTCGCCATTTACTGTGTTATCTGAACCGTTGATTTGGATCAGATTGTGGCCCCATAGATGGTGGTCCTAAAAAAGGTTAAGGTCTCTTGGGTCAGCTATTTGATTTGTAAAATTTCATATATATATATATATATATATTTTTTTTTTTTTAAAAAAAAAAAATTATAAATTTATTCTCAAATTAAATATGAGATTTTTATTATTTAATCCTTATTAGAGAGATCATTTAGAAAAAAAAAATATCTTCAATTGTTCACTTAGAACTCAGACCTTCCCGTAAAAAGAGTTTAGTTTACAGTCCTCCGGTGATCCAAGGAGAGCTGCGATGGACGATAATATCCTTGCAACCCCCGACGAGCTAGCTGGACAAATGGAAACGGTTATGATAAGCGACAAAATAGGGATTTTCGGCTGATTCAATATATGCATATGACATTCCTTACACAGGGCGGGGATTTTAAAAAAGATTCCATTCAAATTGTAGGCGTTGCAGAGTTGGTACGAGAAGAAGAACCTGGGATGATGGCGATGACGGCTATACTCGGTGACGGCAATCAAAGAGGTTTTTAAGACGAAGCAAGATCAGGTTGGTCGATTATATTCAATGAAAAGTTATTTAATCGCGTTTAATCTCGTTTTTCAATATTGCTATAATATTTTCAACTCTGGGTATTTTGAGTTTTTCGTGATGAATGAATCCCCTATTTGGGGGGGGGGGGGGGGGGAGATGATAGCAGTTTGTTAATGTTAACATGTGCATTTAAACGTGTATGATGAATGCAAAAAAGAATGTGAATATAAACAAAAGACCATTTCAGATTTTTTATTAATTCTTTTCAGAGTTTAACATGTATGGGAGGCGATTTTTGAAGAGCTAACATGGTTTTGTTTTCGTTCATCAACGTTTTCATGCGTATGTCGTGAAAATAGGCACAATAGTAGGGATGGGTGTGAGAGGAAGGTGTTAATGTTAACACATGTGTTTTGAAATGGGAGGGGGAGGGCTTTTTTTTTATTTTTTTTTATTTTAATGTGTGTACATGTTAACGTTAACGCACATTTTTTATTTTTGAAAAGTGAGATGATCCAAGGCACACAGGGTTTAATGTTAACACAATTGTTTTTTACGATAACGTTAACACACACATGGTTTGTTTTTTGCCTGGGGGAGGGGTATGCAGTGATGATAGTTTCATTATTTTTTTAACAACCGTTTTAACGTTAACGTTAATGCACCCACTTTTTGGTTTTGTAGAACACATAAACATTAACACAGAGCTAATACATATTGACATTTTTAACATTAACATAGACACTCGAAGTTTTTAAACTATTTTATTCGTACATCTGGATGCATTCTATCGTGTTTACAGATTTACTTGGGGGCAATGGCGACACACATAATTTTGATGTGCAAGTTTGATGGTTACTCGTTGGGCATTAAAGTTGACGACGATTTCACGCATGAGTTGTTAATTCAAAATCTTTTGTCGAGGTGGGACGTGTTGAGGGACGATTCTTTCGAGATTTATTATTCCATCCTAGGGCATGACAAGTGCCTAATAATGTGCCAGAATGACAGAGAGGTGATGGTTAGTATTGCACGCGCAATGAAACTTGAATATGTCGATTTCGAGATAAAGATGTGCAGCAGCGAGAGTGGATCAAGTGGCAGTCGACACAGGATGCTTATCGAATATCTAAGGGGACGGGGTGGCGCAGGCGACATGAATGGGGAGGACGAATTGTTATCGTTTTTTTGCCCATTGCCTAAAAATGTATTACTATCCGATCACTAGGCTGGAGGACTTAAAGAAGCCGGATAGATTTTTAAGGGTGGACAATCGGAATTTAGAGAAGCACTAAGGAAATACGCTGTACAAATGAGGTTCACATTTCAGTTCATAATGAATGACAAGAAGAGAGTGATAGCTGAATATTCATTCAAGGAAGAAAGAGGGTGCGAATGGAGAGTGTACGGTAGATTATATGAAAGTAATGGATTTTTTATATTTGGGAGTTTTTGAGAAATCATTGTTGTGGCGCTACTTATAGGACAACGAGAAACGAGAAGGTAAATTCTAGTGTTGTTAAGTCATGCCTCTTAGACTCAGTTCAGAATGCTCCGTCGATACGACCAATTAATGTTCTTCACACTTTTAAGAATGACTACGGGATTGAGATCCCATACCACATTGCATGGAGCGGCATAGAGAAAGCCCGAGATGATTTGTATGGTGATCACAAGTCGCCTTACGATCAATTGCGTTGGTATTTGGATGCATGCATACAGATGAACCTAGGCAGCCATTTGGTGTTGGATTATGACAAAGAAATAGGTCATTTCAAGAGATTGTTTGTATTATTCTATGTGACTGCGCACGGCTTCAAATATTGCAGGCCGATGTTGTTCCTTGATGGGACATTTCTTGGGGGTAGGTATAAGGGGTGTTTGTTAGGGCTCAGCGCAAAGGATGGAAACAACGGTAATTTGTCAGCTTGTTTACGTTATGTAACTACTTAAATTATTTGGTTAACATTAAAGAACCCCCAAAAAACATTTTAATTTTGAACTACTTGTCTCAATCCTTGTTACATCAATCCTATAACGTTAACGTTAACGTATTTAAATGCATTTAACTTTTTTTTAGTTTTACATTTAACTGCTTTTTGAGGGTTTTGATGAGACAAACAATTCATTTGGGGGGTGGGGGTGGGGGGAGGTGGAGACATAGAAAGTTAACGTTAACGCATTTTAAATGTTTGTGTCACCCTTTTTTTTTTCTCGCACACTGACCTATTTTTTTAATAACTGCATAGGTCTGTTTCTAGTGGCTTCACAGTTGTTGGTGCGAACAACGACGTCAACTAGTACTGGTTCATGACCAATTTAGTAAAAATTATAGTGAATGAACATGTGTTAACATTTATTTTCGATCAACACAATGACATCCTTGAAGGCGTTCGGAGGATGTTTCCTGATTGCTTCCACTCATATTGTTTGAACCACCTGAAGAACAACTTGAGGGACAAATTAGTAGGATTCAAATAGGCGTTCAAGGAGAAGCTCGTGTATAAATATTCGATGATGGCATATGCGACGACGCTTGACAAATACTACCAGTTAAGGGAATAATTAAGAGCAAAAGACATGGGACGAATAGAGAATTTCCTAGAGGATGTGTCGCCCGACAACTTCTACAACATGTTTTTCAAAGGCAAAAGATATGGGGAGATGTCGTCCAACTTAGCGGAGTCATTCGACGCATGGATTCGTGACTGGTGGTGCTTAAATACGTCGCTATTTTCACCGCAATATACGGGTCAAGTTTTAATAAAGATGGGGAAAGTAGGGGTGTCGTGTTTACAGGGATTGGTTGAGATTATTATCGAGTACCGTGTTTATCATGACCTAACTTTATCTAGGCGGTAAAAAATATAATTTATAATTAATAAAAACTAATACTAAAATACTAATTTATCTAACTATACTATAAATATTATAGTGAGATTGTTTTGAGAGAAAATATTGTCTAGGGATTAACTTCGTTTACAAATACGTGTTCGATCTCGTTTTAGTTTACGTTAACGGCGTTCGACTTATCCGATAATCTCAGTTTGTAAACTTACTCGTCACCTCTCTTGAGTGTAAGACGAGGGAATACGCGACTTCGCGTTAACGAAGAAGTCACCCTCAACGTTTTATTGACCCTAGGTCACGTGAGTCTTGCTCCAATGTCATTGATTGCACACTTTCTAAATCCCTCTCGGGTTATTGGATCGTCGCGTTGTGTTTAACCTAATCCAAATCCGGGGTTACCTCTCCTGAGTGTCAAACCCCGTATTCTCTATATATCATTTTAAGCTTATAAACAATACAAAAACGATAAACACAATGAAACATCGAAGAACAACCGCTAACGAAACACAAACTCAAACAAATCACATTTTCATAAATATATTATTAATCCCTAAATAATTCATGTTTAGCCAATGGTCATAATTATATATACAATGTAAAATGAGTTAAACATGCTCAAACAATATTCCTAAGTTAAGAGATGAAGAAAGAAATGAGAGAAACTAGCCATGGTTAGAAGATTTGTCGCTAAGAACGTTCCAAGATCGCTTCTCCTTTTTTGTTTTGTGTTCTTCTCCTTAGGATTTGCTTGAGCTCCCCAAAATCCTCTCAAAATATGCCTCTAATATAGTAGAAAGTCTAATGCCCGAAAATGAGAGAGGAAGAAGGATTAAATAGAACAAAATATCCTAAAATATCTAAATAATATCTAAATCTGGCATAGAGTGACCGCCTCAGCGGTGGTGGGTATGTCGGTTTGATTTGCGCCGCAGCAGTGGAGGAAGCGATGGATTTAGGAACATTTCTGCAGTTTCACCGCCTAGGCGGTGAGCTTCCAACACATTTAGGCGCCTTTCTGCATATTCACCGCCTAGGCGGTGGGCTATTGTTCTGAATATTGCCTCCGTGCATGTTTTCCCACAATTCTTAATCCGATTTCATCGTTATTGATCAATTTTCATACATTTTCACCTTAAACACTTGATTTATACAAAAACACATAAAAACATATTACAATGTAATAAACGTACTCGAAAACTAAGAATATTCAGTTTGGAAATAGATAGGTAATTTACACCTATCAATTACTCGCATATGCCTATCATATTGTAGTCAACAAGATTAGGTGCAAACTAATAAACCAATTATCAGTCAAAAGCACCGAATCATTATCGATGACGGGTTTCCTATACCCAGTACGGGATCAGATGCTTGCGCGGATAATTAGCGATGAACGGACGTGGAAAGTTGTCAAGTGCGGTAAGAGCTTATACGAAGTGCACTCGAACCCATCCATGTTCGTTGACGTGGAGAAAAAAACGTGTTCCTATTTTAGCTGGCAGGAGAACGGATTCCCGTGTGTTCATACTTGCGCGATGATACAAAAAAGCGTCCAAAACATATATTCCTTCATTGATCCGTTCTTCTCGGTGGAAAATTACAGAATAACCTATTTGGAAGGTATATACGACGTGCCCACGATCGAGAAGCCTGAATGGAATGCATCGAAAGTTATAATCATACCTCTGATCACAAAAAAATAACCTGGTCGCCCGCAAACGCATCCCATCAAGAGATGAGATCGGAGAAATAAGATACAGTAGATGCAAAATATATGAGCATCACAATAGGAAGACATGAACTGTTGCAATTTAAAGCAGTGATCAACATTTTTCTATATAGTGGATGCATTCACTTCGTGTGTTCGATATTCATGGGGACCTCAATTTTTATGGTGATGATTTTTTTATATGAAGTTTTGTTGTTGATTAAGCTTTTTTTGGTAAGCAAGATGAGCAAAGTAAAAATGATTTTTTTTTGCGCAACAGTTGGAATGTGTAAAATATAGGATGCATGTAAACGTTAACAAAATCAATGTGTTAACGACCCACGCAACCATTACATGAACATTAAAGCAAACCAGACATATCCACACAAAACAAATGTGATGTTAAAGCTAACTTTTGTAAGCCCATTCATTGCCACAAACAATTCAAGTTAACATCAATATCAAACCCAAAAAGAAAACATAATTAAAAGCAAATGAATATTGGTTTCAATTACAAGGGGCCCACATATACATCAATGTTAAATAACCCAAAAAAACACATGCTAATACTCAGCAACACGCCAATAAACATGTTTTTAAATGTACAACATATTGAGTTAATGTTAACGTAAAAATCTCATTCGCACAAAACGCATCTCCCAGTCATTTCTTCAACCCAATCAAAACGCAATAACGACAATGCACAAAAAACACACCCCATTTTTGTTGGTGTTAGGGCGAAGACAGAGTTTTTTATCACAAAAAAAATAAAAAATAAAATAAAATAAAATTGATATCTGAGACCCACATCTTACTAGTTGTCATTGACCGAGGATTCACTCCGGGCAGGCTGGGGATTAGCTGGTACAATCTCTTGACAAAGCATTTCTACTTCGTGCTCGAGAGCTGCCACTCGTTCCCGCAGCCAGGCTTTTTCCTTCTTTAGAAACAAGTTCTCTTCGTTGGTACTAGAGAACGCCCACCAGGTGTTCCCTATTCGACGTCTCATGTCATAAACCAAGCTGCATAGATGATTAATCTATTCCTCCCACTTTCAGACATCTTCTTAGAAGTTATTGAAGTCGCTGCTTAATATTTGTTTTCCCTACACACCATGTATTTGCATGCAAATGCTAAACAAATGATAAGCACGGTAAATCACCAAATAATCATTATGAATAGGAGGATGATGATGTCGATCATGTCATAGGTATTATTACAAGTCATAAATAACCCACTGCCCATGCGGCATACCTGATAAAAAAAAGGTAACATCAGTGCAAAAACGTCGGCTGAATTCCATTTTTTTTTATGTGAAATTACATTTTTAACCATATTTTTTGCTTTTTTTGAAAAATAATAAATTAAAGTTAAAGTTAACATTAATGTATCAAATAAACAGCGAGTTAGCATTAATTTTTTTTGAATGAGTGAATGTTAAAGCGTTGCTCATTTACATTAACATTAACGCAATAAGTTAATGACAAAGCATTACGTTTACATTTAACGTTTACGCAGTTTTAGATGTCATGACATTAATGTTAACGCCTCACACATCAAATCTAAAAAATATTCATTGTTGCTGCCTTTTTTTTTGGTGTTAAGTGAATGTTAAAACATTAGTCTCTATATTAACGTTAACGCAATAAGCGAACGTTAAGGAATTACATTTTCACGTTAACGTTAACGCAATACACACGTCAATATGTTAACGTGTTCCAGAATATCATCAATCAACAAACATCAATGATATACATTCATTAGCATTCAAAAAATGAATAAAGTAAAAAACTATATACAATTCAGATTGTTCTTGTTTTATGAATCAACATTTTTTTAGGACATGATGTGTCTGCATCGGGTTATTTTTTTTAATATTATCGTATCTAGGAGGGACCCATCTATAGTGCGAATGGTTCAATAAAACATGTATTGCGGCTTTCTAGACACCTCGTACTTCTATCACTGACATTTTTTTCGCAACCAACTCGTTCTGAGTGTATTGTTTCATGATGTAAAAAACAAAAACGCCGCAATTGGTCCTGCACACGAGGGTAAACAGATGAGAGTCATATATTTTCCCCGACATACAATTTTGCACGAGTTTTGGATGGGATCACTTACGCGCCCCTTTGCTGCGGGGAATCGGGACATTGTTTGATATGCGCTTTGCCCCAATCGGCCCGTATGCACTGGTTGATATGTCACTCAATAAATTAGTTTAGAATTTAGGTTAGACAAATAAAACACAGCGTTGTTCCAGACAATCAAATAATATATGCTAAATTCCATACTACTACATTTGCTTCGTTATAATAATAATCAACGGTGTTCTTCCTTGGATAGATGCAATTGTAGAACGTCTATTTTTTTGCAGGTATGTCCAGCATCATCACAGTCTAGTGATTTGGCATTGCATGCTGTCCGTGAGTGTTCATTGGGAAGATAATGAACCGATTTTGCTAGGTAAACACATTGTCAACCGTGTTGTAGACCTCATTCAGGAGTTTCTCGTTATTATCTCTTATCATATTTTATCATGTTTTGCATTTTTACATGTAATGGCCCAATTTTTCAAGGCCGTCACGCGATTTCTCCTTTTAGAGAATTAACACTAAAGTTGAATAACTAATATCTTATTCTATAAAAATCATTTATTTAAGAATCATAATATTTGATATTAAAAATTGGTAAAATGTACATTGGGTTTGCCCGTATTCAAAGACACATATATCTAAAGCCATGCAAAAAACACAAAACGAAACTCTGGAGAGGAAAAAAGAAAATCACTATTCACCATGTGTTTCCATAAAACAAACACGTATCTGTTTGGAAACATTAGTATACTATATGCAATTTGTGTAGTCGAAGCAAAGTGGATCTTAATTAGGGCTAAAAAGCATATAGAACCAACAAACAACAACTTACGGTTGTGTTACGGCAGCGTGGTCGCGAAAATCTAAAACTCATATTGGCGCTAAATCAAACGAATTATAGATTAAGAACTGTAAAAAGACTTACCACTATCTCGCTGTTTGCCAGTGGATCTTCGAACGTTACTTGGGAAGGAATGTCAGGTAACTCAAAATCGATCTCCTTGTGCAAGTAGATTGGAATGGAGATTGTCATATATATAGACCCATTCTCTTTGGCCGCCATACCTGAATGTTTGGGGTGTGGCGTTCAATTGTCCAAAGCACGAAACTGGCGGCGTAGGGTGACGTTTCACACAAGGTCATGAATGTTCATTCTGACTCTTCGCTTATTGACTCACAAAATGATGATTGGATCTTGTCACCCATTTGAGCCCTAAAATCTATACAAAATGTAAGGGGATGACAATTTTTTTGAGATGGAATAATGAGAAACACATGGGCAAAATAAATCGAAATTAGTCACTAAAACTATGTAAAACGATTATCGCGCAGATTATATTTGCAACCCAACGGGGGGTGTCAGGGGATTAGGTTTCTAAACGTTCATAATTGTGTGGACGTTCAGAAAATACTGGGGTTAAAACATAATGAAATCCAATGTTTGTACCTATTTGATACAAAGTAATTATGAGGGGGGTAAGTGCAAAAATGTGGTGTTCATAGGTTGAGTGAATATTCATGATAGTTTCCTTTTTTTGCTGATGTCAAATGTACCTATTTTTGTTTTCATATTTATTTTTCATTGGGGCTCATGAATATTTAAAATCTAATGCCATGTCTTGTCATTCTTTTTCTTTGTCACCAAAACCCATTGATCATCTCATTGGCTACTGGGAGAAAGGAACCCCTTTAAGATAACTGATGCTAATTATGTAATCAAAACATCCCCCGCCATTAGAAGACATAAAAAACTACTGCATAAAATTTTGGTGCACTATCTAAAAAGGATCTATGTAACAAAAAATCAAGGTTAAATGAACTGTCTGAGAAATTATCTAGGTAACAATAAAAACGAATCAAATTGATGCACTATCTCAAAAATGCTCCAATCGTCTGTAAAATGAATAATGAAACAAAATAACCAGAGATGCTAAATTGGGTCTATGCACGTCTTCCCGTTTTGAGGCCTAATCTTTTTACAACGACCACAATGAATCTCGGTGATCTCGCCCTTGGACAGTATACATTTCTTATTGGGACGTCCAAGTTGCTTTTTGGTAATTGTTGGGATGATCATAGCTTCGTTTTCTTTCCACACCAGCCTCTCAAGTATCGGGACGCCAAAAATTCCTTCCAAGTATGTTTGTCTGTAGTAATCCACGAAGAAGTAAACCTCAATGAATGTATGCATGTTCTGGCCGCTCTTCAAAATAGCTGCACACACATGTACGCAAGGGAAGCCATTGACCTGCCAGTTCAAACATGTGTATGATATATTGTTCAAGTTAACCAACATAGACGGGTGTGATAGAACTTCGTAAACGTTATTCCCACATTCAATAACCATCCAAATTTGTCCTAAGCTAATATTTTGTGCAATCATTTCATCGCGGCATAACAAAATAACTCCTATCATCGTCAACGACTCAGCGCGTCTAGCAAACATTTGTTCCATTAACTTACATCTGATTTTGTCAACCATCGTTATAACTTTTAGGTGTCGCAGATCGCAAATCCATGCACTGAATGATTCCGCAAAGTTTGATGATATTTTGCCGTACCGTTTACCTCGAAAGAACAGGTTACAAAATCTATCCAATGGGATGTCGTGTAAGAAATTTTTAACTCGACCTCTACCCTCGACCTTCAGGTCATCAAGCATTTCGTTGCATTTGTCAATTGTCATCGCATATGCCATTTTTGTAAATTTGAAGACTAAGCTCTCTTTAAATCCCTGCTTGATTCCGGTCAGCTTGTCCTTCAGGTGATTGAGACAGAATGCGTGAAAATAATTTGAGAACATTCTCTGCACGACCACAAACGCAATTGGGAACATTCCTATTAGTAAGAACAAAGCGTCAAAACTGATGTCTTAGACTGTCGTAAAAAATTACAGAAAACAAACATATATACTTTTAACATTGCTTTATCATAATATTACCATTCGCTCCGTCTTTTGCATTCGTTGCCAACAGACATCCCTTGTAATAACCGCATAGAAAGGTCCCACCCAGAAAAACCATGGGGTGGCAATAATTAAAGCCTTTTATGCTAGAGTTAAATGCAATAAAAATTCTCTTAAAATGACTCATTTCTTTGTCATATTCTAGAACAAAATGACTCCCTGAGTTTGTTCACATATAAGCATCGACGTACTATCGGAGTTGGTCGTATGAAGATTTGTAATCGCCATATAACTCATCCCGGGCTTTGTCAACGCCATTCCACGCAATGTGGTATAGAATATCAATTCCTTAATCCTTTTTGAACGTGTGAACGACATCGATGGGGCGAACATCAGGCGTGTTTCTCACCAAATCAACCAAGCAAGACTTCACCACATTCGAATTCATGTTTGCGTTTCGGGTCGTCATATAGGCAGCCCCACATGAGTGTATATTGTGGAACTCCCAGATGTAGAAAAATCCATTGCTCTCATCCACCCTCCTGTGTACTTTCCATTCACAGCCTATTTCTTCCTTTTGTGAACATTCTGCTGTTATCCTCTTTTTATTGTTCTTCTTGAACTTGAAGGTAAAACCTCCTTGAACGACAAACTTTGTAAGAATTTACCTAAGCTCCGGTACCCCGCCCCTAAAAATTTGTCCCACCTCTTTGATGCATTCACCCCATCGATTCGTTAACAATGCTTTTTGTGACAATGAGCAAAAAATAGGCAATAAATCATCATCTCTGGATTCGTCTGCCCCATTGCCCCAACACTTTGAAGGCTCAATCATCATTAGGGGTGCATTGTCCCCCAATCCACTCTCGCTACCACACACTTTGATGTTGACACAGATATATTCGAACTTCAAAATACAAGAAATGCTATAGATAATTTCAAAGTTGGCTTGGGAGGACAGTATACACTTGTCGTGTCCGGGGATGGAGTTGTATAGCTCAAAGGCGTCACGCCGCAGTATCTCCCACCTTGCTATTATTTTTTGAACCAACGTGTCAAACGTGAGATGATCCACGACCTTTACTCCGTATGAATACCCATCAAACTTGCACATCAGCACTAATTCGTATCTAGTATCCATTCCGTTTGTTATCTGCCCATTTACAAATTAAGGCTTACAAAAACATAGTAGTGTGCGCAAAACATTCGATCTATGCTACCATTTAATATGCAATTTAGAGTTTCTCTATTCGTTTTCAAACACAACAGTTTTGAAAAAATGTTGAAAAAAAAAATGCCAACCAACGCATAAAAGAATGTGTGCAAAAATCTTGAATGTTCAAACAAAATACCAGATTGTGCTTTAAAAACATAGTAATTTGTGAAAACATTCACTCCGTGCTAAAAACATGTAAACATATCATTAAAAATTGTTTCTCTGTTCGTTCCAGCACAAAAATATTTTTTGAACGTTTACAAAAATCAGCGAACATTATAACATTTCATATCATATGTCCATCTTGTGAATGTTCTTGTGTGTAAGCAGATATAACATTTTCATATCATTTTGATTGTTCTCAAGACTCCCAAACATTCTCACACACTGTGTATTTATGTGACTTTTGTTCAATCGTAAAAATTATGGAATTGAGCAAATAAAACGAACTGTTTTTGCAGATTGAACATTGATTTTTGCAATAATATCAAACGGATAAACTTTTCCAATTGAAAATAACATAATATACTCACCACACCACATGAGGTCTTGCCACGTATCAATATAGAAAATCGACCTCGAAAGATCAGAACAATCGCGACTGCAATCCAATGTTCCTCCTATTCTCTCTATTGCATTCGAAATTTGTTTGAGTCATCTCTTCATTTACCAAAAATCACTATATTAGTGATAAATAATTTATAAAATTCATTTAAATAAATTAAAAAATAGAGAAATTAATATGGTTTATATATACATTATTTTACTTAGTTATATTTTTTTATACTTCATATAAGATTTTATTTAGTAATAATTTCATTCAGATTAGAAATTAATGGGTTTGTAGATTTTCTAATTGTTATTTTTAACTCTTATTCTTTTTTTTTTCCCTCTCATTTTTTAAGCTCAATTTGTATATGAAATTGATTGCATAAAAAAAAATTATTTTTTAATTACTTCTATCAACACTTATATGAGAAAAAAAGAAAATACAAATTTGGAAAAATATATTTTTTTTTAATAAAAATTTTAGTATGTGAGTCATTATAGTTTTTTTTGTTATTTGTTGTAAAAAAAAATAGTTTTATTTAAATGGGATATCTCACCATTTCAAATATATAAAAGAAAAATAAATTAAAAAACATTAAACCCATTGTGATAATAATAAATGACAATTAAATTCATTAATGATAAATAATATTTAGAATTCATTTAAATAAAAAAATATTAAAAAGAGGAAAAATAAGTTAAATGAGAAATCTTACTATTTCAAATATATTAAAAAATAAATAAAATGCATTAAACTCACAATGATAATAATAAAAAACAATTAAATTCATTAAAATCATTAATGAGAAATGATATTTAAAATTTAGTTAAATAAAATAAAATATTAAAAATAGAAAAGATAAGGAGAATAAAAAAGAAATTGGTTGCATAAAAGAAGAAATTATTTTTTAATTACTTCTACAAACACTTATATGAAAATAAAAAATACAAAAAATTTAAAAACAATATATAATTTTTAAATTAAAAATTCTGTTAATTGAGTCATTATAGTTTTTTGTTATTTACTTAAAAAATTATCTTTTATTTAAATAGAAAATCTCACTAATTTAAATATATATAAAAAATAAAAATCATTAAAGGCACTACGATAGTAATAAACAGTAATGAAATTCATTAAAACCAATGAAAAATAATATTTAAAATTCATTTAAACAAAATAAAATGTTAAAAAATATAGAAATTAAGAAGAATTGAGAGAAATGATTCTGTGAACTCTCATTTATTCTGAGCGTAGTATTCCAATTTTAATTTCTTATATAAGTATCCTGTTAAATTACTTTTTATTTTTACTAGTAAAATTATAAATTTCATAAAACAATCACCATCTTATCTTTTCTTGTCCACAATCATTAATTAATAAAATAATTTTTATTCTCATTTTCTATATGTCATATCAAACATGAATGAGAATTTTTTTTATTTTCCAACCATTAAATATGTGCATTTATATTTTTCTCTCTTAATTTTAAATAATTCCTACCAAACAAATAATAAATAATAAAAAAAGAAAAAGAAAAAGAAAATTATACTTAATTAACCATAGCAAGGTAACTAAACTATACATTATGGTAATTTTATTTGGGTGAAGATATGGATAGATGAAAAAATGAATGACAACAGGATGAAAAAAATGTGCTTATTTTGGGATGGAGGAAAAATTGGACGGAAAAAAAATTGAAAGAAAAAAATTAACAATTTTCTTTAAAGTTAAAAAAAATAATAAATAAAAAATAAAATTGGTGGGAAAATAACTCCACCACCACTTTTCCCACTAGATTTTATTGGGGGTTAATTATATTTTACTTCTCTGTGATTTGGCTTATTTGCACTTTGCCTTCTTGTGGTTTAAATGTCGCTATTTATCCCTCATGTAATTTGTAAACTTAAGTGCAACGCTAACTCCGTTGACAGAAAGATTAAAATGTTAATTTTACCCTTGGATTAATAGCACTTTACCCCCTATGATTTGACTCATTTGTACTTTATCTCCATGTGGTCTAGAGAGAAATCATGCTCAAATCAACCTCAGCTTCATAAATGGTGTGTGAGCGTCACTTCTGTCAAATTTGACGAAAAATGTTAGATTTGTACTTACGTTCAAAACCACAAGAGGATAAGTGGTGAAGTTAAAATTATAAAGGATAAAGTACAAATGAGTCAAACCATAGAAAGATAAATGCTATTAACTCTTTTATTGGATATCTATCTATGCCTACGGAAAAGGTTGTACCCTCGGATGGCGAGGCCCATCATAATCATCTGTAATGTCATCAACCCACTTATAATTCTACTTGTGGCTTGCACTTTTTTTATTTTTATTTT
This sequence comes from Eucommia ulmoides, assembly GCA_016647705.1. Classification (NCBI taxonomy): domain Eukaryota; kingdom Viridiplantae; phylum Streptophyta; class Magnoliopsida; order Garryales; family Eucommiaceae; genus Eucommia; species Eucommia ulmoides. Next base: position 10,229,018 of record CM028336.1, on the reverse strand, counting down.
TTATTTTGTATTATGTGGGCACAATTGGTTCTAATTTCTTTGAAAGTGAATTGGATACATCACAACAACTTCAACACTTGTGATAGTGAATTACCAACATGAGTTGGTCAAGCAGAAGGTGTTTGGCTTACCATCCCGAGTTTGATCTATAGGGATTGTGTATAGAAAATGCTTTGTTGGAAAAGGTCTCTGTTTCTGGCGTCTGACAATACTTCGAGGGATTAGTCTCCGTCTACCGTGGTGCAGAGATACCCTGAAGAAAAAAAAACACTTGTTATAGTGAATTGATTTCCCAATTTGTATTCTTTTTATTTGACCCTCAAAAAATTTAAATTTATCATTTGTTACAGAGTCAATGATTTGATTGAATTTATCTTTCAGGTAATTTTAGTCGTTCATATCCAATCAAGTGTCATATCGCTGAATTTCAACCATTCAAGTCTTATCCAAGTACTTTTAAAAAGTCAAAGTTAAAATTCTTAGGTAAATTTTTGTTAGCAAATAGTGGGTCACCAAAACAATTACAAGTTTTGACAAAAAAAATTACAAGTTTAAAAAAAAAAATTATAAATTATTTTTACAGGATTTATTAGAAAAATTACAAGTTTATTAATCAAATTTACAAGTTTATATGAAACTAGTTGCATACCGGTATTTTATCCAGTGACACCAATATTTACTTTTGAACTAGGTTTTTGTTCCTCAAATGTTGGTGGCACCGATGTTTTATCTGGGGGGACAGGTATGCTATGGTGAACTTAGTTTTTTAGGATTAATTGGAAGATTAAAGTTTAGGGTATAGAGTTTTATGGTTTAGGTTTTCTTGATAATGTTTGAATTAGGGTTTTGGGAACATGTGAAAGATTATGGGCTATTTTTTTAAATAATAATTTATTTAATTTAACATTAAAGAATTTGCGTCATTATAATTTTACAATGCAATTATGTAATTTATCAATTAACATGATATGAATTTGAATATCTATGTAAAGTAGGACATATTTACAAACACTGGGGTCAATTTGTAATGCGTAAATTCTTCAGGGGTCAATTTGTAATGCGTAAATTCTTCAGTTGTGATTAAATTTAGTGCTCTTGTGATCATTTTGCAATTTGTTTATCCAGCTTATGAGTAAATATAGTAAATTGGAAGGTTAATTATGCGGAAAAAAAAAAGGTATGGAAAGAAATACCCAAATTTTTATACTTGTACTTTTACGATTGAAAATACATAAAGTATTTGTGATAATATCAAATCATGACATTTAAAAAATGAACTGTTCAATTGGAAGACTAATTAGAATATATATATATATATATATATATATATATATATATATATATATATATATATATATATATATATATGGGATAATTGGTGATTAGTCCCAAATAGCGGATATAATATGTTATTAGCCTCATTTAAGATATAAGTTTTGAATTAATCTTTTAAATTAGTATTTGTTTGCGTATTAATCCGGCATGTGCTCACACTTATATAATATTAGTTACATGTAGATGTATAATATTTATTACATGTTACAAGTTAAATGTATTTGTGTATATTTGTTACATCTAACAAATATTTTATACATAAGTTAGTTACATGTAACTGCGAAAGTGCAACGCGTTTATTGAGCCTTACGTCTTTTTTAATGCACGGAACTAAAACACAAGTTGCAATTGTGTATATGACATTTTTTTTTTTTTTTTTTTTTTTAAATTAGGGGTAAAATAAAGAACTTGCTACAAAAACACCCTATATATATATTCCTTAATTAGGAATTATAAAGAAAGACGTAGGGCCGAAGATTAGAATTTCAATTTGTTCAATTGCTGGGCTAGATAGATTATCTCTACTAATTAGTGGATGTTTGAAGGATTGAGAGAAAATTTGCAAATAACTTTTTCTTTAATTTTGTTAGAATTTTTTGCTATTTTAATTGATTAATTAAAGTGAGATTTATTAATTAATTTAATTGGGTTATTATTCTTTTGCGTTCCTCGTCGTTTGAGGATCGACATAGTATATTTATATGCTCAAAATAATTAATTTTTGAATGAAATTTTAATTCTATAAGGAACCCATTAGATATGGGTTGAAATATAATGTATAAGTTATCCCACATTAGTTGGGAAGAGAGAACTTGAGTTGTGAGATGTAGTTATCCCACATTACTTGGAAGTGAGAACTTGAGTTGTAAGGTATAGTTATCCCACATTGGTTGTGGAGGAAAAATTTAAGCTTGAATCAACTTATACGTTGGGAACAAAGGCAAATCACTAACCATTAAACCTTCAAAATCGAATTGGGCCGGGTCGGGGTTCGAGTTAGGTCAATCCGATCCATATTTGGATCTGAGTTAGGTTGGATTTTGACCCGTCAGAACAAGTTAAAATTTAATTAGTGGAAATTAAGTAGTTAATTAATTATTTAATAGTTAATTTTGAATTAGCAACAATGAATAAACATGAAGGTTCATTACGTGACGGTTCGCGTTAACGTTAACGCGAACATATGTCTTTCCAAAGTCGTATCTATTCAATGGTGGCTTTTCGTCTTCTATAAATAAGAGATTTCTCATTCATTTCATTTCATCTCATACATAATATTATTACTTCATATTATTACCAAAGCATAAGAACATTTAGAATTTTATGAGAGCTCAACCGCAAGTCTACTTCGCCGAAATTTTTGGTTTCAAGTGTTTGTACTAAAAATTTAAAGATCGTTGTACCCTGGGAGACAGACGTCCATTCAACCATTAGCACTAGTGTGAGGGCGTGAATTTACTTTAAGGGCATCAAGTCAAACTATAGCCTCGATTTTCTTCAATTCTATTCGTTGTTTGAATATCAGGGTAAGTTGTTATTTAAAGTTTAAAACACTGTTTCTGTCATGTTAATGTTAACACATTCTGTCACTGATACTTCTTATGTTTCTGTTACGTAAACGTTTACTTTTATTCTTTGTTATTGTTTCTATTTTTTATATGTAAACGTTAACGTCATGATTATGGTTTAGTATACACTTTAGATTATTTCACAGAATTTTCATATTTTGATTTTACTACCCACACATGATTAATTAATATTCACTTTAATATTGTTTAACAATTTCCATGATTATTTAAGTATTTATTTTGGAATTTCAGTAATTTCCACCAACAAATTTAACATTATTGGATGTGTGTCATGATAATTTCCCAATAAGATTTCTTAATTCATCAATTAACATAAACAATTACAATACGAATTGAAATATCTTCGTAAATTAGGACATAATTAAAAACATTATAGGTTAAATGTAAAAATTAAGTTAGTTAAATGCAATTAAATTTAGTGCATTTGTGATATTACAATCCAATTATGTAATTTGGAAATTGAAGTGTTTAATTGGAAGATTAAGTAGATATTAAATTTAATGAACATGCTTTATTATATGAACTTCTTCAATTTAAAATTATATAAAAATAACTAGGGTTAAATTTGGAAGACCAAACACTTCAATTTAATATTCCAACACATAAATTTGGATAATTCGATCACTTTTTAAAATTATTAAGCGGTTTATGTGGTCAATTGCATAATTAATTGGAATGTATATATTTAGTAATGGTCATTTGAAAATATTAGGGGTTAAATTATGTATATTTATGATGAACTTATATAAATAAAATAAAAAAATAGAAACTAACACATGAAGAGATTTTATAGGATATATAATATATATATATATATATATATATATATATATATATATATATATAAAGACATAATTATACAATCAAATATACCCTAAATCTTAATAGGACATTTTTTTTAAAAAATATAATCTAACAAGTCAACTCCTCATTCAATTTTTTATTTTCTAACACACATCAAAATCAAGTTATTTTCAATTTCCACTATGATTAGATGTTAAAATGAGTACATTTTGTTATTTCAATAAATATTAATAATATTATCTATGATTTTTATTATATTTTTTCCCAATTTGATTACTTAAGATGTATTTTATCACATTTTATTGATAAAAATATTCTCACAATATAATATTTTTTACTAATTATTTTAATTTTTTACTCTCTCTTATTTTATATTTTTTATTTTTTATGTCATTTTTTTTGTATAGTGTTCGTAGATAATTAAAAAATATCTAAAAAATAATTTAGAAAACGAAATGAAAAAAACAATTATGAAAAATAAAAAATAAATGTAAAAAATAAATATTGTAATTTTTTTATTTATGTTTTTTGTTCTCTCGCTTTTTATTTTCTATAAATATCACATATAAAAAAATAAAAATAAAAATAAAACTAATAAAATAAAAAATGTCGAACAAAATAAAATAAATATAAAAATAAAAATAGAAAATAAGAGAAAAATAAAAAATATGTTACAAAGATTTTATTTTATTTTAAATGAAGGGAGGTCCATAAAGAGTTTTAAGAGATGAGAGAGAGAGAGAGTGGGAGGTAGAATTCTGCAGTCACAAATTTACAGAGAAATCAGAAACAAAAACAGAGCTGCGGTTTCCACTCTCAAACGACACAACCAATTACTGTTCCAAGTTTCTCGTTAATCGGGCCGTTTAATCTCTGATTTCAATAAATTTTCAGCTCCTTCCTTGTATATTTTTCCTTTTTTTTATCCTCCAAATTGCTCTATCAATCGATTCGCAGAGATATTGCTCGAATTTCTGATGGATTCTTCGATATATACTGCTTGATTTGGACTCTTCCGTTGAATTCATGAGAAACAATCAAACCAAATCCATGTGAGCAAGTAATCAATCATGATACTTCGATTTTTAGTTCATCATCGATTATTTTGTTGAATTTACTGAAGTAATATTTCCATTAATTTTTCGTCATTTGTTCAAATTTAATTCAATCTAGGTTTCATATACCGATGCGAATATGCATACGATAATGCTTGAATCGATAAGCTAATTTAATTTTGTTTTTTGAATTATAAAATTGTAATGGGTCCAAATATTGGTACAATGGGATCCGTCATCCATATTGAATCTTATTCGATTTTTTAGAACTTTTAGGACTGTTGTCGTCGCAATTCATATAATAATTGCTGATATACTGATCTTCGTTGATTTCTGTTTTTAATTTTAGGGTTTATACTTGTACTGGAGCGCGTTGATTCACATTGCGGTGGAATTTCATGGGTTGAACCATGGGTAGCTTCGGTGACGATGACGACGAAGATTATCGATTCATGGATGCCCATGAGAATCTTGTATCGATCTCCGACTCCGATTCCGAGTCGTATTGCCTCGAGTCTCCGGAATCTAAATCGAAGTCTGATTACGGAGAATTCGGTTATGATTTTTGGAGTAGGAGTCCTGCAAGTGTTGAAGAACGCCGGAGCAAGTTCCTTAGGTGGATGGAGTCGAGCTCGGATAGCGTATTGAGTACAGCAACGCTCGAAGATCAGGTCGTTTTGTCGAGCGAATCTTCACTGGCCGACATTGGGAATTCGGACAGCGGAATCGAGTTTCGCGCCGAGGAATCGATGAAATCGGGGGAGCTTGAGAACATCTATGGAGTTTCTTCCCCTGTCCAGCGACGTTTACAAGGAGAAATCGAGGTCGATGTCAATAAGGAGAGGATGACGACCGGATTGAAGAAGCGGTGGCTGAGTAGATTACGTTCTTCCATGACCCGCGTTGTAACGGATAGGCGAAGGAAAATCGACGATTTGAGAACTCGTTGCTCCGGCGAATTTCGGAAAGTTAGGGTTCATCGCTGCGGCAAGCAGTCACGGGAACTCTCGGCTTTTTTCACGGGACAAGATATTCAAGCCCATGAGGGTTCGATTTCGACCATGAAATTCAGTCCCGACGGCCAGTTTCTCGCCAGCGCCGGCGGAGATGGGATAGTCCGTGTTTGGCAGGTCGTGAATCAGAATCTTCTTCCGAAATTGGCCCTTCTCGCTCCAGGGAAACATAGAGCGAGCAAATCGAAGAGCCTGAAAACGTCGGTGAACTCTGCTTTTTTTATATGCCCTCCGAAGATCTTCCCGTTATCGGAGAACCCACTTCACGAGTTCCATGGCCACAGCGCCAAGATCTTGGATCTTTCATGGTCGAAAAATAATGTAAGAACTTTTTTATTTTTAGCTCTTGGCACTTCAAAAATGTTCAGTTGCACCCTACTTTCACTCATTCTATTTCTCATTGATTAAATATAATAAGTACTTATCAACCATCGATAACAAAATAAAATAATTACTTAAAATATAAATATTACTTAAAAAATATTCAAAATTTTAAGTCATTTGTGATTTGTTTATATTTTTAGCATTTTTTCTCCATTAAAACAATCAAACATATTTATTTACACAACCACCATTCATCATTAATACTATAAAATCTTATAAAAAAATTATGTTCAATCAATTATAGATAAAAAAAAAAAATAGAAAATTGATAGAAAGGAAAAATTACTTTAGAAAAAGAAAGTAGTAAAAATTATTTTAGGGACAACAATTTGTACAAAAATAATTTTTTTGAAATTAAAACAATTAAAAAAATAAATACTTAATATGTATAGTACTTCATAAATTCACCACTTAAGAGCAACTGCAACTCACTATCTATGTCAAGAGTCAAATGGTATACTACCATTTCGACTAACCAAACTAAGATAATTAAGCTCCAATTCGAGAGTCATTTTACATAATAGTTATCTTAGGTGTTATTTTTGTTTAAGGTGGAGAGGTTAAATAAAATTTGGCGGGAATTTTTAACACCACCAATTTGTCTTTTCAATATCAATGTTATTATTCCAATCTACTAGGTAAATGTTTGCTTAGCCAAAGTTAAAATTAAAATATTAATAGTCCATTCATTTGGCTAGCACAACTCTAAATTTCAATTACGCAAGTCAAAATGGTATTTTACCTATTGAAAATAGCTATTTGGGTTGGAGTTGCTTTAATATTTCGGCACTTACAAGTTTTCAATACTTAATTTTTAGGTCTATCAAACATTGGAGTGCAACTAAATATTGTGAAATGCCTGTACGAGTTTCCTTTCTTTTTCCTCATATGTTCGAAAGGTTTTTTAAAGTCAATATTTAAAGTATGTTTGATTTAGTTTTCTGAAAACAAGAAATTTTTAAAATAGTTTTTGAGAATTGTGAGAAATTATTTGGTTTATTTTTGAAAAAATATTGAAAAAAATATTTTTCATTAATAAGATATTAAAAAATTAAAAAATTAAAAAATGAAAGTGATCTCATTCAGTGAAATATGACGTTGAAAATAGATATATAATAATAATGTTTGTTGGGTAATTGTGCGCCAGAGAAAATATGTAGAAAGAAAACATAAATATATACAAAAATTTAAATTAAATTTGTAAAATAATGAAGTATAATATTAAAAGAGCTGATGTGATGTACAAATTATTGAAAATTATTTTTGTAAAATTGTTTTTGAGTTGTATCGTTGAAAGAGTTATTGTAATTTGTGTTTTTGAAAATTAAAATAGTATCTGGGAAGTATTATAATATTGAAAAAGAGAGGTAATAACAATATTTATTGAGTAGATGTGGATTAATGAAAGTTTGTAGAATAATAAAAAATAAAAATATACAAAAGTATATATAAAAAAAAAACTATTAATAAACCAAACACGATTTTTAAAAATATTTTTTAATTAATGACTGAGATTTATTTGAGGAGAATGGATGGTTAGAATGAGTTGATAAAATATTCAAGATGAATAATTTCTTCTTAAAAATTTCACACCCTCATTTACAACGCGCGTGGTTAAGTTTAATTATATATTTGTACCCTTTAAGTTTCATATATATATATATACACACACACTTTATTAGTCATTTTTTATTTATTTATTATTTTTTAAAACATGTAAATTTGAAAATCGATATAGTGTCTTTAGGTACGGAAAATTCCTAGTAAATGCATAATTTAAAGTAGGTGATGTTGTAGATTTTGTAAAAGTGTTCTAATTTGTGTTATTAAAAGAATAATATTTGTAAACCTAAGAGGTGTTAGTCCGGTTGATCAGGGAAGATGCTCCATTTCCTTATCAACCAGGTTTCACCGAGAATTAAATCTTGAATTTAATCCTGAATACACCAAGCCGATGTGGGGGAGTGTGTCTTTAGGAACGCTCTGAAAAGTGATTAGTCGAGGTGCGCATAAACTAACCGGACTCATAAAACCAAAAAATGAAAATAAAAAATATTTGTATCATGTGTTTTGAAAATAAAAGGTCGTAGCCATCCCAAAACTGAAACAAAGAGCCCCTTATTATTTATGCAGTTTTTGCTTTCATCTTCAGTGGATAAAACAGTTCGATTATGGCAAGTAGGATGTGATCAATGCCTCAAAGTCTTTCCACATAGTAATTATGGTGCGACCCTCTTCACTCATTAGTGTGTGTTTGGGTGAGACATTTTTTTTTTGGTCAAATAACTCAGCCAAACGCACCCTTACTGATATTTTTTAGTCGAAAATGAATTTTTGTATTTATTTTTTTGATGCAGTGACTTGTATTCAGTTTAATCCTGTCAACAATAATCACTTTATTAGCGGATCGATAGATGGGAAAGTTCGAATCTGGGCAATTGAAAGTGGTCAAGTTATTGCTTGGGCTGGTACGAGAGAGATAATCACTGCCATTTCTTATCGACCAGATGGTCAGGTTTGGCGCTTTTTTTTTTTTGAAACAATTAGATTGTCCTTGAAATAAATCACTTAGTTGATATTAATTAACTGATTATTTTTTCAGTAAATATTAACTAATTATTAAATTCATGTAGTTAATATCAACTAAGACTAAAAAATATGCTGAATACAATTCACCTTTTTTTTTCTTTCTTAATTATGTGGTTTCGAAAATTCAAGAGATGTTGACATATAACAAATATTTTCCCTTTTTTCTTTTCGGTATTAGGGTGGAATTGTTGGATCTTTGACGGGAACCTGTCGCTTTTTTACTCTCACTGGTAATCTCTCATCCCGACCTTGATGAATAATTAGGCTTTAGTTTGAAATTGCTTCTCATTTTGGTTAAAATCGATATTTTTAGACAAGATAGACAAAGTGTGAAAATAATTTATTTGTTGGAATCAATCAGAATGAATTTTAGTTTAGTATTTTAAATGTTGAGATTGCTTTTGAAAAACTGGGTGGCGTTTGATTAACATTTCTACTTTTCTGTTTCTACTTCCAATAAAATAGGATGAGAATTTTGTTTTTGTTCTGGAGTATTTTGATAACAGAATTGCATTTGATATCGATAATTATCTTAAAATGTTTTTATAATTTCTCAGAACAATATGCATTTGGTTGCAACAAATCTTGGATCATTTTTTTTTTGAGTGTGTGTGTGTGTGAGAGAGAGAGAAGAAGAAGATGTACGGTGGTAGTTGTGGATTGACGTGGTGATGATTTGACATGGTTGGTGTTGACCGGCAATATGAAGTAGATTGAGAATAGTTTTGTGGAAATGAATAAGAACAAAGATTTTTTTGTTTCTCAAGTTCTTAATGAATATCGAAATTACTCTCAAAATTTTGAGAATATTTGGGAACAAAAACATGTTTCTGTATATTAATTTCAAAATTTTGGGAGCAAGTAGAGAAATTAGGGAGCGGAAATACTAAACAAACAGGCCATAAAAAGTTCTTGGAAGAATATCTAAATTATTGGCATTTGCTTGGATATATCAGATAATCAGTTCCAACTGGAAGTTCCGACATGCCTCAACAGCAAGAAGTCACCCTGCAAAAGGATCACAGCTGTTCAGGTAGAGTTTTCTCTTAAATTTCCATTGCCTCCAATTAAACATGCCCGCTTTTAATGAAAGTTTCTTCTTCTGCTGCTGCTACTACTGTTACAGTTCTTCGCGCAAGACGCGCGCATAGTAATGGTGTCTTCTGCCGATTCACAAGTCAGAATTCTTCAGGGGACAAATGTTTTATGCAAATACAAGGGTATGTATGTTTCCACTTGTTTTATTTGAATTTTATTCAGCCATGGAAACTGTGTCCTAGTTAGCCTATGTTTTGTGTTTGTGTGTCCTATCCACGCTTGTTTTGTATTTTTTCATTCTCTGAAGCACTAAACAATAGAGATCCAGAAATAATTATGCGGCGTTGTTCGAATTTTGTTCTGAAAACCTGTGACCAGAATAGATATATTTTTTATTTGTTTGTTCAAAAAAAAAATCAATGAACGTATATAAACACTAAGGCCTCGTTTGGTTACTATTTCCATTCCCTGATTTCTATTCTTGCTTTTGAAATTTTACAATTAATGTACAGAAATGTGTTTGTTAAACAAGTTTAAGTCTCCAAAATTTTGGGAATAATTTGGGAGCAATTCCTCAATTCATTGAGAATCTAAGAAACAAAAAAAATGTTTATTCCTATTCAATCCCACAAAACTATTCTCACTACCACCCCATTGGCCACCACCACTCCACCGGACACCACTGCTTGCGGGCCACCACCAACTCACCGGCCACTACCACCCTGCCAACCACCATTAATTTAAAGAAAAAAAAAATGTTGCAACCAAACGTGTTTCTTGTTTCTGTTCTCATTAAAAGAAACAATTTAAAGATTTAAGCACAATGGTTGTTACCAAACATTTTTCTATTTGCGGAATACTCCAAAACAAAAACATAATTCCCATCCCAATTTATTAGAAGTAGAAACAGAAAAACAAAAATACTAACCAAAAGCCACCTAAACAAACCACCAAAAAAATCAATTTGTGTTTTATTCTTAGAAATCTATTCTCAAACACTAGGAACAACCTGGGAATATACAGCTTATACAAGTTTTATGAGAACAGACGCACAAAATAAATGCCACCCTACATAGTTAATATATAGCTTCCCCGTCCTCTGTTCCTAGATTTAAAAAATATATTTGTGTGAATTTAGGGTTTCCATTTTGGTTCCAGTTTTTTTGAAAAAAAAAAAAAAAAAAAAAACCCGAAGCAAACGCAACTAAATATATTTATTTTGCGATTTAATCGTGTCTCCCCGCCTCTCTCTCTCCTAGGTTTACCAAATGGTGGAAACCAAATCTCTGCCTATTTAACCTCAGACAGCAAGCACATTGTCTCAACATGCGAGGATTCCAACATATACCTATGGAACAACACTAAACACGGAGAATCATCTCTTTGTCAACCGAAAACCATCAAGTCATTCGAGCACTTCCATGCCAATGCCTCAGTCGCAATACCTTGGTCGTACTCTGACTTCAACTTAAACAATGGATGTCAATTACTACTCGAACAAGACAAGAGTTCAACAAAGGTAACGCCATTCTCTTCCGAACATGACTTATTCTCAAAGGGATCCAAGACTTGGCCAGAGGAAAAGCTTCCCTCCTCTTCTTATTTTAGTACAATGTCTAAATCGAGGTACAAGGTCAAAACTACTCCTTGCCAGCACTTGTCCGGTTCTCATGCTTGGGGTCTTGTTATTGTCGCTGGAGGCCAGGATGGAAGAATTAGAACATTCCATAATTATGGATTACTGGTATCTAATTGAACTAACTTCAATACTAACATCTTTCAATTAGATATTTAGATCTAGTTTTTTTTTTCTCTCTTTTTCACGAATCTATGTATCGGTGACCTTTCAATGTTTGAACTAGTAAACTCGAGTGAGAATCCATATTTACATTAAACCTTGCACAAACAAGGTTTGAATTTGTGATCTCCTAGTGAGAATCAAGAGTTATTATCAATTCAGCAAGTGCAGGTTAGTTAAAGAGGAATTCTATTTTGAAATCTGATGAACTCAGCAAGTTCAAATTTGTCAGAAGATTCTAATTTAAAATCATGTGGTACAAATTAAACAAACTCAGCTACCTACGTGGGTTTATATATTGGTTTGGGTATTCTCAAGTGATTTATGTGAGACAGAAATTTAACACCTAACCCAACTCAACTCTTGATTTTCATAGATAATTTGACTAGGAAATGATGAGAGCATAACCCAACTCAACTCTTGATTTGCATGGATAATTTGACTAGGGAATGATGAGAATTGTAACTCTCGACTTGCACGAAAGATTCGACTATAAGAGAAGAGAGACGAATTCTCATTCGATGGTTTCAACTTAAAATTATATAGTGGTCCCAAGTGGAGTAATTTCGATTGGGATACTATTAAGTATGAGAGACAGAAATCTAATAAAAAAAACACAAAATCCAAACATATCTTATGCCTTCAAAATAGCGGAACCCTAAAATCATGGAGAGAAAACACAATTAAGTTGCATTCTCCACAAAAAAACGCAAGAAAAAAGCTTAACAGTACGGAAATCGATCAAATGGATGAATTGCATTTCAATTTTCACCACAATCACAATGCCATTCAAATTCAAGACTCAACAATAATGAATTGAAGAAAAAAAAAAAAAAAAAGAAGTACCACACACAAAAATCACACTAACAGCAACAACTTTAGTTCCAGATTTTCTTGCTCATCAATAGACTCAGAAATGACACGACACGACACCGTGAAAAGGAAAAATGATACGAAGAAATGTACCGATTGAACCCGACGGAGCGATCGATGAACGGATCGAGTCGGATTTTACACCGGAAGATTGTCGGCGGAGGTAGGATTGTTCTTGGCATCGGTGCTGTTTCCGAGATCGGTGAGCATGAGAGGGCGATCTTTGGCCTCTTCTTCGTCCTCGTCGTCGTCGAAGGTGGTGAGATTGACGCACGAGCAGCGTTCCAGCGACGCGAAGAACGCCGACGCCACGCTCGTCCCCAGCCATACCGCCAAGCGATCTAGCTTCTCGTACGGCGTGATGCTCGAATTCTCCATCTCCGTTTCCTTTCCTGGGTTTGATCGCTGGTTTGGTTTGTGGAAAGAGGAAAAGGCGTAGGAGTAGGAGAGAGAATTTATCTTCTTTTTGGATTTTTTGAAATGGAGACTTCGTTTATTCGATAAAGTTCACCACTTTGGTCCCTGTGGTTTTATTTTGTTCAATATGACCCCTAAACGATTTTCTGTTTTCAATATTTTTTTTTGGTACACCCACTAATGTCCCCACATCCATACAGAGTGTGAGACGAATCTCGTTCGGGGTTTGTGGATGTCCCTCCCAATAAATATTTTTTTACAGGCTCGAAATCCTGATATTGAGTAAGTCCCTTAACTGTTTTAATTCAAGCGAGCTTTACCACTTGAGTCACAATATTCAAATATGTATAATATTGCAAACATAAAATATTTTATAAAATGGTTAAGATTTATTTTTCTTCTTTTGGTAACAATAGCATAGATTTTAAGATTTGAAATTGGAATTGTGAAATTTTGATTTTTTTTCATGCATTTATTTTCAATTCTTATTCTATTTCAATGGACAAATTCAATTTCTTAAAAATAGAAAATGTTTCCAAACCATTTGCATTTCTCACTGAATACATGAGTTCGTTAATATGAGAGATTGCTCTTTTCAAGTATATTCATTAAATGTATATATGGTAATTTTTTTGATAAAATTTTGGGGTAAAAAAATATTTTTTTTTAAAATATTTGTGTTAATGAGTTTTTTGAAAAATAAAAGTATAAATTTGTTACTTTTATTTTTTAAATGAAAAATGAGCATTTGTGTCTTGTTGCATAAAAATAAGTCAAAGGGGTTGATCACTGGTATTTAGTAAATGATATCAGAGATTTGTGGTTTTAGGAAAAATGACAAGGAAGGTATCAAACCTGTGATCGGAGCTAAGATCAGAACCCTCATTAGCAGTTAGAACAATCGAGGAAGGAAAACCCTTGAACGTCGTTGTTGAATCTGATCAATAATATACAAAAAAAATATATTGTATGATGTGAATTTGGGAGGCCAAAAAAAAAGAAGGCCACAGATGGATTCAAAATGTTTAAATTATCCAGAAATCAGTCTAAGATCATGAGAAACCGATTGATGAACTCTTGAACCGGTCAAAACACCGTGATAGACCGAATCAACAATATAAGAAAAAATAGACTATATGATCCGAATTTGAATCATGGATGGATTCAGAATGCTGAAATTAGTTAGGAATTGGTTTTATACCTTCAAGAACCGTTCTAAATAGCGGTGAACCGGCCAAAAGAAACTATTCTGAACCAGTAGTGAACCAATCAACAAAAAGGTTGACTAGGGTTGAGGTGGCAGAAAGGGTGCTGATGTGGCGATAATTGGCCCTGACGGGACAATTGATTTGTATCGGCATGGCAAAGATATACTGACATGACAGATGAGATGTCAACAACATGGCAAGCCAAACAAGTTTACAGGATGATGTGGCACCTAAAGTGGCAGCACTACTGACCTGATGATTGACATGCCAGAAACCTAGTTCAAAGGTGGATTGACGTGGCGATGACTTGGCTCATTGATGTGGTGTTGAATAGACTGACATGGAGCCACGTGTTAGGGTTGATATGGCAATGGCGCGTGAGATTTGCGGCAGAGTAGCATAAACTTTGCAGTTTGCGTGTGGGCACGTGCATTGTCTGTTTGCGGTTAGGTTGATGGTGTTGGCTTCATCTTTGAGAGACGAGTATGGTAATGTGTGTTGTGTTGAATTTGGAGCAATGGTGGTTGTTGTTGTAAAGGTGAACAACAATTACAATTGCGCAGACTATTCTTGTGGCGTGTGAGAAGGTGGTTGGAATGTTCTCCGGTGGCATTGGACTCTTTGTTTCAAGGTGAGTCTGATGGTGGTTTCAAATTTGGTGTGAAGTGATTGAGTGGTAATAGAACATACTAGTGAGATTATGGTCTGATTTTCCTAGTATAATTAGGATTTAATCCAGTGAACCAATGCCATATGCATATATTAACATACTCTGAAAATAGTTGGATGAAGAAAGTTGGATGTATTACTAGAGTTTTGCAGCATACATGATTTTATCTTGAGAAGGGTCAAGGTTGTGATCCATGGTGGGGAATGCACCTTCATGATAAGTTGGATTCTTTGTAGAGCGCACTTCACCCATGAAGAGTTAGTCCGGTTGATAAAATGAGGTTATAGAAGAAGTGAATTGCATTGCTTTATTGATAGAGATTTGGGGTATTTGTAGTACATTAGTAAAATACATGAATAAGGAAAATACGTAAATAAGAAAAATATTAAAGGGAAAATAAAATATTCATTTGACTTTCCATAATTTTCTCTTTCCAAAATCAAATAAGATATTTTTCTTAATTTGACTTTTCATAATCTTCTATATGCCCTCGCAAGATGGAGCTCTATGAGGAGAATCCAATCTTGGATCTTGAGTAGAATAAAATGAGCCCGTGTTAGTGGCTTGGTATTGTCAGCGTCTAGTTGGTGAGAGGCTCATTGGAGCACTTTCTTGAAACATCTGGGGGTTCGCTGTAGCGAGCGATGGTGTGCCGTAGCGCATAACAAGCGTTGTCTCTCCAAACAAGTGTTTTGCCGCAGGCACAAACCCCTAACTTGTAGAGACCCCTCAACTGCTGCATCTTGTGGGTCGGAGCTGCGCTGTAATTGGCGGAGTTTATCTGCGATGTAGCAAAAATCGCCATAGTTGGAATTTGTAGGGAGACGGATTTTTTATTTAGGAGATAGAGAGAAAGATGAATCACAAATACAATGAACCACAAATAGTCTAGAGATCTAAGAAATATTGATAGATAGATCTTGTGTGCATGCGAGAGAGAGAGAGAGAAATAGATTGAATCTCTACCAAAGGACTCTTGAGTTAGGAAAGTGGAGTGCGAGCTTTTTTGCATGAATTTTGTAACAGGACAAATTAGGAGATCAAGGGAGGGAGGAGAGCGTTGGAGAGAGAGAACATGAGGGAGATAGCTGTATTGGTGTTTGAAAGGTAAAGGGAAGTAAGACATATTGGTCACAAAATCTGTTGTTTTTCTTTTTTAACCAACTTGGGCAGAAAGATGAATTTTGAAAACTAGTGGGGTTGTTTCTGCGATTTCAGGATAAAATGTTTGAGGCTCTTTCTAAAAGAAGCAGACGATGGGAAAAAGAGAAGAATCTCAGGGATTTGAGACTTGAGAGACTTAGAGTGGTGTTTTGGGGTTTTGGGTGTTTTGGTGTGAGGAAGTGGAAACGGCAACGATTTGATACAAGGCAGACGACGATAACTTGAGGAGGGAGGGAAAAACGCAAACGATGAAGGAGGAAAGAAAGCAGATGTGTGACGGCTGAACTGGAAGCAAGGTTTGAGTACTGACAGGCGAGAATAATGAGAATCGGAAAATCGAAAAGGGGAGCCGGCGAGACTGATGGGTTTTGTGGAGCTATTCGACAGTGAGCTCATGAAGAAGGAGATAGAGAGAGAGAGAGAGAGGAGAGATGACTTGGCTCGCTAACGTGGTGTTCAATAGATTGACATGGCGCCATGTGTTACGGCTGATATGGCGATGGCGCGTGAGATTTGCGACAAAGTAGCAGAAACTTTGCAAGTTGCGTGTGGGAGCGTGCGTCGTCCGTTTGTGGTGAGGTTGATGGTGTTGGCTTCATCTTTGAGGGACAAGTACGTTAATGTGTGTTGTGTTGAATTTGGAGCAATGATTGTTGTTGTGAAGGTGAACAACAATTACAGTTGCGCAGACTGTTCTTGTGGCACGTGAGAAGGTGGTTGGAATGTTCTTCGATGGCGTTGGACTCTCCATTTCAAGGTGAGTCTGATGGTGGTTTCAAATTTGGTGTACAGTGGTTGAGTGGTGATAGAACGTACTAGAGAGATTAGGGTTTAATTTTCCTAGTATAATTATGATTTAGTTTAGTGGACCAAGACCATATATATATATATATATATATATATATATATATATATATATATATATATATATATATTAACATAATCCGAAAATAGTTGGATTACTAAAGTTTGATGTATCACTAGAGTTTTGCAGTATACATGATTTTATCTTGAGAAAAGGCAACGCTGTGATCCATGGTGGGGAATGCACCTTCATGATAAGTTGGATTCTTTGTAGGGCATATTTCACCCATGAAGAGTTAGTTTGGTTGGTAAGAGGAGGTGTTCTCTTTCTTTGTTAATTAAGATTCGACCCTCCATGAGAATTAAATCTCGAATTTAATTCTGAATGTACCAGACCGATGTGAGAGAGTGTCATATTTCCCTGTCAACTAGGGTTAGACTCTGTATTAGAACATTTCGAAAATTAAATCTTAAATTTAATTCTGAATGCACCAGAACGATGTGAGAGAGTGCCATATTTCCCTGTCAACTAGGGTTGGACTCTCCATTAGAGCATTTCGAAAATTAAATTTTGAATTTAATCATGAATGCAACAGGTCGATATGGAAGAATGCCCCTTTAAGATCACCCGGCATGGTGAGATGATCAGTTAAGGGCAGCGGGACGGAGTTGGCCTGAAAACAACTCTATTCAGCCATATATCTCATTCCATCAAAGCAAAGAAATTCGTCGTATGGACACATAAACCCTATAGATAGGTATAGATAGGAAATCACAGATTCTCTTGACGTCCCACCATTTAATTGATAGGGAAAAGAATTCTTAAAAAGAAAATGAAACGATGGGGAAAAAAAAAAAAGGAAAAGGGAAAACATAAAATTAGCACCATTGCCGGGGATCGAACCCGGGTTGACTGACAAGAATACTTACCACCATACTACGACTTTGCTGATAAGTTTTTTATTCAAATGAATAACTTCGTTTGATGTTGCACGTAGAAATAGTGATCACATCTTTTCCTATCTTGGATTTTTTAGTTAGATAAAAGTATGAAGGGGAAAAGTGTAATCATCTTGCTTGATCTATTGATCAATCAATGGATTTTTGGTGCATAATTAGCAATTATAAAATTGCAATTCAAAATTTTAAACTAACCGTTCGGTACAAAATGTTTTAAAAATTGACAGTCTTTAAAACTAGATTAAATAATTATTTTACATTACAGTGATGTCCTCACCACAAAGACTGACGACACGCAAACATGAATACATCTTTGGAACTCTCCAGCTGTCGTTCTAGGTGGTCGACGCAAGAGGCCTCCGCAGTGCCCGAGGTCTGCCTCATAAAGGGGCTAGAGGCAAAGTAGATGGGTCCGTTTGGGCGGTAGGCAGTGGGTTGTCCTCGGTGGGCGGAGCCCTACTCTCTAAGCTAGGGACCTTAGACATAACTGTCACTTCTCTAGGTGGTTGTTTGTTCTGACGGTTATTGACGATAAGGGTTTCACTTCTATATCCAATTATCTGACTAGATCTTACAATCATCAAAGCTTAGTTGACCGAAAAGGGATGATCAAGGGGATGCTTTTAGTAGCGTTTCCAAAGATTGTGCTAAACTGTTGGTGTTAAAAATTGGCTAACGCCCACTATTGGTTTGGTCAGGGTCCTTGCAGAGGTGGAGTTCGGGTACTCGGTGATTGGTGCTCACTAAACGAGTGAAGTCAATGGTTTAACGGTCAAAAGTCCTTATTCCTTAATGTCCAAGCTTGTACATGCACAAAGTCCCATTGGGATATGCCCAACAAAATCCCTTCAGCGTGAGAGTAGGAATATTTAACATTACGTGGAGCATTTAATATCTTACTATTTACAGAAGTGGAGTTAGATTAGTGTAAAACCTAAATCGTAGAACGTACGTCATAAATAGTTACATTTTAGAGCATTAGAAAATTTTAGGTAAAAATTTTATTGATTAAAAACTCAAATAAAAAGTTGGGGGTCAAATTTGCAAATTTAAAAATATTACTCTCAACTTGGGATGCGAATTGCCAATTAAAAATCTAAAATTGAAAATGTTAGGGGATCAAATTACAATTTTAGAAATTCATAAATGTTGAATTGAACTCAAAAAGAAGACTTTAAGAAATTAGAGGGGGGAAAGAGTAATTTAACTTCTTTTTTTTTTTTTTTTCAAAACACACATATATATATACACACATGCATACGCTCGTGCGTGTGAGACTGCCAGAAGGGAAAGCACAGGAGAGGCAACGTGGCAGGCTAGGACCGATTTCTACCACTTATTTCATGCAATATATACTTACCCGTGCATGTGTATTGATAAAAAAGCCTTCATCAAATTTGAAATTTGATAAATTCTAGAGAGAGAGAGAGAGGATCGGAGCAAGGGAGGGGTTATCGAACTTCCTTGAATCGGCGTTCCTCCGACAGGGTGGTCGTGGCTGTTACTCGTATGCGTGATTGTGTAGGTATCTTCGTCAGTTTCAGGGGAGAGCGAAGGTGGTTCGGCCGATGGGGTGGTTCGTCGATGACGTGACGGGTGCGTTCTTAGCATTGCCGGTGAGCGGACGTTGGGTTCGGTTGTTCAGTTTGTCGACGATCTTCAACCTGGTGAGTATTTATGCGTATTTATTTGATCATTCTAGTGGGTGTGTGCATGCATGTGTATGTGATCAACGGTAGGATCGCCGGTGGGTTTCGGTTTCGTCCGACAGTGGCGTTTTGACGGAGTGTATGTGTATCTGATTCTTGTTTCGTGCAACGTGTGTATGTGTGTGTTGCTTCGACTACATTCATGTGTGATCGTCGCTATGGCAGTGCATGCGTGTCACCGCTATGGCAGTGCATGCGTGTGTGCGTCATCTGTTTCGGTTCAATACTGTAGAATGTGGGTATGTGGGAGTGTTGTTCGGATCGTCGTCCGTTGACCCTCGGCGATCGTGTATGTGGGTGTTCTGATTCGGTGTTGTGCATGTGTGTGTGTTTTGCTCTGTTCGGCCGGCGATCGTGCGAGTGGGTGGGTGTGTAAGACAGTGTATGTATGTGTGCTATGTTCTGATCAATGTGTGTATGTGTGTACTTGTGTGTGTTGCTGAAAATCGTTATGTTGTAACCGGTGTGTCGTCGGCAGTGTATGTATGCATGTGTTCATCGTATATGTGTGTATATATGTGTTTTGTGAATCTTGCGGGAGTGTGTTTGGTTGTGGGATTTCCATTGATAGTGATTGATCGGTAGGGTGTGTTGTTTAGGCCGGTGGTGAGTGAGAATTAGTGAGAGGGAGTGAGCGTCGCCGGTAGGGTGGCTGGTCGGCCGGTGGTGGCGTCGGCGGGCTGAACACAAATGGAAAACAGAAACAGGAAACAGGGAAAAAACAAAAATAGCGGAAGAAGAAGGGAAAAAGGAAGAATTTGCACAAACAACCCCGATAAAAAAAAAAAAAAAAAACCCATCTCGCGGCCCGTGAACGATTCAGAATGATTAACGTTTTTCGTTAAGTTTATTTTAGTTTATTAAATTAAATTCTAGCATCAAAATTTTGGAACCGAAATAATAAATTTGGGACCGTTCGTATTACTAAATTTTATGCAGTAATTTTTAATGAAATAAAAATTAACCGAAATAATAATTTTCATAAGTAAAATGTGGGAAATGGAAAATTTCGGAATTTAGGATCTGCATTGCACGATTTGATTATTTTGCATAAAATATTAATTTAGGCCCTATCATTACTAGGTTCGCAAACGCCAACATCCCGGTAGGCTTTGGACGGTGCTATTTTTGTAGCACAAGAAACGAGGTGAGTGTACTGTCTTCTTACCAAACTATTTTCTATATATATATATATATATGATGACATATGTGTTTACTTACACTGTACGATTTCATAAATGATATGGATCAAGTAAGTTTTTTGGGTGAGTTGGTAAAATGAATTTTCGGAAAATTGTGTTGGTTTCTAAAAAGAAGGATTAAAAAAAATAATAATAATAATAATTTTCGTTGGATATGGGTGGTTTATATTTTTCCTCGAAAAGGGTGTGGATTATATTTCTCCGCGTAAGGGGTGTAGATTAAATTTCTCCCCAAAAAGGGTGTGGATATTTCGTAGGAAACCATTCATACGGATGTTACCGTACCGTTACAACTCCCGATCGTGAGGTTAAAACGATCACTATGGCTAATCAGTGTGTGTTGTGGTAGAGTGGTAGTTTGATATGTGTGTTTGAAATGTGGTGTTTTACGTATATTGGGTGATTTATTATTTATTATGGTGATTGGTATGATATTTATACTGGATGGTTTTGAAATGGAACTTATATATATATTGTTTTATTTTCATTGCATATATTATGAAGACTTTTACAAGCTATGTGATATCTATATACTTATGCTTGATCCATATTTAAATGTTATATTGTTTAGAATATATTATTATGTAAAAATATTTTTATTAAGAAGATAGTATACTCGTAGGTGAAATAGCTAGGAGTCGATCCCCTACTGGCACTGGGTAGAGTCCGGCGATGGTATAGCGATGGAGTATTTTGGGAGGTGCTGCCTGAGGCGAACTTAGGAGAGGTTCATTGTTGTTTTATCTTTTATTGTTATTATAATTCAGGGACGGGTGTGTCCCTAGTTAGAGAAGATGTTTATGGCCTGATTTTGTGGTTGTATAATTATGAATGCATATTATCACTTTCTAGTTTGGTTTTTCGCTCAGGTGATGTCGTGTCGATGTCACACCGGCCCCATAGGTGACGGGTGTCCGGGGTGGGGTGTGACAATTAGTCCTGCCAAATTAGGGCCCTAAACGCGCGTGGTTAATTACCATAATCCAGTGCATGGCCAAGGAGGAGGTGCGTGGCATGATTTAGGCATATGGGCCTTAAAATTCGGCCTACCAAGAAGAGCCTATGGGTTGACTCACAAGGACTTAGAGATTAGGCTCCATCCACGGACCTGTAGGAGCTCGATTGATGACCAAGCAACTCTCGTTGGTGACCGTTAGGCGAAGGGCAGATTGAGCTTATGTCGGTGGACCCCTCAGTTCTAGTAGCTGGATGGTGTTCGGCACAAGGGAGACTGGTGACGCCCTAGCAGAGCTCGTTGGGTGGTGGTCACAAGGGACAGGTGGCCCATGCTCAGTGGGCGGAGGTCGCCCAATCAACACATACGGTGGACGATGACCAGTCAAACGGTCTTCCTCAAGGCCCCGACCTTGCCGCCTAAGGACGACAATGGTTCAATTTTGGGCCAATTTAACTAGAAATCAAAATCAAATTCAAAACCGTTAGATATATACCAAATCTAAAATTAAAATTAAAATCAAAATGGTTAGTTTTTTAAAATGATTTTAAAACCAAACCATTTAATTTATGCAAAAAAAAAAAAAAAAAACGTGAAGTCGATTTTTAATTTTATATAAAAACCAAAATTATCGAGAAACCCCGAATAATTGTTTTTTCATGTATAAAAAAAATTGACTAATCGATTTTTCAATTCCAAATCAAAATTATAATCGAAATCATTTAATCGATTTCAAAATCGAACCGTGTTATTTGTCGGTTGAAATTGAATTGTCATTCTTACTTATCATGTGTAAGGTTGTGCACATTCCACGGTGGTCGACAGAGATATCCGTGATCAGTAAGAATCCAAAATATATACCAACCAAAGGTCACCTTACGTCGGTAGTTGGCATGGGTGGTTGTTTTAAGATCGCGAACCGTCATTCCATTGGCAACTACCCATTCTATCATCATGTAACTACAAACCGACAACCGTCCGATCAATCAAGTCACCATCCATATTAATTTCCTTTTCAGGCTAAATAGCATGTTGCACCCCTCAACTTTTATATTTGGTAGCATTTTGTATAGTTTCTATCTTTAATTTTGTCAATATAACGAGTTTTTTAGGTTTCGTTTCGTTAGGTAGCGTTTGGTTAGTGTTTCCACTTTTATCAACTTAACTGAGACGGGTTGAGTTTGGTTGAGTTGAGAAATCTATTTTCTACTAAGAAAAAAATTGCGTTTGATAACAATAATTTTTTTTTGTGTTAAGAATAAAATCGCGTTTGGTAATCACATTATTCTAAAATTATTTTTTTTTGTGTTAAGAATAAAATCGCGTTTGGTAATCACATTATTCTAAAATTATTTTCTCAATAATGAATAACAAACAACAAAAACACAAAAAACAAACAATACGCCAAATCAAAACAAGATCAATCACACAACAATTCAAAAGTACACAATATATAGAATCACTCACTGCAACTAAGTATTGATTGGAAATAAAAATCATTCAACTGCAACTGCAAATGCAAATTGCTTCACTGCAACTACAACTCAAGAAAATCATAACAACTCAACTCAATTCATGATTCATCCAATTCATTTGAAACCATAGCAACTGCAACTCAAGAAAATCATTCACTGCAATTGCAAATTGCTTCAAAATCTAAGTATAAAAATTATCAAATCTAGGATCTCAATTATCAAATCATTGAGAAATCAAGAAAATGAATCACTCACTGTAGTTGTTGCTATTGCTTCGAAATTGGAAGGTTGTTTTGCATTGGAGAAGATGCCCAATCGAATTCCTGAACAAAATCGTTGACGAAATCGAATCAAGAAAAGGAATCACTCACGAAATCGTTGATGAAATTGAATTCTTGAACAAAATTGATTTCGTTGATGAGCAACGAAACCGATTTCGTTCACGAACCCTAGCTGCTCAATCGATTTCATTCATCGATTCATCGTCGATTGGAACAATTGAAGTTCCGTTCATCGATTCATCATTGATTCATTGTCAATTGATTTCGGTAGTGGTGAACTAGAGAAGAGCTGAAGAACAACAACCTATCGCTCCAATCCCTCTCTGATTTCGATGGCAGCGATGGCGATAGAGAGATGTAGATGGCGATGATGGTTTCGGCGGTGGCGAAAGGCAACTGGCGATGAGGAGTTTGGCGAAGAGAAGACAGAGGAGAATGGCAAGGAGGAACGAAAGACATTAGAAATTTAAAAAAAATGAAGGGTTTCCAAAATACGTGGGATGAAGTTCGAACATGGGGTCTCATTAACAATTACAAAAATTCTGAGCGTGTGCCAAAGTTGGGTTCAGATTTTTTAGCCAAAATAAAATAAAATTATTTCTCATTTCCTTAGAATTTTGAGAATCAATTCTCATTTTTTGGGTAGAGTTGAGTTGAGTTGAGTTTTGTGTTACCAAACGCGTTCTAAAAAATCAATCTCAGAATTTTTGGGTTGGGTTGGAATGGAAACACTAACCAAACGGGGCCTTATTGTTTCTGCTTTTCTGTTTCAACTTTCAATAAATTAGGATGAGAATTTTATTTATTTTCTGGAGTATTTTAGGAATAAAAATATATTTTGTAACGATCATTATCCTCTCTCTCTCTCTCTCTCTCTCTCTATATATATATATATATATATTGTTTTTTAAATTTATGAGAACAAAAACAAGAAACACGTTTGATTGTAACATTTATTCATTTTTTTTTCTTTAAATGTACGCTGATTGGTGTGGTGGTGGTGGCCGGTGGAGGTGGTGGTGGCCTGCAGTGTGGTGTTGTTGTCGGCGAGATAGTAATGAGAATAATTTTCTGGGAGTGAATAAGAATCAATATTTTTTTTTTTTTTTTTTTTTTTTTCAGATTCTTAAGGAAATCAAGAATTACTCCCACAATTTTAGGAACAAAAATGTGTTTCGATACATTAATCTCAAAAATTTGGGAGTGAGAACAAAAATTAGAGAATAGAAAGAGTAACCAAACGGGACCTTAACTTTTCATTTGTAGTAAATTTCACCTTAAACAAAAATCATCTTTTTTCTGTCAAAGATGACCAATTTGACTTCATAATTTCTAGCCTCCGGTATGATGGAATTGAAAGTTCAGATGCAAATTGAATTAAAGGTAAAGTTCAAGGGTACAAAATGCAATTTACAACTCTTCAACATTTTGCTTGTCTCCAGTATACCCTTGAATAAGTGGACCCAAAAAAGAGGATAAGGGGTAGTTTAGTCATTGCACAAGGGATATCACTTCAATTTATAGCAGAAGACAGAGAGAAGAGGAGAGTAGAGAAAGAATTGGATGCCTCTTGGTAATATTTCTTGCTCAAATGAGTATTCCAAACAGCAGAGCAGAATACGTTCGTAGATATGATTCCCGTTGTCTATGCGATACTCATTTGAGCAAGCAACATTACCTTTGGAGGCTGGCTGTCTTTTGCAACACTCCTGTCGGTAACCCTTTTCTATGCTGCCGTTTGGTTAGGTGGCGTTCGGTAACCCTTTTTGTTCCTTTCCCATCCCACTACTGGGATGGGATGAGAATTTTGTTTCCTTTTTGGGAATAAAATCATGTTTGGTAACGATAATTTTTTTTTTTTTTTTTTGGAACAGAATCGCATTTGGTAACGGTTTTATCCTAAAACCAATTTTATTTTTTTTTTTGAGAATTTTTTTTTTTTGTTTTGGCCGGACGGTGGCGGCAGGACAATGACCTGTGGGTGGGTGACGGTGGCCGGTAGGCGGCGCCGGAAGTTGCCGGACGGTGGCCTGCGGCGGTCGGACGGTGGGTGGCCAGCGATGTCGGAGGTGACCGGCGTCGATTGCTGGAGATGGCCGGCGGCGACGGTGGCGGCGGACGACGGATGAACAGTGATAGTGATTTTGAGAATGGAATGAGAATAAAAAGAAGCAACTTTTTTTGTTTCTCATTTCTTAAGAAAAAAGTGGGCACAATTCTCAAATGAGAATGAAATGGGAACGGGAACAAAAATTACCAAACGCTATTTCTAAACAGAAATCCCAAAAAAGTGGGAATGAGATGGGAATTTCTGAGATGGAAACGGTTACAAAACGGGGCCTTAGTGTTTTCACTTTCAATTTCAATAACATGAGATGGAATAAAAAATTTATTTTTGGTATGGAGTATTTTGAAAATAAAAATATGTTTGTTAATGACCATTATCCTAAAATTATTTCTTTTAATTTGAGGACAGAAATAAGAAAACATTTCGTTGCAATATTTATTCTTTTTTTTCTTTAAATGTATAGTAGTTGGTGGGATAGTGGTGGCCGGCAAGTGATCGTGTCTTAGAGGTAATAGTGGTGCCCTGTAGGGTGGTAGTGGCCATGGGGTGGTAGAGGCCGACAGAATGATAATGGGCGTAATTTTTGTGGGAGTGAATAAGAATAAATATATTTTTTTCTTATATTGTTAAGAAATTCAGGAAATAATTTTAAATTACTCTCAATTTTTTTTAAATGGAAATGTGTTTAGTGAACGCTTTTCTATATTTTTTTCTTCTTGGAGGGTGATATTTTATTCATTGTTTTGTTAAAAAAGAAAAATGAAAATAAAAACTCATAATTTATTATATTATCTTCATATATTACAAAAATAAATTAAATTTCTATTGTCAAGGGTATTATTGTAATTTTTCTCTTATTTGGAAAACCTCTCTCTCATTTTCTTATTTTCCTATCAAATTAGTGAGGAAGAAAATTGCTTAGGAAATTGTACATTAATTTCTTTTTCTTCCATTTTCCATCCATACTAAACATTTTTTTTTCTCATTTTGCATACTAATTTTCTTTTCATTTTTTTATTTATCATTTTTTTTCCACGCAAACGAATACACCCTAAGGTCACGTTTGGTACATGAGATTCATCTTGAGATTGGAATGAAGTTGGGAATGACCATTCCATTTCTACGTTTGGTTGGTGAGATTTATTTTTATTCTCATTCCTAAGTAATGACTAATCCCACAACTCCTGAAATTAGTCAATCCCAAATGAATTGAGGTATTAGGTAATCCTGAGATTATTTAATCCTAGATGAATGAAGTATTAGATAAGAAAAATGACCTACACTTCTATTTTCGTATTTTTTACAACAGAAAATAAAATTTTGGGAACGGAAATAAAAATATGGTGATGTTACTTTCATGTTTCTGTTCCAAGAAAACATGAAACGGAAACAGAAATATGGGAACGAAATCTGGGAACAAAAACAGAAATCTTGGAACAAAAACAGAAATATGGGAACAAAATATAAACAAAAATATGGGAACAAAAACCAAAATCTGGGAACATATTTATGTTTTTGTTATATTTCTGTTTTTGTTTTTGTTACCAGATTTTTGTTTTTGTTTCAAGAAAACTTAGAATATAGATATAAAACTCGGAATAAATAACTTTTCTCTCATGTGTTTATTTGTATTCTCAATTTTATGAGAATAGAAATACTAAACAAATGAGGTATAAGTGGGGTTTGGTATTTTTATCTTAAGTCTGTTAATAAAATGATTGGAACAAAATCAATAAAATAGGGAAAAAATTGTTCTGCTCTGTTCTCAGATTTTTACAACAAAAGTTTGGAATCAGAATATAAGCAAATTATTCTTTTTTTTTTTTGGGAACAGAAAAAAGGGAAACAGAAACACGAAAGTACTTACAAGCTCTTTAGTTTGTCGGGTTAAAGGATAACCTAGGTAACATTTGTTTAGTGTCTCTGAATAATTTTGTTATGTTCCCAAAATTTTGCTCTAAAATTTCTGAATATTTACGAATGTTGTTTCATTTTTATTTATCGATCATTCCAATACAATATTTAATGTATTTTATAACTAAGCGTAGGAATGGTAATAGTCATTCCAATACCATGTTTAATCTTGTTTGTCACCAAACATAAAATGGTAATGACCATTCTATTCCAATACCACATTCATTCCAATACCACACTCATTCCATTCCAGCGTACCAAACGTAGCATAAGTGTTTGAATAGTTGTTTGAAATTTTTAATAGCTAATTATTAAATATTTATCGATAAAAAACACGCAAAAAAATAATAATAGTAGATTGTCCTTGGAAGTAAGTAATTATAAATTTTTATTCTTATTTTTTTGGTTTTACGTACAGTTCAAACGTCTCCACTCAATATTAACTAGAATGAATCTATGACGTTAATGTTAACTAAATTTGGAATTTATATTTGATATAATAATTAATATTAACTAAAGAATAAAAAAATAAATTGATAGAAATTTAAAAATAAATTATTTTTTAAATAAGATAAAATAATTAGAAACCCAAAATTAAAGACTTTAGACTAAGAACTCAAAAAAATATTCTCAATAAAAAACAATTTCCAAACGCCTCTGTAATCATCTGCCTTTAGGTGGTAGTTTCCAACCCCCCACCTACCCCATTATGACTGTTGATTCTAGTAGTTGCTGAATATATGTTCCGAGGTCGGGCTTCACGTGGTAAATATTCTTTTATACTTTTACCATGAAGTAGTAAAATCGACTTGATTTTTTTAATTGATTCTTACTAATTGAGCTGTTGTAGATTTGATATAGTCAAAATATGTAATTCCAATATGTACTTAAGGATTTTTCAATATGGACCTAATGTTCACTACACTATTCTCACATAACTTTTTTCTTTTACCAAAATATCATTGTAGTCAACTCTTTAATGTTGAATATATATTTTATCACCAATTTTGCCTTAAACACATCCAATTTATCATCTTAGAGTAATTTTCTTTTAAAAATCTATTTACAACCAATGGCAATTGATACGTATAAAACCCTCGCTCCTGCCTGATCTAAATATTAACCCTAAACGGGTTGGGTTTGACCTCTTGGGTTCTGATTTGAAATCAGGTAAACTCGTTTACCTAATGGGCTGAGATAGTATAAACTTATTTATCTCATACTTGTATAATAGGTGCATGAGCGCAGTTATATAAGGCCCATATTTGGGTGTACATAGACCCAGTATGTTGATGGGCCCAAATAGGAAGCAGTCTTTCCCCTATCTAAGTGGTGTAGGCCTACAGTTATAATTCATGGACTTTATCTGAATTGACTGTAGAAGCTCATGATTAATGGAAGCTGTTATAGATATTCATCATTTTCGAATTGACTGTAACGGTCTATGAGAAATGGAATCCGTTACAGATATTTTCGGTAATTATGGAGATAATGGTGATGATATGTAACGGCATAATCTTTTCATAGTAGGATCATCACCCTATAAAAAGGGATAAAATGTAACTGGTATACTACTCTAATTTTAGCCTGCATTTATTCTGATCATATTCAGATTAACTTATTCTCACGCCCGAGATTCTTTGGCCGACACCACACCGATGCCCTTCATTAGAACTTAAGGTTTTATAGGTCTCATAGGAAGATTATTGGTTTTCTGGTACGTGTAAAGATTGGCACGTGACAGAGAATTTTTGGCAGTATCATTTGGCGCCGTCTGTGGGAAACGAGACATAAATCCCTACGTTGCAGATATAAGGCATTTGCGAGCTAGAGCACCAGCAACAAGTCAGGGTAACAGTTTACCACCATCGAATCTAGATGTACCTGAGGAGCAACATGGAGAAATTCCATCTAAGCTACCATCTGTTGTAGCAAACATGGATGCAAAGATAGACGCTTTTAATGCAAAAATGGCCGAGGTGGTAGAAACTATCAAGCATTTGGCCAGTGTAATTGTTGACGGCAGATCGCGGTTCAACTCAGGAACTTATGAGGACAGGAATGAGGTGGAATCACCACGATATGCTGAACCTCAATCTTATGAGAAACGACCTGCTCATGGAGAGGCCAACCATCAATCAGAACGAAGGACCAGTATGCAAACTAAGACTATTGATTCACATCGGCAGGTCAGAAGTCAAGTAGAGAGAACTCAACCTCTGGACGAACTTGACACCATATTGAGGGGAACTGAGATGCCTTTATCCCCAGAGATATTAGCTGTCCCACTCTCTGAAAAGTTCGATCCAACGAAGTTTGAAAAGTACGATGGGAGAACTGATTTGGTAGACCATATCCGACAGTTCAGACATGTTTTGAATTTGTATAATTTCAACGATGCTACTCTCTACTGAGCTTTTGCGACAACTTTGAAATGATCGGCTCTTGAATGGATGCATACGCTTCCGGCAAACTCTATAACCACGTTTAATGAGTTTGGAAATATGTTCATTAACCGCTTCATAACCTATCAAACATTAATGAAAGGACCAGATTTCCTGCTGGCTCTCTGTCAAGAAAAATAAGAAACTCTGCGCCAATATATAAGTCGGTTTAATGAAGAACTGACCTGTATTGAAGGTTGTGATACAAACCTGGTCATCAATGTTTTTACATCCGGGTTGCGACCTGGCCGATTTCAAGACTCTCTGACCAAAAGGTGGCCTCGAAATATGATGGAGTTGATGGACAAATCTAAGCCCTACATGAAGCTAGAAGATGTGAAGTTGGCTAGAGAAGGAAGAGGGTCATTGTTTGATCATCGCAAACAAAACGAGAAAGACTTTGGTAAAACTAAAGCTGGCGTGCCGAATAGTAGTAAAAATCGAACAAAGAATTCTAGTTCCAAGCCAAAAGGTCGTCAGGAGCCAGGTTTCCCTGAATTACGCATACCGATCTCGTGAATCTTGTAGGAGATTCATACATCTGATATAATTCGATGGCCTCCCAGACAGAATACTAAGTCAGACCGAAAAAATCTCTCTAAGTTTTGCGATTTTCACAAGGATTTTGGTCATAACATTGATAACTGTTGGGAGCTTCAAAAAGAAATCAGACGGCTTGCAGACTTGGGACAATTGCGGGATTATATGCAAGATCGCTCCAGGGACAGAAAGAGACCCAGGAATGATAACCAACGTGAAGAGCGTCGAGAAAGAGAGCGGAAGGAAGAGCATCCCAAAGAAAATAGGGAAGTGATCTTCATGATAAACTCAGTTAGACCTAATTCTGGGGAGTCCAATCGCGCATGAAAGAGAAAAGTGCGTGAAGCAATGATGGAGTGTTGTTATGGTGAATCATTAGCAGTGGTATCAAAGCCAGGACCTGTCATCACCTTCTTTGAAGATGATTGTAGAGGGATTGTTCATTCCCATGAAGATGCTTTAGTCATTTCTTTATGGGATCTCGAGTTTTCAGGTACTTCGAATTTTGATTGACAATGGAAGCTCAGCCAATATTATTTTTGCTAGTACTTTAAAACAGATGGGTGTGCCGTGCTCAGATGTAAGCTCCACACAAACTGTTATGGTGGGATTTAATGGAGAGCTCACTTTCCCTTGTGGCAAAATTACTTTGTCAGTCACCTCCAATAAGGAAGAGCAGGGGGTACACGAAGGCAACTGAGTTTATGGTGATAGACTCAGTATCACCATACAATGCCATTTTGGGCCAACCATGGTTGCATTCAATGAGAGCTGTCGCATCAACATATCATCAGTGTGTGAAGTATGCCAGATGAGATTCAGTGGCAGTCATTAAAGAAGATCAGGCTTCCTCAAGACAGTGTTTTGCCATAGCTATAAAGGGTAAAAACCCTACTTTCTAGCAATTAAAGAAGGTTTATGAAGTAGGTCAGTTAGTATAATCAATATGAGAGATTGATGACTTTAGAGAACATGCCAGTGTGATTCAACTTGCTGAGCAGGTTAAGCAAATAACTTTCAATACGGAACTCAGAAGCTTATGATTGGCAAATCGTTAAGCCAGACTGAGGAAGCTGAGATCAGAGAACTGCTTCAAATGAACTTGGATATTTTTACTTGGTCACTGTCTGACATGAAAGGGATAAGTCCTGACGTGTCAGTCCATCACTTGGACATCAGCAGATCATATCCACCAGTTCGGAAAAAACGAAGAACATTCAGTCCGGAGAAAGAATAGGTAATTGAAGCTGAGGTAAAGAAATTGCTTACCATTGGTTACCTAAGAGAAGTAACATACCCTAGATGGTTGGCTAATCCTATTCTTGTTAAAAAGAAGAATGGAAAATGGAGAATGTGCGTAGATTTTATGGATCTAAATCAAGCATGTCCTAAAGATTGTTACCTTATGCCGATGATTGATCAGATGGTTGATGTTGCGGCTGGACACCAACGCTTATCCATGATGGATGCTTATTCGGGTTATAACCAAATTCGTATAGATCAGCAGGATGAAGAGGGGACATCATTCATCACGCCAAAAGGTACTTATTGTTATAAAGTAATGCCTTTTGGTTTGCGAAATGCAGGTACTACTTATCAGTGGTTGGTAAATCGCATGTTCCGAGATTAAATTGGGACTACCATGAAGGTATATATCAATGATATGTTGGTCAAAAGTTTCCAGCAAGTTGATCACTTCTCTCAATTAGTCGAAGCCTTTTCTATTATAAGAAAGTACGATATGAAGTTGAATCCTGAAAAGTGTACTTTTGGGGTTACTTTTGGCAAATTTTTGGGGTTTGTTGTTAATCAGCTGGGCATCACGGTAGATTTAGGACAAATAGAAGCTATAAAAAATCTAAAGTCCCTATCATCTATTCGAGAAGTCCAGGTGTTGACTGGAAGGTTGGCAGCATTAAACAGATTCATTTCAAAGTTTACTGATAGGTGTGCTCCTTTATTTAAAATTTTGAGGGAAAATAAAACCTTTCAGTGGGATGATGACTGTGAGCATGCTTTCAAATCCATAAAATATTATTTGGGCTCAGTGGAGACATTGGCCAAAGTACATCCCGAAGAAGAGCTGAAGCTATATTTGGCAGTAACCTCTGTAGCAGTAAATGCTGCATTGGTTCAAGAACTCGTAGGAGGGAAAAAGTCGGTCTATTATGTCAGCAAATCTTTGGTTTCAGCTGAAACCCGTTATACAGAGTTGAAAAAACTGGCATTAACTTTGGTAATTGCTGCTCGAAGGCTTCGACCTTATTTTCAAGCACATGTAATAACTGTGCTGACCTCATACCCACTCAAGGCTGTAATGCACAGACCAGAAGCATCTGGACGTCTGATAAAGTATACTGTTGAGTTGGGAGAGTTTTTTTATCCAATATAAACCCAGGACAACAATTAAAGGTCAAGCATTGGCTGATTTAATTGCTAAATTCACTCTGCCCTTAAACGAGGACACGATATCCTATTCTATTTCCCAGTGGAACATATGGGTTGATGGAGCTTCGAACATGGAGGGTGATAGGTGTGAAAAACATATCTATTTCCAATCCGAATTGGTTAGTTTTCGAATATGTTATGTTTTAATTAGTATTTATACTTTTCGTATAACTCAGGTGTGTGGGTCAAAAAGATAGGAAACTGGAGCTAAAATGATGAGATCGAACCAAAGCGGTTCGAAGTTACGGTGGATAAAGAAGCTCGGAGGCTAAAAGACGAAATAGGCCCACCGCTTAAGCGTCCAGACCACCACTTAATCGGTGAAGATGCAGAGAAGAGAAAGATGTTACTGATGGACGATCGCCGGAGCAAAATTTCTACTACTTAGGCGGAAATCCAACAGAGGACGAAGAAGGGCTACTGACAGCCGATCGCCTAGGCGAAGTTTTCTTCGCTTAGGCAGAATTTCAACAGAATGTTCTTCAGTCCACCGCCTACTTCACCACCCAGGCGATCTGACTTAACCAACAAAATTACCCCTGGTTATTTTCGAAGTCAAGAGTAATACCCATGCATGTGTGATTCTGTGTGCTTGAATATGCTTTCTGGTAAAAATTATTGTAGATCCTAATTTGCACGGGCACATAGACTCAATGTATAGTTATTCAATTGATTTGAGGACGATTATCGATTAACCAAATTCATGACACATTAAGGGTTCTAGAACTTGATTGAGGGGAAGCTTGAGGCGAAATCCTAGGCGAGGTAGTTCAGGAGATGTGATTTAGGCAGTCGTTTTGTCGCTTGAGCCTTTTGAAGCCTACCTTGATATATGTTTATCCCTCGTTACCCTGTCGAAGCGTAAATTCTGAACACATAAACCAATATCACGGCCAATTGAATTCCTTCTAGTCCTTAATCGCTGAATTTAAAGGCACATTTAAGTGAATCAAGTTAGCCGTTGCAAAGGCTTCTTGATGTGAGCGGTTGGGTTTAGGACGAACTTCAAATTGGTTCGATATTTGAGTACTCATTTGTCGTTTTTCATTTGTATTTCACACACCCCTTCAATTGTAACAACCAAATAAGTTTGGGGGTGTGTTCCTTGAAAAAAAAGAAAAAAAAAAACAAAACAAATGTAAATACGGTTTTTATTTCTGTTTCTTTTGACAAGTGAGTACGTCGGTCTTAAATGCATGTTCGGGATTGTTTACAATCTTTTTATGGGGATTCGAGAGTGATTGTGTCAAGCGTTGAACCTTTGGTAACGTTAACCTGTTTTTCTATTCCGAAATTACTCTTATCCAAATTAACCTTAACCGAACCAAGCCCTAATGATCTTCATGAACTACTAAACCTACATTAGTGGAGAATGGACCCCAATCCTGCTTATGGAAATCCTTAACTCATGAATTTTGTTGGTGGATAATCCAATCCGATCGTTGTATAGTTATATTATTGAGTCTCTCACTAACACGTCTAAAGGATCTAGAATAGCGTTCACCATTATTGCATGTCAAAATTCTAGAACATTACATACTGTGTGTTACCGCCTGAACTCGATATAACTGGCGGTTGTTAAGGGAAAAATAAATAGGCCGTTAGAAGAAGTCAAAACTCGCATGTTGTTATGTTTAGATTGTTTTTAGGTTGTTTGTTATTTATTTCTGTTTGTTTATTTTTCATTTTAGTGTGTGTGTTTGGCTCGAGGACTAGCCAAATTTTGAGTTTGGGGGTATTGATAGGTGTGAAAAACCTATCTGTTTTCAATCCGAATTGGTTAGTTTTCGAATATGTTTATAGTTATTTTTAGTATGTTTTAATTAGTATTTATACTTTTTGTATAAATCAGGTGTGTGGGTAAAAAAGATAGGAAACTGGAGCTAAAATGATGAGATCGAACCAAAGCGGTTCGAAGTTACGGTGGATAAACAAGCTCGAAGGCTAAAAGACGAAACAGGCCCACCGCTTAGGCGGAGCGGAAATTCTACCGCTTAGGCGGAAACCCAGCAGAGGACGAAGAAGGGCTACTGACAGCCGATCGCCTAGGCGAAGTTTTTTTTCGCTTAGGCAGAATTTCAACAGAATGTTCTCCAGTCCACCGCCTACTTCACCGCCTAGGCGATTTGACTTAACCGACCTAACTCCGCCTAGGCGCAAATTCCACTGCCTAGGCGGATTTGCCCTGCACAGCCTTTAGATATTTTTAGGATATTTTTTCTATAAATATCCCCTCTCATCTCCCTTTGGCCGGATCTCTCTCCTCTCTCTTGTATTTTTTAGCCCTTTAGGCTATAGTTAAGCCTAGGGTTAGGATTTCTAGTGGTGGAGCTCACATCCCGAAGTGGATAAGACGGCGAATCGATCGTTGAGCATTCTTAACAATTTATCTTCGGACGAGGCTAAGTTCTTTGATCGTTTTTCCTTATTTCTTTATCTTAGGAGCATGTGAGCATATTTAGCTCGTTATTTCATTGTATATGCAGCTATGGCCCCGAGTTAAATATGGATTGTAGTAGGGATTAACCTAATATTTATAAATACGTTATTTGGATGATTTCGGTGTTTCGTTTGTGATTGTTCTTCGTACTTTGATTGTATTTATCGTATTGTTTATTTATTATGCTTGGATTGATAAATGGAGAATACGGGGTTTTGACAAAACCCGGATTCGGATTAAGGTAAACAAACGCCACGATTCTATAACCCGGTCGGGGTTCAAATCGTGGACAATCGATGACGTGGGGCAAGACACACGCTACCTAGGGTCGTCAAGACATTGAGGGGGCCCTATTCGTTGACTCGAAGTCATGTTATATCTCTCGTCCTACACTCAGAAGAGGTGGTGAGGGAGTTTTAGAACGGAGATTGTCGATAGGGTAAATACAATGCGACGATCCAATAACCCGGGAGGGAGTTGGATTGTGTGCAATCAATAATGCTGGGTGAGACTCACGTGACCTAGGGTCGTTAAGACGTTGAGGGAGACTTCTTCGTTGACTCGAAGTCATGTATTATCCCGTCTTACACTCGGAAGAGGTGGCGGCGGAGTTTACGTACCGAGGTTGTCAAATAGGTCGAACAACGTAAACACGAGTAAATCGGAATCGAACACATATTTGTAAACACGTTAATCCCTATGAAATTATTTACCCTAAAACATATTAACATATTAGTGTAGTTAATTTAGGATATATTAGTATTAGTTTAATTAATTAATTACATTTGTTTTTCGCCTAGATAAAATTAGGTCACGACAAACGTGGTATTCGATAGTAACGAAAACAATCCCTGTGGATACGATAACCCGATCTTAACGATCACACTATACTAAAACTTAGACCTCGTATACTTGCGAGTGTAAGTAGCGGCGTGTTTTTCCCGCGCCACCAGAGGGATACGGCGTAGGAGTTGTTATACAAACTCCTAAGGGAGATCAACTTAAAAAAACCATACAGTTATGTTTCCAAGTTTCCAACAATGAAGCAGAGTATGAAGCAGTGGTTCTCGGCCTAACTCTTGCCAAGGAATTAGGAGCTCAGCATCTAGTAGTAAAATCATATTCTCAAGTGGTGATCAATACGATCAACGACTTATTTTTTATAA
Organism: Eucommia ulmoides; assembly: GCA_016647705.1. Classification (NCBI taxonomy): domain Eukaryota; kingdom Viridiplantae; phylum Streptophyta; class Magnoliopsida; order Garryales; family Eucommiaceae; genus Eucommia; species Eucommia ulmoides. The sequence continues at coordinate 10,192,675 of CM028336.1, read as the reverse complement.
ACGGAGACAAGTTACGTCTCTATGTAGAGAAAGTAAAAGAACTTGTTTCCTATTTTCAGAGTTGTAAGTTTGAAGCTATTTTGAGAATTGAAAACGCTAAGGCTAATGCTTTCTCTATACGCGCTTCAACTCTAGAGCCAGATCAGGGATCTAAACTGGTTGAATTTCTGGATCACCCATCAATCATTCTAATATCTCAGAGTGCTTACATAGGCCAAGTGGATTAGGAAATTGATTGGAGGACTCCTATAATTCAGTATCTGAAGGAAGAAACCTTACCAAACGATAGAAATAATGCAAGGAGAACCGTTTACAAGTCTTCAAGGTATGTGTTATCTGATGGTAAACTTTAGAGATGATATTTCTCATAACCTTTGTTGTTATGTTTGGGACCAAAAGAGGAGAGCTACGTGATACAAGAGATACATGAAGGTGTATCTGGAAATCACCAGGGAGGGAGATCCCTGGCTCATAAAGCAATGAGAGTGGGATATTATTGGCCAACCATGTGTGCTGATGCAGCAGAATATGTACGGAAGTGCGACAAGTGTCAAAGTTTTTCAAATGATATCAGAGTCCTAGCTCAACCGCAAACGCCAATTACCTTTCCTTGGCCATTTGCTCAGTGGGAAATGGATGTTTTAGGTCCATTCATGTCTGCTCCTGGAAATAAAAGATTTTTATTGGTAGTGATTGATTATTTCACCAAATGGGTTGAAGCAAAAGCTTTTGTAACAGTGGGAGAGAATGAAGTAAAGAATTTCCTGTAGAAACAAATTATTTGCCGTTTCGGTATTCCAGCTGTTTTCATTTCTGATAATGGAACGCCTTTTATTGGGGGTAAGGTTGGCTGGATGTGTAATGAACTCTAGATACAACATCGAACATCCAGTCCGGCGTATCCCCAAGCAAATGGACAAGCAGAGGTAACTAACTGTTCTATTAAAGAGGCACTCAAGAAATGCCTGGATGATGCTAAAGGCAAATGGGTAGAGGAACTTCCTGGAGTTTTATAGACTTATCGCACCACCCCAACATCTTCAGCTAGAGAAACACCATTCTCTTTAACCTATGGAACTGAAGTTGTCGTTCCAGTTGAGATTGGGGTGCCAACCAGAAGAGTTGCCATGACCAATTTGGAGGAGAATGAAGAAAACATACGAGAAGAATTGGATTAATTGGAGGATAAGCGCGAGAAGGCACTAATACGTATGGCAGCATATAAGGCCAAGATGGCGCGCAGGTTTAAAAACGCAATTCATCCCAAAAATTTCGCTGTTGGGGACTCGGTACTTCGATGGGTAATGCCTCACCGACCAGAAGCACGTCTGGGAAAGCTTACTCCAAATTGAGAAGGTCCTTATCGTGTCACCAAAGTTAATAGGCCAGGAACTTATTGGCTCGAAGATCTTGAAGGAGTAGTTGTTCCAAGACCATGGAATATCTCCCATTTGCGAAAATATTTTGTACGATTCCCTTGTCTTCGGTCTTTAATTTTGAAATTATCTATTTTGTTTTCTGTAAATGCTATTTTAGTAATAAAAAATATATATTTTTGACCTGAGCATTTAGTTTAGCACTTAATTGGGCACCTCAGCCCAGCAAACAACTGAGTTCGTAAACTCAGAATTTAACTGAGCACATCGGCTTAGCGCTAACTGGGTGGCTTAGCCCAGAAACAAACTGAGTTCACCAACTCAGAACTTAACTGAGCACTTTAGCTCAGCACTTTATTGGGCACCTCAGCCCAGCAAACAACTGAATTCGTAAACTCAGAGTTTAACTGAGCACATCGGCTCAGCGCTAACTGGGTATCTCAGCCCAGAAGCAAACTGAGTTTGTTAACTCAGGAATTAATTGAGCACTTTAGCTCATCACTTAATTGGGCACCTCAGCCAGCAAACAACTGAGTTTGTAAAGTCAGAATTTAACTGAGCACAATGGCTCAGTGCTAACTGGGCATCTCAGCCCAGAAGCAAATTGAGTTTGTTAACTCAGGACTTAACTGAGCACTTTAGCTTAGCACTTTACTGGACATCTCAGCCTAGCAAATAACTGAGTTCGTAAACTCAGAGTTTAACTGAGCACATCGGCTCAGCGCTAATTGGGCTTCTCAGCCCAGAAGTAAACTGAGTTCGTTAACTCAGGACTTAACTGAGCACTTTAGCTAAGGACTTAACTAGGCACCTCAGCCCAGCAAACAATTGAGTACTTAAACTCAGAATTTAACTGAGCATTTCGGCTCAGCGCTAACTAGGCAGCTCAGCCCAGAAACAAACTGAGTTCGCCAACTCAGAACTTAACTGGGCACCTCAGCCTAGCAAATTATTGAGTTCGCTAACTCAGAATTTAATTGAGCTTTCAAGCTCAACAATCAACTGGGTATATCAGCCTGACAAATAACTGAGCTCGCTAAACTCAGAATTTAACTGAGCTTTCAAGCTCAGCCATCAATTGGGCATATCAGCCCAGCACGTAACTGAGATTCATTACTTAGTGTTGATCGGAGTTGTTAAGCTCAAGACAATCAACTGGGTTCATTAGCCCGTCCGTTAATTTCTTATGAAAGTAATTATTTCAGAGTGTGTTCTTCCACGTTTGTTTAGTGACTAAGATCAATTGTCTTGTTTTAGTTATTGAAGGAGGGCAGACAATGGTGAAGAACAGGAAAAAGCCCAAACAGAAAAACCCCAAACAGGAAAACCCGTTCATATTAATAATATTGATCGGTACAAGGTTTTTTTTACAAAAAAAACAAACAAAATTCATCTTTGTCCGGGGCTGATTTAGGAGAAGTCAATCCGACTCTGCAGACATTGGAGAATTCAAGTCATTTGAATTTGAGTCGGAAAGGAAAGACTCATGCTCTTCATATTGGTTGAGTTTTTGGATCAGATCATGAATCTTAGCCCTTTTCTCCTTATTCTTCTTTAGGAGTACATCATTTTTTTCTTTCATGGTATTAGTAAAGAGCTTCTAATAATTGAAGTCCGCAACCAAATCCTTTTTGCCTTTTTCAGCTACTTTCAAATCATCCTTCGCTTCGAGATAACGCGAGATAACTAAAAAATGGGTCGATTCCATGGCAACAAATATGGTAGAAGCCTCCTCCATTGCGCGTGAGTGTGTGTATTCATCTGAGGCATTCATGGTTGTTTGTATCAGTGTCCAAAATTTTTTGCTTAGTTCTATCTCTTCGCTCCTTTCTGTTTGAATTTTTGCATAGGCAGAGGGGCTGTTAATCCATGAATTGGAGCCCATGACTGTCAGGCATTTTATTTCTTAAAGAATTGATGTTTTTGCAAGAAAGTATTTCTTGATGATCTGAAGGTTTAGAAGAGTTTATTTAAAGGAATGAATAAGATAGATAAAGCGTTAAAAAAGGTGTACATTAAATAAAGAAGTAACATGCGTTGATAAAAACAAGTCGTAATCATCACAAAAAATTCTTGGAAACTGTAACGACGGTGTCTGTTCAGTTACAGGTCATAATGAATAAAGTTATTGTCATTAATCAAATTCATTACAAGTTCCAAGAAGGAGATCGGCAGCAAGAAGCTCAGCTAAGGTTTTAGCCGATGTTGTTGGGGTCGTCAGCCTGTGTTGAATTCTTTACTGGTACTTCGGCTACTGAACTGGGTTCTGGTTGCTCTTCTACTGCTTCTTCTATTTCTTCATCAAGTTCCAAGAAGGAGAGATCGGCATCAGGAAACTCTTCAGACACTAGATTCTGGCAGAGAGTAAAGCCGACCTTCTGGAGTCTTTTTTATTCTTTTTTGAAGGCCGACCGTAGATCATTAATTTCTTTGCTATTTTTCTCCTTTACGGTCAACAGTTCAGTAGATAATTGTTCCTTTTCATCCTGAAGCATTTGAAGAGCGATCTTATCCTCTTGAGACTTGTCATGACATTTTTGAAGGGCGACATCTTTTTCTTTGATCTCAGCATCCTTCTGGTCAATTATTAAGCGGGCTGAGGCAAGTTCTTCTGAAATATTGTTGGATTCTTCTCTGAGAGAAATGCACTCTTCTCTGATTGAGGTAATTGTTGTTCTCAGATCTCTGTTCTCATAACAGAAAAGTGCATTACTCTTTTAGAGAGCTTCCTTTTGTTCATTGGCGGACTGCAGTTCGGCCTTAAACTATTCTTGGGAAGACCTGGATAAGGCAAGATCTGTAGCAATCTTTAATTTTTCAACTTCCAGTTCTTGAACCTTTGCCTCAACCTTGCTGAGTTCAGTCATCTGATGCATTAATTGTGCATCTAATTCATTGTCATCCTCAGCGCAATTGACCAGAGCGGATGACATGTGCATACACTGTTATAATCAAAATATTAACTAATGAGATCAATTACAATATTTATTTAGTATTGGAAGTTAAATCAAAATAATGCTAGTACCTGAAGAAGAGCGTATATCACCAATCAAAAAATCATAGGCTTATTTTTTCCCTCCCTTCTTTTCTTGCCTCTCTCTCATGATTGCTCATACAGGAAATTAATTGCATCATCAAATATAGCATGCCGACCTATGACAGAGGGGCCCACTTCGTTAATCAGCTGGCACATTTGACCTTTAGTCATTCCTCGACCACTGGCAGTTCTCTGGCTGGTAGGAGCTGGAGAGGGTTGATGACTAGTCGAAAGAGGATCGGCAGTAGGAAGATCAGTAGTAGGAGGATCAGTAATGGGAGGATCAGTAGTTGGAACATCAGGAGACTGAGAAAGCGACGCTGACCAGGAAATGGCAACTGACTCATTGTGAGCTGTTTTATTGATTGGAGCTGGGGTTGGAATTGTGACAGGAATAACACCACATCTGCGAATAATTAGAGGTTGGCAATCTTCATCTGATATTGTTACTTTGGTTGCGTTTGGAGGATTGGCATGGTAGAAAGCTGAGCTTCCAGCAGTGTTGTGAGGAGGTTGAGTTGATGCTTGATCATTCTTCTTGACAAGCCTTTTTTCAGGCCTTATCCTTTTACGGGTTCTGATATGAGGTTCAGCTAATTCTTGCATCCGTGTGGGATGCATTGCTGGTCTAATGAACTATTGATATGCTAGTTCTTTGTAGAAGCGTTCTTCGGGAATTAGGATATTTTCTAAGTTGTCCTTAACTCTTGGAGTCAGTCAAAGTTTCCAACGAGCGCTATCACCTGCATTTGATGAATCAAACGATATAAGTACAAACTTACCTCAGCAGAGTTTTGAGAAAGAAATAAACTATTGTGTATTTTATTACTTGGGGAACTGAAGCGTCTTGGCACCATAGAAGGCTGTCCCATTTCTTTAGGAG